>NW_006499776.1:4861618-4905415 GCF_000471905.2 Amborella trichopoda
TACGTACGTACGTACGTACTACGTACGTACGTACTACGTACGTACGTACTACTACTACTACGTACTCTACTACTACTACTCTCTACTCTCTCTCTCTCTCTCTCTCTCTCTCTCTCTCTCTCTCTCTCTCTCTCTCTCTCTCTCTCTCTCTCTCTCTCTCTCTCTCTCTCTCTCTCTCTCTCTCTCTCTCTCTCTGCGAAAACAAGCTCGAAAACACCTATTTTTTTTGTCTAAAAGACTTCCAAAGCAATTGAAGCCAATCCAAACTGACATCAATAATTGGAATGGAAAATTAACTTTACCAATATTTTAAAGTTCTGCATAATGGGGTTAATGAAAAATGCAAAGTAATGCACTTGAAGTGGTATTCTTTGTGGAATGATATTCTTTCGGATTAGGGCATTTCCAATGGCAAAGCAACAACCATCGTCCAGATCTAGATCTGAAGTGCAACACACAATGCCATTATCTCCAGCTACCCACCTTCTATGTTGATCTTTAGACTCAATCTTGTCATAGGACTAGGGAATGGTATTTCCGTGAGCATCTACACTAATTATTTGAGGCTCATCGTCTACGTAATGAACAAAGATAGAGAAATACTTCAAAATAGAGATTGGTAGTTCATAGAAAAGTAGTAAGACGAGAATGACATTTCCCATGGTTTATATACCGTCTTGAATATAAAGATGGACTTCATAGGCAATGCAGCAATGGTTTGTTCTTCAAATCATATGGAAAGATGCAAAACTTAGAACATATTTCTCTCTCTATGAAAGGAGGGAGAGTCCACTTGTTCCAAGAGTTTTGGAGAGATTAAGTAGGAAGAGAGAGAAAGAGTTGAAGGTAGAGAGAGAAGGGGTAAAGGAAAAGTGAGGAGAAAAGAGAAATTTTCTATGGTTTGCTGGGGTTTAGCAGAGAGGATTGGTCTCTCTAAGATTAATAACGGTGAAATTCATTCATCGCCCCTTTTTTTGTGTAAGTATTCATTTGTTTTTCTCTTTTTGGTTTTTTGGTCGGTATTCATTCATCCCCTTTTTTTTTTTTGGTAAGTATTAATTCATCCCCCCAAAGGTCATCTATTCGTTATATGGTAGTACCCCATTTTTTGGGTAAGTATTCATTCCTTCTCCTTTCGTTTTTGGGAAGTATTCAATCATCCCCTTTTTTTTCGACTAAGTATTCATTCGGCCCCCTAATTTCATTTATTTTATATAGTAAAGCTTTACCTTCAATAATTGAGGCCATTTATGAACTCCTTGTGTAATAGGTGAAACGTGTCATTTTATGAAACGCTTTTAAAAATAGTAGTAAGTCAGTCTATAATATTATTTAAATAATAAAATATATGGATAAAATATGACTTTCTCTGCCTATTTTTGGTCAAAAAGAGTCAACGGAGTTTTTTTAAAGAACTCCGCAATTCGAATAATGTAGAAATTAGTCATAAACCATTTTGATAGATTGAAAAAGTTTATATATTAAATTTTATTTGAAAGAACCAGAAAATTAATCAATGAGTGAAATTTAAAAGCCTTAAAAGTTTATAACTTAGAAGTTTAAAAAACTTTAACATGGATTTTATTATCTGAACTTATAAATAGAAAGAAAAGCACGAAGACATATGAGAAGAAAAAAAGGAATGGATATAATTCTTAATAAAAATGAAAATCCCTAATTATAAACTATAAATTAGTCAGAAATCATGTTTAAACATAATGTTTTGCACTTCAAATCAAATTTCAAAAAATATTGGCATGTTTTTTTATGTAGTCAACATAATTATCTTCAGTTAATTGAAATTTTTTAAAATAAAAATAAACCATAAATTTCTATGAGGCACAAAAAAACATAAATTAATAATTAAGATACAAAATAGATATCATAATTTTAAAACGTCTAAATATTATTCATAAAATACAAAAATTGTCATAAATAATATTTTAAAATGTAAAGAAGACAGAGAAAAAACTTTTTTAATTAATTTTTGAAATATTTAATTTACTAAAATTCAAGTACATTATTAAATACTTAACATTTAGTTTTGTGTAAGAAATTTTGAAAATGTTGCTCGAAAATCATGTTATACAAGCACAACATCGATAATCATGAATAATGTAAAGAATCAACATGGTGCAAATTAAGTACAAAAATGTACTTCTCCATACTTGTATTTTTATTAAATGAAAAAATACTTTATATAAAGTCGATACTTTAAAATGTACAATTAAGGTACACCTTAAAAAGTCCTAAATAAACGTTGTTTTGAGGTTGGAAAAGCATCTCGTTGATCATTTGAATATCGAGATGTATGGATATGAGAAAAACAAAGATTTCAAGTCCCAAATATAGTGCATATTACAATATATTATCATCAATTTTCAAGATTTTCATATATTTATAGATCTTCTTGATCTGTGTTTAAAGTTTACAATTAGATATCTCGATAAAAAATAAATTAAATTAAATCTATTAAGGATAATTATCATTGAGACAGTTGAACGATACAGTTGAAAAAACTTAAAAGAAAAAATCTCATTCACCATCTCTTTTGGCGGTTTTTTAATTCTAGCCATTTTTGTACACATTTTCCTCTTTGTTAAGGTTTTTTTTGTTTGTTTCTTTGCATTTGTAAAGATTTTTTTAACATCTTTTTATATAAAAAAATATTAAACCTTTTACAATATCTCTTTGTGGAAAAATATATTGTAGGACTTGTTTAGATCTATGTGTTGGCATAAGAGTATAGACAACTTCCTCAGTCGCTGTATTATAGCGATAATACGAGGATTTCTTACTGCATGAAGTTTATACTAGTATCTTTCATATACTATGGGACCAAGGTGCACAGCTAAAGTTTGCCTAGGAATGAGTAACTTTTATGTTGGTATGAGGATTTCGTACTACGTGAAGTTTATACAAGCGTCTTTTATATACTGTAGGACTAAGGGGCACATCTAAAGTTTGCCTGGGAATGAGTAATTTTTATGTTTGGCTTGAAAATCTCTTTTCATCCTTAGTTGTGAAATTCAAAATCCTAAAAATTGTACATAATGAACAAATCTATAGACAGTTAAGAAAATCTTGAAAATTGATAGTCCGGATTATTTGATTCAAATTGTACAAATTTTATGACTTGACATTCATCTTTTCTTTATATCTATATATCTCGAAGCCAAGATGGTCAATTGGAGGTTTTCCCAACACCAAAACACTAGCTTATAGAGGATTTCTGAGTTCCATCTAACTTCAATTGTTTAAGGTTTACACCTTATATGAACCTTTTCCTTTGTAAATACGCATGCATCCTATTAATATTTTATTCTACATATATTTTAGAATAAGTTATTAAGTCATATGAAGAACTTATTCATAGTTTTGCATATTATAAACATTTATTCAATTCTACAGATGTTAAATTGTACTTACATAATTATTGGTTAAAAATAAATAAATAAATTGTACTTACAGAGTGATCACGGTATTAAATTAGAAAGGAACCCTATTACTAAAAAGAACATGATGGGGTTTTAGTGTATCAAGTTGGGTGGGCACCTGTTATTATGGTAAATGTGAAAATTAAATAAAAGAGATGCATGTTACTTTAAAAAATAGCAAATTTAAAAAATAGCAAATTTAGGGATCTAGAAAGAATGGAAGGCTGGTAACATTGAAGATGCATTTGATTTGTGTCAAAATATTTTTTGAAAAAATATTTTCACATGATTTTTTTTTTTTGGTTAGGTCTGGGAATATTTTCATGCTAATTAACAGTTAATTGGGGTAAAAAGATGCACTAAAACCAATTGGTATGAAAATCCCACACTTAACCATATGAGGGAATTCTTTTACGTAAAAATATTTCCCAAAAAATAGTTTCTCGCGAAACAAGTATGCCCTTAGTGATAAGGGGTTTAGGGTGAATATGATACTAAAATCTCTTTTCAATTCTCACTAGGTCAACATTCGAAGAGCGAGAAATCTACTATCAGTCCTGTGCTATGAGTACCTTGACTTGGATCTAGAATGCAAAACACATCTTAAATCACTAATAACATTAGATCCATATTTTTGTTACTCAGTTTGTGTAGTGGATTCAATAAATATAATTTTGAAATTAATTTTTTTTAGAAAATAATAGATACCCTCTAATTTGTACCTTCTAAGCATTCCCCCAACATTGTGGGTGCAACATTATTAATCAAATATTCATTTTTTTTCAACTACCCACCAAATACAAAAATTGATTCTCTTTTTCTTTCTTTTTTCCCCTAAATACCCAGTTTTTGCTAGGTTTCGTACTCTCTCTTAGTTGGTTGTACTGGACCGGCATAATTTGTAGAGATCAGGTTCTACACATATTTTGTGCCTGACCGACTTTATATTCAACTTGTGCAGGTCCGGTACGTTTTTGCGCCAAACCAACGTGACTTGTACAAAGCCGAATGGACACATTTTATGTGCCGGATCAGCTCTATATTCAACTTGGGCCAGTTCGGCACAAGTCAGTCCAACATATTTTTTATGCCAGACGAAGACATGTTGGCCGTCATATTTTAGAAACATGTGTTTAAATGGGGTATATTTTTTCCAAATAAATCAACTTTTTTACTCAAGGGTTGGTTGCAAAGAAAAATAGAGTTGGTGATAGTAGTGTGGTATCAAAAAACGTAGGTAAGGTGGATTCCTAGATAGTACAAATTAAGGAGTATATATAACTTTATTTATTCATATTCGTGGCGACTATGGTCGAGACTATCAAGGCCCATACTTTGGATTGAAAATAAAATGGATTTTGAGTGAACGTAAAAATCTCATTTCTTAATATAACAACTAATTCCAATGATTTCATTTTTATGTTAAAATCTCTTTGTGTTCAGTTGTTAGTTTGTTTTATTTATCTCAAAAATACCGTTGGTACAATACTTGAGAAACATGCAACATCCAAAATTCTTTTGAGACTTAGGTCTAATACTTGAAGTATTTGACCAATTTCTTTGCAATAATGTTGGTCATGTGATCTAAGTGTTGGACCAACAACTAACAAGTTTTTTTTACCAAAAGTCTGATAAAGAGAAAGAGAGTTTTGGACAAATAGCATGTCAGAGGCCAACGCACTTGGAGTGTCTGACCAATATTATTGTTGGAAAGTTCGTCCTCGTGTACATTATGTCAAACTAACTTCTTAAAATAATTTCTATACATTATGTCAAACTAACTTCTTAAAATAATTTCAAAAGGGTTCTGATACTTCAAGCGTGGGATGAATTTCGAGGAAAAATAAAAAAAATTGATAGCAAAAAAATTAAAACTATCTTTAATTCAAAATAAGTTTTTTTCACAATAATTACCCAAAAACAATTTAAAAAGTTTACCTTTTTATTATTTAAGAAAACCAAAAGAGAAAGAAATACAAAAAGGCAAAGTGTTCGGTGAGTCAGACGACTCACATGTAGATGTGTGGTCCCCTTCAAAACCCATCTTTAAGACAAATTTGGGATCCAAATTTTTTAGATTTGTTAATCTCAATTGTCATTCTAATTTTGACCTTAAAAGTTTTAATTCTTAAAAAATAAAAGATAAAAATTATTTTTTAATTTATTTTTCCACCATCTATTTTGGGGTATAATTTGCAGCACCACATCCATTTCTAAGATCGATGTTGAATGTATGAGGAGACACACATGTTTTGTGTCCATAAAAAAAAAAAGATAGTTATTTTCAAGGAAAAAATTTACCTAAGTGGTCAAGCTTATGCCATTGAAGTAAAGTGCACCTCAAAGATCCTCTAGAAGAGTCTTCTCATGTCGGAAAACCTAGAGATATGGAGATACGAAGAGAAAAATGAGTTTCAATTTTTAAAATTAATGCAAGTATCATGTTATTAGACTGTATATTTTCAGGATTTTCAGGTACATATAGATCTAATTTTAGATTTCTACTAGAGCTAAAAGTAATTTTAGATCTAATCTTGAACAGACCTCTATATGAAAGTCTTCATTAATGAAGGGCCTCCATATGGGATAGGCATCATAAGATGCCTTCCTTTGAAGTTCTTCCTTCAAGAAATGGAAATCGACATCTATTTTATGAAACAAGAAACAGACAGGCAAACTCATGTGGTCTACATATACCTAGTGGTGAGGTGATTAGAGTAAGAGACTAGGGTTTACAAGGATGGGAAGGGAAGGGGGATTGCTGATGGAATAACTATTTGAAAGAGGAGGCTCTATAATTGTAGACTCATAACCAAACAATGTCTGAATCTTGTGGAATCAGCAATATGAAGGAGTAGATAACTTAGACTTTTATAGAATCAACAATGTACAAGAACTAGGAAGATAACCTAAAATTTTATATGGTGACCACCACATGAAATTAAGGGTTTCTTGCATAATCAACACCATACAAAATTAGGGATTCCTTGCAGAATTATGAGGAATTAACAACCCATTGTTAGCTACACCACCTAAGTTTAAAGAAGCCACAGTTTATTCCACTTTTGAACTTCATTTGTTGGTCTTGGGCCCAATACATGCATTTGTAGCATTTGATAACCCTACTCCTAGCCATATTTGGAACTCTAAGCAATCCCATACTTTCCACCTTAACAATGTTATCATATTCGCTTTGGCACGATCTTCATTTTGGATATAAAAGGAGAGCACTTCCACTCTTCGAAAGAATCGAGGGAACCCTTCAGGGGTATTTTAAAACTACAAAAAAAGATAAGTATACAGGGGGGTACTTTTAATAATTTTACTGTTATATTCATTAAAGTGTGGCAATGATTCGCTGCACTTCAGTTTAGGACCTGAAGGATAAGAGTTTGGCTACTTTGGAAAAAGAGGAGAGAATATGATAACATTGCACCTAAATCATGCTTTAAAGGTTAGGGTATTACGTAGCCGTTATTAATTTGTGAACCAAAAATCCTATTTAAAAAAGCAAATTTTAGCTTTAGAAATCAAATAAGAAAACTAATCAAAAATAGAGAAATAAATATGGAATACCCTTTTTGGAAACTAGAGAAAATAAAGAATTATACCTCGAACTAGTCAATAAATTCCTTATCAGGGTTCTGACTATGATTTGCTCAAAACCCTTAACCAAATCTATACAACGTAAATGCCTAAATCTTGCAGAGATTACATAATGAGCTTTCGATCACCCAAATGTGAAAATTTGTACCTTCTAACAATCTACAACACATGATTTTTAATTGGCAAATAAAGAAAACAAACATAAAACCAGTGATCAAATTCATTATTAGGGTTCTGACCATGATTAGCTTAAAAGCATTAATTGAGGAGAATCCATATAAAGTATAGGGCATAGATCTTGAGGAAATCTTCAAGATGAAAATCCTAGTGAAAAGTTGTATGTTCTAAAAGTAGATTACAACATAAACCTTATAGCCAGATTTTATTGATGTACATAAATTTTTTTCTTCATTTATGAATTAAACTTAACTGTAATTTAATAGGAGCTACTTAGTCATTCATAAATATATACTACATTTAGGTAGACCTCACCACGAGCAATAAATAACATGATCGACCAACCGTGATGAATCAAATGTATAGAAAATTTTACATAAAACATTTTTTGAAAACATCAAATTTGACAATCCTCTCTAAAATATGGCAGAAATTAATAAAACAATTAAATTAACATACAAGATGGGCAAAAACCTCCAAAGAATCCAACATTTCAAAGAAATGAAACCAAACCGAACAAAAGGCACTTAGTTGTTACAACAAAGGTTTTTTTTTATTGAGTAGTCCAGTAGTAGGAATCGTACAAACTTGAGATGTAGCGTTGCAAATGTCAACTACTAACTATTCAAGCCCAAGCCCAAACCCAATTCGTTACAACAAAGGTCGAGACTTACACAAGGGACACACACAACTTTTTTATGAACTTAATCACTAGAATAAAAAATATTAAAAGAGCAGTGAGTAACCCCACCATTGTGACTACCTAAAGTTTCCCTTCCTTTTCATCTTGGAAGTGAATAGGGTTGGTCAATCATTGAAATTCAGCGAATATCAACATCAATTACCCTTTTGCCTAACTGACCCCTCTTTATATCATTTTCTATAGGCAAGTCCCAGCAACATGAACTCCTCAAAAGTACCTCTTTTGTAACATGGATGCCCAAAAATAGTGTCACCAATCCAAAGATTTGATACAATGAAAAAATGTTGATCCCCAGCCCTAGCTGCGATAAATTGTTCAAATCCAATTGCTTCAAATCAGCTTTCATCACATGCACCTACATATTCTCTAATCCAAATATGTGCTTGTGCTTGCACATCTCTTGTTACTTGCATTAGACAAAGCCCACCGTCCCTCTCTTGGATTTTGTAATAGCAATCATCCACAAGCCGTAATGGACTATGAATCTTTTTTTTGGTTTTTTGGATAGTTCAACTACAAGAACTAAAATTGAGATGTCACATTGCTAACAGCTCTAATAAGTGAAAAGATAAGAAAACGTACACTTAGGTGGCTGGGCATGTGCAGTGTAGACCCAGTACAATATTTGTTAAGAGGTGCGAGTTGGTTCAAGTAGACTATAAAGGGACTAGGGGTATGCCCAAAATGACTGAGGGAATGGCCGTTGATAGAGCGGAAAGGATGACTAACCATCTCGAAGTTATTGGAAAAAGGCTCTAATGATGATATTGTAACATTGCTAACATCATCCATTAACAACTCAAGCCTGACCTCGATTCCTAGTGGAATATGGATTGTTCTGCATTCATCTCTCTCCATGTCAAAACATTTTAGAAATACCTTTGTTTCCTGTCTAAAAAGTTTCCATAGCAACTGGTGCCAATGCAAATTGACATCGATAGCTCATAGAGTTTAAGTTTTGTTAGATTTCCTGGTGATCTCCATTAAAGAATCAAATATGTAACATGTGCTAGAAAAAGAAGCATCCCAATAAATAGATTGATACATCTAGAAGTTTTGCGTAATGGGTTCAAAGAAATTTCCAAAGTAGCTTAAAGTGGTGTTTTTTGTGGAATAAAATTCTTTCGCTTTAGGGAGTTTCCTATGGCAAAGCAACAACCATTGTCTAGATCTAGACCAAAATTGCAGCACACAATGCTACTATTGCCAGCCACCAATCTTATATCTTGATTCTTAAACTCTATTTTGTTATAGGGTGAAGGATTGGTAATTCCATGAGCATCGGCACAATCCATTTGGGGCCATCGTCTGCATAATGGACAAAGATAGAAAAATATCTCAAAGTAGAGATTGGTAGTTGATAGAAAAGAAGTGAGCGGATAATAACATTTCCCATGATTTACAAACCACCTTCAATCTAAAGATGGACTTCACATGCAATGCAACATGATCTGTTCTTCATATCATCTTGAAGGTTGTCAAACCCTAGAACCCATTTCTCTCTCTTTCGGAAAGAAGGGAAGAGTCCACTTCAAGAGTTTTGATGAGATTACATAGGAAGAGAGAGAAAGAGAGGGAGGCAGAGAAAGAACAAGTAATGGCAAAGTGAGGAGAAGAAGCAATTCGCTATAGTTCGCATAACCTAGGGTTTACAAAGATCTTTCTCTAGGGTTTATAAAGAAGAAATTTATTCATTGCCCTTTTTTTGGGTAAGTAATAATTCATCCCCCGTTTTTTTTTGGAAAGTACTCATTCATCACCCTTTTTTTCTTGAGCAAATAGTCATTCATCCCCCCTGCCAACTATTCCCTATATGGTAACACGTTTACATTGAATAATTATTTATGGGAAAAATTTGCAAAGGGCAACACCATGTGTACACGAAGAAGTTATCCACATGTAAACTCTAAATCACCGGGTTATATGGATGGACAGCTAAGATGGTGTCACTCAAAATATTTTTAGTTTTAATTTTTGGGTGTACTTTGCTTTACTTGTAACCTTGAACAATCAAAGTAACGTTTGTGTCTATTTAGGATAATGTCAACTACTCCCTATATGGTAAAGCTCTCATCTCGCATATTTGTGGCCATTTATTTATGCGATAGCTTTGCATGGGATGACACCCACATGTACGAGACGTGGCATATCCACGTGTAAACCATATGTAACCCGGCTCTAGGAATAGACGGCTGAGATGGTCTCACTCATAATATCATGTCAAAATGTTTCTAATTTTTCATTTTTGGGTGATGTTTGCTTATCGTTGCAATCTTAAAAAATTCAAGTAATGCGCACCTTGAGACTTGTCATGAGAGGTAATTTGGTGTTAGAAATTTTTAAAGATGCTACGGAAATCTATTTTTGTCTCTAATAATTTTAACTCAAAAAATATTTCAAATCAAGCTGATATATAAACATATGAAAATCTTGAAAATGGATAGTCTAGACAATGTAGTATTGTTTTTAGGACTTCAAATCTATTTTTTTCCCATATTTATACATCTTGATATTGAGATGATCCATTATATAATTTATCAATATTAAACAATCCCTTTTCTTAAGGATTTTATGAAAGAAAGACCGATGTGGTCTTTTACCGAGGGATTTTTTTTTTTTTTTCACCCCTATTGTTTTGGCAAAGATCACTTACAGGTGGCCTTATTACGATAACACATGCTTTAAAATAAATCATCATAACAATAAAACCAAGATCTTGAAACTGGATGTCATGGACATAACTATTTCTTATGTTAGAGAATATAACGACAAATTTGCAAGAAATAAAAGTTGAGAGTATCGGAGATTACCTCAACCGGGCTTATTACACCCCACACCGAGTCACCACCATCCGATTTAGAAGAAAAAATATACATGACCCAACCCAAGGGATTTGAGAAAAAAGAGAAAGAGAACCTAGTATGTAAACTTAATAAATCCATCTTTGGCCTAAAACAAACATTGTGTAAGTGGTATATAAAATTTCAAGAGACCCGTATTCTGGTAGGGTTCTCTACAAATAATAAGGACTATTGTATATATCAAGTGGTCAGTGGGAGTGAAAGTGGTGTGGTCTTTGTTTCCTTATATGTTGATGATATGCTAATTGTTAGTAGTTCGATTACCCTAGTAGTAGAGAAAAAAATTTCCTTGCACAACACTTTGATATGAAGGATCTTGGAGAAGCTTCATTTGTATTGGGTATCAAGATAATAAGAAACAAGAGAGAGAAAACTATCCAACTTTCCCAGGCAACTACTGCAAGAGGATACTGGGAAAGTTTGATATGAGTATGTGTAAGCCTATGTCTATCCAAATAAACAAAAAGACAAAGCCAAGTAATAAAATGTGTCCTACCGAAGATATTGATAAAAAGGCCATGGAGAGAGTGCCTTATAGGAGCACAGTTGGATCCCTAATGTATGCCATGACGGGAACAATGCCAAACTTGTCTTTCGTTATGAGCTTGATCATTCGATTCCAAAGCAATATTGGAGAGGAGCATTAGAAAGCAGTCAAGAAAATCCTCAGATATTTAAAGGGACCATGAACTATGCGCTCACATAAAAAGGGGGAACTGAAATAGTAATAGATGGATATTCAGATGCAAGCTATCGCGTGGATCTAGATGATGCAAAGCCTACATCTGGATATGTGTGTATGCTTAGAGAGGGTGGAGTTTCTTGGAAGTGAAAGAAACAGGATATAGTGGCATTATCCAGCATTGAAGCTGAATATGTGGCATGCTTTCTAGCGGCCAAGGAGACTGTATGGATTAAGAAGTTTCTTAATCTGCTCAGCTTTCATCCCATACATTTTTAGGCAGTACAAACTTTCTGCGACAACACGTGGGCGATTTGTGTTTCTAAGGAGCCTCATTTTCATAAGAACTCCAAGCATAGTGAACCATATTTCTATCACTTGAGGAATGAGGTGAGATTGAGAGAGATCGGGATTAGCAACATATCCACAAATCTGATGATTGCAGATCCTCTGACTAATGGAGTTGCCCCTAATATTTTTATAAGACATATAAGAGAGATGGTGATGAGAGAAAGTGAGGAAGAGAGAATGTAAGGCCTTCAACGACCAAGTGGGAGATGTTGGGTTTATGTGGTCGTTAAAGGCCCGACGAGTGATTGTAATAAAAACATTTGATATAGTGGAACACAAACTCAGTGGAAGTGTGGTCCCTCATGGACCATACTATGCAAATAGTGTTTGCAGATACCGATATGTGCTTGACGACCTAGACCAGTCGGTTGGAAGAAACCCATATTACCTGAGCATAAAGTATAAATCGATAAGGGTTCTAATGAGTCATCCCCTAATGAGATTGGAGTATGCCTGGATAAGTTAGCTAAGGGACTATGTGACCCTTGTGTGTGATTGTGGTCTGCAGAGATGGGGGCCAAAGCCTCATCATTGTACTATCACACGACATACATATTGATAGACCGTTTCTAGAAAGTAAGCTACCTTCAAGGTGAAGTGTATGCATATGCGAGAGATACCCCTATGCACCATAGGAGTTATGGTCGCATCAGGTCTGGGTGACCTTTACTTGTCTCTAGGGGAGGATCTGAAATCCACGGACTGGGATTGCCACCCCTTGGCTCATCAGCCATACTTTGGTGATCCGTTAATGAACCCCTGCTTGGACTGTGCATCATGGAGAACACCGGGTGGGTCTGTAGCCCACAGTTGAAGGTGGAGTGCCCCATGATTATTCCTAAGCCATATAGATCATTTTCCCATCATATTAATTTAATAAATATTTGTTTTATAGTAAATATTATTTTAAAATTATTATTTAAATTTTTATAAACCTCTGGATATTTTATTATAAAATTTGGAATTATAAAATTAAAGATATTTATTTTACAATGGTTTAAATATTCAAATAATATTTCAAAGTTATTTTAGATTTTTTAAATATAAAATAAATTTTCATGGGGGCATTGTGCACATGGGCCTACCATGTTGTAGAAGGTTGGGCCCATGAAGCCCCCTTATGGGTGGCACGCCCCACCCTCTTTGGATACTCCTTGATCTTTGAAAATGGTCAATCTTGACTTGTAGTCAAAGATTGTCTTGTGGTTGAGAATATATTGTTTAAATATTGACTTGATATATTTTGACAAATTTTATGAAAAATATGAGTAGGCTAGTGCTATTTTATGGAATGCACAATATTTGATTGGAATTAATTTGACTTAATTTCTATTGATAGGAAAATGGTTTAGGAAAGGGGGATAAGGGTTCATGCACCTTCCATAATGTTTATGGCCCATCTATGGAATGGATGGCTCAGATCTCTCACCCCCTTGATCGATAGTCCATGTGCAATCTCACTTAAGAGGAAAACTATGAGAAACCCTAAACCTAAAATTGCTCTCTAAATAGAAGATCTCTCCTCCTCTATTTTACACATCTCTCTTCTCTCTCTCTCTAAGGGGCACACCCCACTCTCTCTCCTTCCTCTCTAGCCCTTCTCTCTCCTATTCCTTCTCTCTCATAGCCTATAGGCGCATGCCCCAATCCTAGGGTGGACCCCACTCTCTTTCATCTCATTAATCCTAAGGGTTAGGTAGTATGTGATATGTCAAAATAAATCTTGGGGTTAGGATCTAGACTTAATGAGTTCTAAAAGAAATAGTTTGGCCTAAACTTCCTTTTTCAGTTAAGATTGAAGCTAGATCGTTGATCCCGTACCATTGGATGGTGGTGACTCGGTGTGGGGTGTAATAAGCCCGGTTCCAGTAATCTCCGCCACTCTTCACTTTTATTTCTTGCAATCTTATCTTTATATTCTCAAGCATAGTGCATAGTTGTTTCAATGGCATCAAGTTTCAAGATCTTAGTTTTATTGTTGTTTATGATGCAAATCAGATAGATCTTTGGATGTTGAATATCTCTTGAATCTGACACCTTAAATAGATGAAAATAAAATGGTAAAGAAAGTGGGACAAATAGAATCCAGATCTGAGACCAGATCTATCAAAAA
This sequence comes from Amborella trichopoda, assembly GCF_000471905.2. The sequence goes on from NW_006499776.1 coordinate 4,875,549, forward strand.
ACGAGCAGATCTACTCTCAGATCTATGGTAGAGCCAGCATGATCCAAGACATTACAAAATACGATTTTTAAGTAAACCAACATATCAAAATAAAATGAAAACAATCAAAGCAAAAGAGATAAAAAGGAAGAAAATGATACCGAATCGGGCCGGATGGCCCAAGACTCCCGAACCTTTGGGGCTTGCCCATTTCAGAACCAGTCCTCTTTTGTCTCTCTGATCTAGATATTAGCCAACAAGTCTCTTCGGTAGCATGTGGTTGTGCCCTATAGATGATTATAGGTGTCTTAGATCTAGGCTCTCTCAGGCTTAAGGGTTGAAGTTTCAAGAGGTTGGGGGTTTCCTCAAGTTATCCCTAGGGTTTCTCATCTCTTTGAGTTTTCTATCGCTATCCTTAATCATTCTCTCTCTATCCTAGGTTTTCTCTCTCTCTCTCTCTCCCTCTCACTCTCTCTCTTGCTCTCTCTCTCTCTCTCAAATGACCACAAAAAGAGGCCTTATAGGGGTCAAAACTCGTTGGGAAGGATAAGCACGCATAACAAGAGAATCCTTGATCAAAAAGTCAAATTTTGAGAGTCACATATATGTGTGATATACGCAGTGTCGCTCACAAAAAAGTCAAAAAATAGTCACAGAAGTCAAAAAATCAATTTGGGGCAAAAGGGATTGGGCGTGTCGCTCAGTCTAAGCTAGGCGACATTGCCCATGTCATCCAAATCAAACTTGTTCAAAGATCTTTTTTTTCACTTTGAGTGCATTCCCCATCCTCTTGTGAAGCTACCAGCAAAGAGTTGCGTATTTACTATTTCGAATGATGGTTTTAGTAAAACTTGACATTTACTAGAACGACTCGCCAGGGCAACACCACTGGTGTTGCCCAAACTAAAAATTTCAAATTTGATATTTTACAATTTAGATCTCTTCCTGAGCCTCTTATGAAGGTCTTAGAGAAAATTTGAACAAAAAAGGATTTATTTACTATTTTTAATGATATTTTTTGTAAAACAGGGTGTTTACAAAAACATAGTTTTTACAGGGTTCCGAGCAGGCAAACTGGTTCTGGGTCACAAGATAGGTTATGTGAACCATGGATTTGGTTTTATTAGGCTAAGTGTGGTCCTACGAGTCTAAGAAATCATAGAATTTGCTAGATTTAAAATGGGGTGTCTATAGTTGCCCCTCTTTGGCACTCCCTATCCTTCGAGGGACAGGGGAGTGGCAAAGAAAAAGACACTCTAGCATTCGCTGTCCTTTGAGGGGCAGGCGAATGTCAAAGACAAAGTAGACATTTTAAATTTCGTCTTGAAGTCACGTGGTCAAGGGACACACCAACTATCCCTCCAAGTCATTGCGCTCACCGAGCTCACCCACTTAGGGCATTTCTCCTCAAGGGTTTTCACAATTTGAATTTTTTTTTTTAAAAAAAACTTGGCATTTTCTTTGATCTCCTTAGGGTTTCTTAATGTTGTCTATAGGGAAAGGCTTTCTATATGCAGAGACCTGTCTGGCCGAATCCGAAGTGAGAGACGAGGTAGCAACGCGGCAATCATGGCAAACGTGGTAATCATCATGTATGGGTGTTGAAGGTCCTTTGTTTTTAAAATTCTTTTAGCAATTTTGAAAGTAAGGGAAGATTTGAAATAGAACCCGTAGTAGGGACATGTTACGATTGTAACAAAGAAATTAACGTTTGGAAAACACAAGACATGTAGTGAAAATTTTGAAAAGGGAAAGATATTTCAAAAAATAGAGTTGGTTAGCAATTTGAACTCTTGCAACCATAGAGCCCTCTAAGAAGTTTAGCGTCATGTAGCGATGGACCATACACCCGACCCTTTTACATCAATATGTAGATAAAGGGAATACACCCGACCCTTTTACGTCATATGGGGATAGACGTTTTTGATTGAACAAGGTGGTTATGCGCTGAACACACACGACATTTTACGTGGTTAGATGGTACCTTCCTTGGCTCTTTTACGTCGCACGAGTTTGACGTTGAACTGGATACACCCGACCTTTTATGTCATACGGGGATAGACGTTTTCCAGGGTGGTTGTGCCTTGGATACACCCGACCTTTTGTGTCATACGGGGCTAGACGTTACCTGTCTGGGCTCTTTACGCTGCACAAGTTTGACGTTTTGCCATTGAACAAGGTGGTTGTGCCTTAGTTTAGGCTCATGCCACCAAGGAGCGTTGTCTTTTATATTTTTTATTTTTTTTGGAAAATGGATTGACAATTTAGGCTCATCCCATCAAGGAGTGTATTATTATATTTTTTTTGAATTTTTGAAATTTTTATTTTTTTGAAAACTTGGTTGGCAGTTTAGGATCATGCCACCAAGAAGCGTTTGAAATTTTTAAAAAATTAATTACAATGTTTGAAAATATTTTCATTTTTGAAAAATTGGTTGGTAGTTTAGGCTAGTGCCACCGAAGAGCGATTGAAATTTTTGAAAATTAATTAAAATGTTTTAAAATGGTTGTAAAAACACTTGACAACACCAAGAACCATACCCGGAAGACCCTAAAATCAAGTGGGGGCATTTTCGGGAAAAACGTTTTTAGCGACACCGGTGGTGTCGCCCAACTAAATTTTATTTATTTTTATTAAGTAAAACATGGGGGAATAAAAAAAGGAAAATTTTTGGCAAAAATATATGGGCGATACCAACGGTGTCGTCTGGGCAACACGAGGCGCGTCGCCCTCACAGGTTGGGCGACACAGATGGTGTCGCCCATAAGAAAAAAAAAATTTATGATTATTTTTTATTTTGATAAAAAAGATGAAACAGGGACTTTTTTCAAAAAAATGTGTGGGCGACACGGGTGGTGTCGCCCAAGTCTAAGTACAGAATTGGGCGACCGGGGTGTGTCGCCCAGAACTCCGACCCTCAAAAAATGTTTTTACGATTTTTCTTAGTTTTAGGGTTATCTAAACCCACTGTTTGGTGAAATGGATAACTATCAGACGTGTTTTGGGTCGGGTTTCTTTTATTTTTATAAAACTCATCCCCCTCCCTTTCTTATATCATCTTTCAAACTCAATTTTCTTCATCATCTTGCCTCTGTTTTTACAGGCTTTTATTGCACCCATCCTTAGGCTTCCATGACTCCTAAGAAGGACAACACAATCTCCAAGGGCAAGGGGAAGGTTTTTGAGCAGCCCCTTCTTCCTAAAGTTAGGCACTTCCCTGAAGGTCTACCCTCTCATATCTCGTAGGGTCTTCGATCAGGTGATGTTCCCTAACGCGTCAATGGCTTTCCTATCATCGAACCCTGGTTCCGAGATTGGTTTCTTTCCGCTTGGCAGTGGCCCACGATCATGGCCCTTCTGGCTTCAATTTCGATGATAGGCATCTTGAACATGGCCTCTTGTCATGTGAACTTTCCACTCCTTGAGGCTCTTGCTGAGAGGTTCAACTATCACATGAACACTTTCTTTCTTCCTACAGGCGAGACAATGCCCACTTTGGAGGAAGTTGCCAGGATTTCAAGCCTGAACTTGGCCGGGATTGCATATCAACCCTCCGCTGCCACAGTGCGCGACTGTTGGGGGCTGCTTATTCTTCACATGGTCAGTGGGTTTATATGGAGTTGCTAGTCCAAAATCGAGAGCAATCTCGAGCCACCGAACAGATCCGTATTTTTATTTTTGGGCTATTGGGCTCTATTCTCTTTTCGAGTGGTTGTAAGAGGGTTCGCAATTCCCTTATTCCCTTAGTCCATGCCTTCTAGGAACGAGCAGGTTACACCATTGTTCCGATCATGTTTGCGGGCTTATATCAAGGTCTTCACGACTGGGTCACATGAGGTGAACGATTTATTGCAAGCAGTGTCCTGATTTTGCAAGTATATTTCTTAACACAATTTTATTTTATTTTGCCCCTAAAACTCAGTTTTTTGTCTGGTTTCGAGTTTTGGAACTCATGTTTTGCAACAGAAATTTACTAGAAAAAGCCCAGCTCGATCCGGGAGGGTCTCAGTTGGGAAACACGGCTAGTGTTGCCCTAGGTGAAATGGCCAATATCGCTCAAGTCTGGGCGACAATCGTAGTTTCGCCCAGTCTAGGCTGGGCGACACTACCAGTGTCACCCAAACCAATTTGCCGCAGATCATTCTGGGGTCTTGGACTTTTATTGTGTGACCTTTTGGGATGCTTTTGACTCTTGTTTTCTACAGATTTGGGCTTACGAACACGTCACTGTTGTCATCCTTCCTCGATCAATGACAGTTGTATCTGCTACTCTGGGACTAGCATATGTCAACGACAACACTCGACCTCGGGATGTCAATTATTATCGCAGGATTCTTGATGAGTTGTCATCATTTGATTGGGTCATTAGGGCTCTTGAAAACGTATCCCTATTGCTGCCTACTATGGGGCATTCATGTCTTATTCTGGCAGGACAACACTTCACAGAGGGGTATTTCCCTCATAGGGTGCTTCACCAATTTCGCCATACTCAGAATTATACTTCTCCAGGAGAGGCGATTGATCGTCACCCTATCTTTCCGCTTCGACGACACTCTTCCACTCTTTTGGTCAAGGCGGGTTTGTCATGGAAGGGGAAGAAGTTTTCTTTTAGTGAGGGGTTAGCTAAGCAAGACAAGCCCACAACCACTTCCAACTATGATTCTTGGTGGGAACATGCCTGCCCTCTTGCACTATGCCCCAGATCTTCGAGACTATGTGGCGAATCTTCTGTTCCTGCTCAGGATCTCGTCCGTCATCGAGAAGATGGCACCTCTTGTTCAAATAAACGAGTCAAATCCAATGAGGACACATGTGACATCAGCTTGGAAGAGGCTGAAGTAGAATTGGCTAGATGGGTGGCCTTTGTAGCGGAACTCAAGGAGAAGGATGTTGATCCAATACCGAAGACTAAATAAGCCAAAATATTTTATTTTCTTTATTTTGTCCTTGGCATGAATAAGTTGATCTCTTGATCAACATTATTTTTCAGTAATTTTACTTTTGTTGAAGTCTATTAGGATAGTAGGAATTTCAGTCATAGGATCAAGTTTAATGGCGTGAACGCTTGTAATAAGCCCATTTTATTGGATGAATAAAATCAGAGTTTTGAGATACCCAAAATTTTGTTTTTTACTCTGCTTGATCTCTTTTTTTCTTTATTGTTTTCACTGCCCCTATTAGGTGTCTTTTAACTTGTACATGTGCAATTGATTTATCGAAGCATAGCGGGATAGTCTCTTTGCATACATCTTTCAAACTGAATTTTTACAAACTCAACCCCCTAGTTGTAGGGTTTTTGTCTTGAATTTCCAGCTATTGGGTCATCATACGCACACACAGAGATGAGCTTGCCTTATTTTGCCTCGGGGAACCCAGTCGACAGGAAAATCGCTCCCAAACTACCCAATCTCATCATCGATGAGGTTCACCCATCTCTTATATGTGGTAGTTGGTAGTTAACAGCCATAGGAAGTTCGCTTTGAGAACGAGGCCAGGTTGACTAACAGTTCAACCTCTTTGTAGTGATGGAGGAAGTCCTTTCTAAAAAGAGTTTTGTTTTTGAAAATGGATGATTTAAAAGTCAAATTGCAAAAGTACTCTTAAGAGGGACATGCCTTATAGTTTTGCCACCTGTGGCCCTTTCGTGGTCATTTTCTTTATCAAGATTTACCCAAGGATGATGAGAGGATTTTCGTGTGGGATCATGAGAACTCAAAAACCTCGAAGTTGTGCTTTTACCTTTGGAACTTTTATCATGTGCTTTGCATATCCATAAATAGTTCTCTGGATTCTTGTTGAACTTCCATCTCGATGTTATCTCAGGGTTCGTCGAAGTCACTTTAGTCTTCCATTTATGTTACCCTTCCACATCTTTCTGAGTTGGTTATGTTGGGAACTTGCGGGGTTTAGGATGAGTTTTCCTCCTCAGGGTCTGCTTGTACATTATTGTTGGAATTTGGAAGTACTTGTTTGTACTTGAGTGCTTTGAATCGAAAGCTCTTTTTTGGAGATCTATTATTATTATTATTCTTTTTACCCGTGATGCCATTTTAGGTTTTCACCACATCCATTTTTTTTTATATATTCTTTCATTCTTTCTTTGTTATGCGTTTTCAAGTTTTCACCATGCTTTTGAGCCCGTTATGGGTAGTATTTTCTGAGATATATCGCATTAATGGGGTCATTGAATTCGTACTCCTCTTGATTTTTTATTTTGTAAGAATTGCCTGCATGCACTTGGGTAACTACGAATGGCCCCTCCCAATTAGGTTTAAACTTGCCTAAAGGTGTGGATTTGCAAGAGTGTGGAAGATTTTCTTGAGTACCATGCCCCCTTCTTTGAAATGTCGAGGAACAACTTTTCTTTGATATACTCTCTCGATGCTACACTAAAAAGAAATGATATTTTGTGTTGCTCATAGTCGTCTTTCATCCAAATTAACAAGAGCAGCGATTCGTGCTTCGATCTTTAGTCCCTCATCTGAATTTCTATGAATGAGCACTCGGAGAGATTGTATCTTAACTTCCATGGGTAGCACTGCTTTCATACTATACACTAATGAGTATGGGGTCATGCCAGTAGGAGTCTTCTCAGTTATCTGGTAGGTCCATATGGCGTCGTTTAGCTTTTCATGTCCATCTTTGCCACCTTCTATTATTCTGAAAAGTCCTTTGTTTGTGGCCTCTGCTTATCCATTTCTTTGAGGGTAGTAAGGTGTGGAGAATTTCTGCATTATCCCGAACTTTTTACACACCTTAATGACACTTTCATTTTTTAAATTGGATCCATTGTCAGTAATAATTGACTCAGGAACACCAAATCTGAATACAATGTTGTTCTTTAGGAAACAAGCAACATGTTTTACTTCTATTTTGACAAATGATGGGACCTCTACCCATTTTTTGATGCACTTCGTAGCCGTTAATATAAAACAATGGCCGTTTGAGGTTTTGGTGATATTATGCTGATGATTTCAAGACCCCACATGGCAAAGGGCCATACGGGCGGTGTTGAATTGAGTGGTGCAGACGGTGCATGGATCAGGTCTCCATAAAGTTGACATTTAGGACACCTCTTAACGAACTTCCAACAATCTTCAACCATGGTAGTCCAGTAATATCCTTGGCGCCTGATTTTTTTAGCTAAGGCGGCTGCCCCAGAATGCCTTCCTTCATTGTGTAACTCTGTCAATACTTGGTCTATTTCTGGCTGATCGAGACACCGTAGAATGATGCCAACGTATGATTTCTTGAACAGGAGGTCACCTCGTACCAAGAATCCCATCGAAAACCTTCGAAGGGCTTCTTTATCCTTTTTGGTGGCTCGTTCGAGGTATAACCCATCTTTTAGCAAGGACAAAACATCATGGAGCCATGGTTTTTCCTTAACTAGAGCATCTGAAGCCACGAGAGACACTTCCCCATCGTTCTCATTTTCTTGGTCTATTTCTTTTTCGATCCTTGGTGGGGAAGGGTCATGTTTGTTCCTGATGTAGAATGGGAGCATGATGATTTCTAGGGGAATATTGACTATTGAGGTAAGGGTTGCAAGGGTGTTGGCGAACCGATTATTTTTCCTAGTTACGCTTTGGAAGGTGATTTTCTTAAAATATGAGATCATCTTTTCCACCTTTTCCTGATAAGGTTTAAGCTTTTCTTCTTTCACCTTCCAAATCCCTTGAACTTGGTTTATGACAAGTAAGGAGTCACCAATCATTCGTATTTACTGAATTTTCATTCCCATGGCATTCTTGAGCCCAACTATCAAGGCTTCATATTCAGCAATGTTATTGGCACATGGGAAATTCAATCTGATGGATGTTGGCATTAAAATCTTCTCGGGTGAGCATAGTATGATTCCTATACCTGACCCGTACTCTTTCTTTGCACTGTCGAAGTAAAGCTCCCAAATTGGGTCCTCAATTATGAAGAGTTTCTCATCATGGAGATCCGTGTTGATGGGAGTGTTATCTGGCAGTGCATGTTCAACCAAGTGATCCGCAATGGCTTATCCTTTGATCGATCTTTGAGTAACATACTCGATCTCGAACTCACTCAATAGCATTCTCCACTTCGCCAAACCCCCATTAAGGACTGGTCTCTACAATAGGTACTTGAGTGGGTCTATTTTTAAGATGAGCTTGATTGTATGAGATAAGATATAGTGTATTAACTTCTGCATAGACCACACAAGTATTAAGCAATGCTTCTCCAAATTCGTGTATCTTGTCTCATAGTCGACCATGGTTTTGCTGATATAGTATATCGTTTGTTTTTTTCCATGGTCATCGTATTATCCTAACATTGCCCCCATGGTCTTGTCTTTCACATATATGTATAGGAATGGGGGTTATCTGGACTAGAAGGCCTAAGGATGGGGGGTTTGGTGAGGTGCTCCTTGATTTGGTTGAAGGCTTCGTGGCATTCATTATCCCATATGAATGGGGTATCCTTCTCAAGAAGCCTATTGAATGGCGTGCATCTGTCTGTCAGTTGTGAAATAAAATGCCTCATGGCTTGTATGCGACCATGAAGCCAATTGATTTCTTTAATGTTCCGGGTAGGGGGCATTCTAGTAATGGCTCGTATTTTGGACAGGTCCACCTCAATGCCCCTTTAGCTTACTATAAATCCTAGTAATTTGTCGGATTCAACTCCAAAAGCACATTTCAGTGGATTGAGTTTGAGTTGATGTTTTCGGAGTCTTTCGAAAATGACTCTCAGGTTGGTGACATGATCAGACCTGGTCTTCGACTTGACCAGAATGTTGTCGACATAGTCTTCCATGATTATGTGCATTAAATCGTGGAAGATGCTAGTCATTGCCCGCTGATAAGTTGCCCCCCCTGCATTTTTTAGGACAAAGGGCATGACACAGTAACAATAGGTTCCCCATTGCATTATGAATGCAATCTTGGTCTGGTCTTCTTCTGCCATAAGGATTTGGTTATAACTCGAGAATTCGTCCATGAATGATAACATCTCGTGCCCCGCAGTATTGTCGACCAAGGCATCTATATTTGGTAATGGAAAAAATTCCTTGGGATATGCCTTGTTGAGGTCTCTATAGTCGACACACACTCTGATCCTCCCGTCTTTCTTGGGTACAACCACTATGTTAACCAACCATTCTGAGTAATCAACGGGGGTAATGAACTTCGCCATAAGTAGTTTATCGATTTCTTCTTTGATTTTGAGCTCAAGGTAGGTCTTTTGATGTCGGAGTTTCTGCCTAACAGGCTGTGCTCCTTCGTTGAATGTTAGGTGATGTTGCACCAATGTGAGATCTAACCCTGACATATCATCGTATGACCAGGCAAAGACATCATAATATTCCTTGAGAAAGGAAATCATATTTTCCTGCTCCTCAAGAGATAGGGAGGTTCCAATCTTGGTTAACCTTGGGTCCTTCTCAGTTTCTAGGTTTATATTGATCGTCTCTTCGATGATAGCTGTTGGGTTACCATAGAATCTCTTCTTGAATTGCTCAACATGAGAAGTGAGTTCCTCAAGTTGAGAGATTTCTTCTAATCTTGGCTCTGTTGATCTTCATCTTGGTCATCCAATTAGTCGTCTTGGGTATTGTGCACCGTTATTGGGCTATCTTGAATGTTCGTCAGTTTTCAAAATTATTTTCCATTATCGTTAGTTTTATCATGTTTTGAATTTTCAATGGTGGATTTTGAAATATCATAAGAGGTGTCCCTTATGGGACTCACGAGCGAAGTATTAGGGACTAAATGCAGAGGAATTAGATGGCCACCCTGTGCCTATTTTTTTTTGCCACCGGGACTTGAAGGTGCCGTTAGTATGCTTCTAGCGATTCTCGAGATAAAGGAATGATCGATCAATTCCGTTCCTAGATCTGTATTGGCAGATGAGCATGCTTGGCTGTGTTAGAGCCGATTGTGCAGACCTTCAAATCCAGATCAGCAAAAAGGTCTTCAATCCCAGTTCTTGTGTGTGTTGAGATGTGGAAAAAGAATTCCTGACCGTTGGGGAATCAAGGATCACCTTTGGCCGTTTTGAAGGACGGGCATCGAGAGGATCGAGGTTTTGAATGCCTCCAAAAACAAAGCGTAGATAGCTTGAAGGCTTCATCCGACTTTGAAATAGGGTGAGAGTACACCAGAGTCCTCTTCGATCCCCGCTTTCAGTTTTGGCTTGGGGTGATGCAGAAATCGCCTCGATTACGCCTTGCCCTTGAGTCCCCAAGCCTTGGGCTGGTTGGAAGCCTTGGGCTGGTTGGAAGCTTTGGGAGAAGAGCATGTACCAATCTTCGAGGGACCCAAAACTGTATCGATGTTGACATTGGATATTGCCATCCATTGATGCAGAAGTTTGTAAAATTTGAGGAACAGGGTCGCCGTCCTCTAGGCGTAAGGTGGCGCAATCGACTTGCTCAAAGGAAGCAAGCGAGATTTCTCCATGCTCAACCCCTACAGCTAGCTTCCCGTTACCTATACTAGAATTGGAATAGGAAGGGGATTCAGCACGGACCTTCGCGACTCCGTTTTTAGGCGGAAATTTGAGGCATTGATGGAGTGTTGAGGCTACTACGAGGTTTTCATGCAGCCATGGTCTTCCTAACAGCATGTTGAATGAAGGTTTTTTGTCCAAGACATAAAACTTTATCATTTGGACTGTAGGGACGATCATGAGCGTGAGAGGCAGTATGCCTTTCTTTTGTCTCTTGGTTCTGTCATTTACGGCAATAGTTAGTTGGCACGACTCAAAGTCATCCGAGCTTTCGCCTATCTGCTTTACTATTTTCATAGGGCATATGTTTAGGGATGCCCCATGATCAACAAGCATTCTCCGTATTTTATATCCTTGCATGAAAATGGTGATGTGCAAAGGTTGGACATGAAAACAATTAAAGCTAGTCAGGATGTCATCGTCTGTGAATATAATTGACGGTTGTGCCATCAGTTGGTTGATCATTCCGCACAGTTCATCCGGCTGTGTGTTGCTTGGGACGTGTGTCTTAGTGAGAACCCTTTCGATCTGGGCTCTGTGTGCTAGTTTGTTAGCGAGTAGCTCCAAGATGGAGATTTGAGTCTGGATCTTCTCGAGATGAGCCGGTAGATCGTAGGTGGTTGCAGATCCTTGAGTTTTTTTATTCGGCTCATGATTTCGGGCTTCTGCTGGTTGTTTAGCTTTTGAGGTGTTTCCCATCTTTCATCGAGAGTGTCAGCCATCAATTGAATGGGTTTGAATATTCGGCCTCTTCGGGTTAGGGAATCAACCTCGCCAGCCTGAAATTCGATGGGGCCGGCCCTATCAAGCTTAATGGGAAACTTTGGGGTGTTAGCCCCTTGTTTGGAAGATGATACCTTGTCATTTGTTCTAACCATATCAATCTCTAATATGTCATCTTCATCGTATTGATCCCATTTAGGAAGGTTGTCGAGGTTCGGAGATGAAGGGCTTCCTCTCAAAAGGCTCAAGAGATCTACTTCAGGCTTTTGAAAGTGATGATCACAAGCAAATATGAATTGGCTGGGATCATCTTCTTCTTCTCCATTCTCAATCATATGAATGACAATGTTCTCTTTTACGTTGTCTTGAGCTCCCGACTTTCGGTCATTGTCACCATATTCTTAGGGAGAGGGTTTGTGAAGACACCCATCTTTTGATTACTCACTTTGACGGGTTGATTTATAGGTGCGACAGTGATGTCCCCCCTATTGATTAACCCTTGAATCACCCATTTCAAATATATGCAGTTTTGGGTGACATGGGCATGGTTTTGATGACATTTGCACCACTTGCTTTTATCAGTGACTTGAAATGATGGTTCAGTTGGTGGCCGGAGATAAACCATGTTTCTTCCCAGGAGTAATTCCAGTACTTTTTCTAGTGGGTCTTTGAGAGGACTGAAATTATCCTCTCGCCTTTGGTTATTATTTCTAGCGTTGGTTCTAGGCCGACCCTTTCAATTTTGGTTCTGATTATTGTGTTCAGTGGATGAACCTTTAGCCGATCCGTTAACGACAATGTTGTTAACCTGTTTAGAGTGATGTATGGTTGAGTGGACATCGTTCTCCGGTGCCAGTTCAGGGCCTCACCGGTCAATGTTTGTGAAAATATGGCCTTCAGTTGGTTAGGTCTGTCTCGTAAAGATCGAACAGAGAGGAGATACGTGTTGACGCGAGCATCTAGATCACTCTTCCCATTAAACTTGTTCCTAAATTATGGGACAACAAATCCCAGGGGAAGGTCCTCCATGCCTCCAAGGGTCTCTTGAACATAGGCCTTTGGGGGTAGAATTTCATGCATGCCCATTCTTACGAGCATATCCTGCATTGCATTTAAAGTGCCTTCTTTTTGAGTATTTGGTGTGATAGTAGACCCACCGGTCAGTGGGTTCCCAAGTGTAGATTGGTAAGTTGAGATTTGGGGTAGATGTGGGCTTGCATGGGCCTGAGGTTGATGGGCCACGACCATTGGGACATTTGATACATTTGTGCCTGAGGGGCGTAATGACCCATAGGTGTCACCACCGGTTGCAGAAATGGGACAGTTTGTTGGACCTAGTGAACTAAGGGGGCCGATTGAAGAATCGGCTAACTCGATTGTGCTAGGGGTTGACCTATACCACCAAGTTGGTTTGACATTGACCGATGAGCAGGGGAATGAACAATGTAACCTAGGTCAATCAGACTTTTAAGGGCAGCTTAGATGCCCATCTCGCCTAAGGGTTGGTCTGGATTGACACCACTGCTCCATACCGTGTTAAGAACGTCATGAGTGTTACTACGGTGGCTCGAGGTCGGGTTGGATATCCTAGACCTAGGTGGGTCTTCGTTCTGAGATCGCTGCTCTTCGGGATTATCTTGGTTTGAGTTGGGAGAATTGGCTTTTGATGCTGCATGAATTGCTTCCCTCACTCGACTTCTTCTTTGGCTACCTAAAATCCCCCGTAGGAAGACGCCTGGTCGGACCCCCTGGCTATTCAGAGTTTTTCAGGTTGAATTAGCTTTCCGGATCACACCAATTTCTGGACTAGGAGTGGACCCTTAGAACTCTGCCTCTAACTGAAGACCTGGACATTGGATAATGGATTGGCCTGAGTTCTGTTGATAGTTACAAGGGAGTGCAGCATATTGGTCATCATGGTCGCCTTGAGTAACCGACATGGTGACTCTCTTTGGATGGGTTCTATAATCTAGACTTAGGTAAGAACTAGACTCGATGACTTACGGCAAACCTAGCCTAACTCTAGGGGTAAAACTTTGACGAAGACATAGGTTAAGACTAGACTAGAATCTAAACTTGCTAAAGTAAGCCTAGTCTAGCTCTAAAGGAAACTCTATGCTAATACTTATGCTAGAACCTAAACTAAGATCTAGACTAGATAGGTACGAGTCTCGGCTCAGACTAAGAGTGGGTATAGGTTCCAACCTGGGTGTGAGCCTGGTTCGGACCTAGATTGAGCTGGGTACAAGCCTATGCTTGAATCTAGAGGGTTGTGATAACCAGACCGAGTATGGACCGGAACTGGATCAAGAATGAACTAGGAATGAGCCTTCGACTCGAACCAAGAGGGGGGCCGAGGTTCGGACCTGGGTGTTAGCCTGGTTCAGACCTGGGCTAGGTTGGGTATAAGCCTGAACTCGGACATAGAGAATTTTGGTGATCAGACCAAGTGTAAGCCCGGACTGGATCAAAGATGAGCTACGAGCGAGCCTTCGACTCAGACCAAAAGGGAAGCTAGGTTCGGACCTAAGTGTGAGCCTTGTTCAGACCTGGGCTAGGCTGGGTACAAGCCTGGACTTGGACCCAAAGGGTTCAGATCGGACCAAAAGCGGGTCCAGACTGAGATCTAAGATTAACAGATTAGAAATAAGCAAGAAAGCATACAAAAATATTTGACTTAGATTGATTATAAGTAGGCTTGGCTTGAGAGTGGGGTCCTAGCTATTGAAATGTGGCTAGGCTTATATAAGTCCCTGCATAGGTCCTGGCCTCCTGTTATAGGATGTTCACCAGGTCCTACTATACGTGGAGTTTCTTTGAGGCAAAAGATTACGGAGGGGTGCTCACAATTAAAGTTACGCAAGTCTCAATCACCTTGACTCTCAAAGCTAGGTTTCCCTCACGCTGTTAATGCGGATTTTGGGGGTTTTCAAAATATTTGTTTGCTGGTTTCCAGGGCACTCCCAGTCCGGTGTATGCTGGAATGTGTAAAAGCACACAATTAAAATAAAGTCAAGCACACAATGCACATAATGCAAGAAAGGAAAGAAGTGAGCGCTCGGCACTAATCGTGCCTAGTGATGAGCGATTCGAGGTGAAACTCGCTAGAAGCATAATATAGATCAACCCTTAAGAAGGTAAAGTCAGAACAATAAGACATGGCACATTCGGTGCTAAGTCGAGCGTGGTCTGGGTCGAGAGTGACTCGAACTAGACACAGTTCACGGAGCATGCAAGTCGCCCTCGATATATTTTTTTTATTTTTTTATTCTTTTATCTTTTTAACTTTTATGAAACAATTAAACTAAGCATGGTGAAAGTAGGGAAAACATGGTTTCAGTAGAATTAACAAACTAAAATGAAATAAAATGAGATAGGAACATATCAGATCTATCTACAGTAGAATATTTTTTTTTATATTTTTAAAAATTTATTTTAATCCAAAAATTGGTCAAACGGGAGACAAAAGGCTCTAGAACATGCCTATGGGGTCCCAGAAGTTTTCTGGGACCTTTGCAGTTGGGCGACATAGGTGGTGTTGCCTTTGCAGGGTAGGCGACACAACAAGTGTTGCCCAAAACAATATGTTTTTTTATCTTATTTTTATATTTTTTCCTTGTCAAAATTGATGAAATAAGACTAATTTAAACTTGGAAGAAGCATGAAAAATATATATTTGAGATGAAATAAATTAAAACAGAGTAAAGTAGAAAAGTGCAAACGTAACAGTAAACTATTTTTTTGGTATTTTTAAAAATTTTATTTTGCTCTAAAATTTTGTGGAAAGTCACAAAAGAGATCCTAGAATAGATCTGAAAAAGTTTCGAATATTTTGAAACTTTTGAATTTTGGGCAACACAGGGAGTGTGGCCCTGGATCTGAGCGACACTGGTGGCGTCGACCAAGAGACATAGCCTGTGTCACCAAGAAAAATTAGGGTTTCGCAGCACCAAAACTTTGAATCCTGGTTACTGCCAACTTCTGGGACTTTTTGTGTTTGAAAACAGTGAAAAACAATGAATAAAAATTGTATTTTGGCGCTTGGATCAAGCTCGAAAGGCCCCATAGTGGGCATCAAACTGTTTATGATGCAAATATGGCAGATATTTGAAAGTTGAAGATATCTTGGATTTGACACCTTAAACTAATGAAAATGAAATGGTAAAGAAAGTGGGACAAATCGAATTCATATCCAAGGCCAGATCTGCCTAGAAAAGAGCAAATCTACTCTCAGATCCGTGGCAGAGCCAGCATGATCCAAGACATTATAAAATACGATTTTTAAGTAAACCAACAGATCAAAATAAAATGAAAACAATCAAATCAAAAGAGATAAAATGGAAGAAAATGATACCATACCGGGCCGGATGGCTCTTGACTCCCAAGCCTTATGGGGCTTGTCCGTATCAGAACTGGTCCTCTTTTGTCTCTTTTATTATAATATTAGCCAGCAAGTTTCTTCAGTATAGGGTGGTTGTGCCCTATAGATGGTTGGGGTTTCCTCAAGCTATCCCTAGAGTTTCTCATCTCATTGAGTTTTCTATCTCTATCCTTAATCTTTCTCTCTCTATCCCAGGTTTTCTCCCTCTCTTTCTCTAGTCAATGACCACAAAAAGAGGCCTTATAGGGGTCAAAACTTGTTGGGAAAGATAAGCATGTATAACAAGCAAATCCCCACTCAAAAGATCAAATTTTGAGAGTCATGGATCTGGGCAAAACGCCTAGTGCCACCCACAAAAAAAGGTCACAAAAGTTAAATAACAATTTGAGGCAAAAGGGACAGGGCGACACGGGCCATGTCGCCCAGTCTAGGCTAGGTGACAATGCCTAGTCGCCCAAGTCAAACTTGGTCAAAGTTCATTTTTTTTCACTTTGAGTGCATTCTCCATCCTCTTGTGAAGCTACCAGAAAAACTTTGGGTCAAAACGGAATTTTTTACTATTTTTAATAATGTTTTTGGTAAAACATGACATTTACTAGAATGACTTGAGCGACAACACTAGTGTCGCCCAAATCAAAACTTGTAAAATTTTATATTTATCAATTTGAGTGTCTTCCTCGGCCTCTTATGAAGATCGCAGAGAAAATTTGGATCAAAATGGATTTATTTACTATTTTTAATGATAATTTTGGTAAAACGGAATGTTTACAAAAATCTGGGTCAAAACAGGGTTTTTGTAAGGTTCCGTGCAAGCAAACTGGTTCTGGGTCACAAGATAGGTTATGTGAACCGTGGATTTGGGTTTACTAGGTGTAGTCTTAAGAGTCCAAGAAATCATAGAATTTGCCAGATTTAAAATGGAGTGTCTCCAATTGTTATGTTGATTTTATTTTTAAAGGATGTGTTATTGTAATAAGACCACTTGTAAGTAATCTTTTACCAAAACAAAAGGGGAAAAATAAAATAAAAATAAAATTTTTTTATTCCCCTGTAAAAGATCCTATAGGTTTTTCTTTCACAGGTTAAATGAGTTTTTCCCAACCAACTAGCCTAGACGGTCAAGTACATATTGGTATCTGCAAACACTGTTTGTAAAGTATGGCCCACGAGAGACCACACTCCAACTGATTTTATGTTCCACTATATCAAATGTTTTTATTACAATCACGCGTACAGCGTTTAATGACCACATAAACTCAACATTTAAATGTGCACCTTAATTCTACATTTGAAGGTATCAACCATATCTGAAAATTTTATTTATTTTTAACAAAATTGTTTGATGACATGTGGGTTATCCTCTCACCTTAAATGTGTTGAAATTATAAAAATAAAATAGAAAATCTAATTAAATAAACGACGAAAACATCCCCAAGGTAAAATTAAATGAAAACTAAAAAGCACATGTAACCATTTGCATAAAGTGTCACAATTAATATTGACCATTGGACGTGAAATCGAGTGAGTGCATTTATTCTATTGACCTAGCTCAAAATTAAAAATATTTTTCAAACTTTGAATGAAATCCAAACTATCAAGCTTCACCTCGGATGGTTATAAGTAATTGTGACCTCCTTGTGTAATAGGTGAATAGTCTCGTTTTATGAAAACCCTTATAAAAATAATAATAAATAAGTTTATATTAGTTAAATAATAAAATAAATAAAAAAACGACTTTCTCTTAGTCAGCATAGTTTCTTAAAAGAACTCAACAATTCAAAGAATATAAGGATGTTTGTAGAAATTAGTCATAAAACATTTTGATAGGTTGAAATATTTTATATATAGAAGGGAGAGAGAGAGAGAATGCTCCTATTTTAATATAGGAAAATAATATTTGAAAGAGAGAAATATGCTTCCCATGTTTAAAAGAAGGGAGAGAGAGGGAGAATCACCAGGATAGATAGATTTCCGTTTGTAATGGGAGAGAGAGAAACCTAGGGTACTTAATCTCCATCTTTAAGGGTGAGAGAGATGTGGTGAGGATATTGAGAGAGAAAATACATGGGGAGAGAGAGATAAAGAGAGAAAAATGGGAAGAAAATCAATGAAGTAAATAGACTTAAGGAAGAGAGAAGTATAAGTGAGAGTGAGATGGAGAGAAAATCAAAGAGAGAGATCATTTAAGATTTATTTAAGATCATTGAAGATTTGTCTGTATGAACATCTGGGTATTCTTTTTAATTTTAAATAAAGATGATACATTCTTTTATCTTATATATCATTGAATATAGTAAATTACTATGGAAGAATACTAGTATAAATAGAGAAGAATACCCACGCATAGAGAAAATTTAAGAAAAAGTTTTCTAAAATTTCCATTGTGTCATCCAAAGGAATAAATACTTTTCTTTATTTAAAACATATTAAACTTATAGGGCAAGTAGCTTTGCCTTTCATTATATGTGAATTACGAAGTATGAATGGAGATAAGAATCCAAGAATTCTTGAGAAAGCATCTCCAATCACCCATATATGTAAAGTACATTTACATAGGGTTTAACTATTTCCTTTAGCATCCTCGGTTGATATTTTCTACTTCTTTCAGCAATGAATTATTTTACATTATTTGAATATGTTATCATATAATTTTTCTATTAATTTTTATTTTTATTGTCTTTTATGTATTAATTTTTATTGGTCTCTATGTTCATATTGTTGTAATGGGAAAAAATCCTGTCAAAACACTAGCCGATGGAATATTATAAGTCCATAGGCCTAGATAAAATCTTAACCAATCTAATGGTCATCCATTCTTCTCATCAAGGCACACTAATAAAATATTTTAAAAATCATTTAATAAAAATAAATTAACAATATTTTAAGGGTATTTTGATTAATTTTTTTTTATATATTATTTTTTAATATTTTTATTAGGTTCTCCTATTTTTCAAGAGTAAACGACCAAAATTTGAAGTGAATTGGATTTGTAAAAAAATATTAAAATTCAAAAACAAAATGTAATCGTGACCAATAGATCGGTTCATATTCAATTTGGGCCGTTGGGTATTTACCGTAGCTATTAGCTAGTGGGCTTATCTCAGACCCTACCTTTTATAATTATAATATTTTTGTGTAAAATTACTCTCACCTGTCTACGAAGCTCAATGAACATATTCATCTTTTGAGGTAAGTTGTCATATTTTTCATTAAATTTTCAAATGATACTCCTTCACGTGCACAGTAGAACATGCTTTAGAGTGAGATTGTTCTAGAAAAGCCTCTTCACTTTAAGGTATGTAGTTATTTTATTTTAAAATTACTCTATATTTAACTTGGGCAGGTCTGGCTCAAGTCAGTCTGACATAGTTTTTATGCCGGACGGAGACATGTTGGGCATCATGTTTTGGAAACAAGGGAATATGGGATTTTTTTTTTTTCCAAATAAATTAGTTTTTTTTTACTTGGGTGTTGGTTGTAAAGAAAAACAGTGTTGGGGTTAATAGTGTGATATCAAAAATATAGGAAAGGATGATGCCTCGAAAGTACAAATTTGGGAGTATCTATAAAAATGTTATTCATATTCATGGCCGCTATAGTAGCAACTATCAAAGCCCCAAAATTTGGATGGAAAATAAAATGGGCTTTGGGTGAACATAGAAATCCTATTTCTTAATATAACAACTAATCCCAATGAATTCATTTTTACGTTAGGATCCTTCTGTGTTCTGTGGTTAATTTTCATAATTTTTGCTCAAAAATACCCTTGGTACAATACTTGGATACAAAAAACATCCAAAATTCTTTTGAGAAGTAGGCCGAATATTTGAGTAGTTGACCAATTTCTCTATAATAATGTTTGGTTATGTGATCCAAGTGTTGGACCAACCACTAACAAGTTTTTTTTACCAAAAGTCGGTCAGAGAGAAAAAAAGACATACTTTTGGACAAAAAAACTTGTTAGAGGCCGGTCTTGTACTTGTAGTGTCAGACCAATATTATTGTAGAGAAGTTGGTCCTCTTTTACATTGTGTCAAACTAACTTCTTCAAAAAAATTTAAAAGGGTTAAGGTACTTCAAGTGTCGGAAAAATTTTAAGAAAAAATAAAAAAAATTGATAGCAAAAAGGGACTTCACCATAAAATACAAAAATATAAAAGTATTAAAACTACCTTTAATTTCAAAAAAGGTTTTTTTAACAATAATTTCCCAAAACTAATTCAAAAATTTTCCCCTTTTTTTTATTTAAAAAAACCAAAAGAGAAAGAATTACAAAAAGGCAAAGTGTTTGGTGAGTCAAACGACTCCCATGTAGATGGGCGGTCCCCTTTAAAACCCATCTTGAAGATAGTTTTCAGATCCATATTTCTTAAAATTGTTAATCTCAATTGTCAATCTAATTTTGAATTCGAAATTTTTATTTTTAAAAAATAAAAAAATATTTTTAATTTATTTTCCACCATCTATTTTAAGGTATAGTCGAAGTGGCACTCCCCTCTTTAAGATTGATGCTGGATGTATGAGGAGACGCACATGTGTTATATCCATTAAAAAAAGAGATAGAAAGAAGCCTCGAGCATATAATAACCACTCAGGTTCTTATTTTCAAGGAAAATTTTTACATAAGGTGTCAACCATATACCATTGAAGTAAAGTGCACATCAAAGATCCTCTAGAATAAAGTACTCTCACGTTGGAAAAACCATTAAATCGATTATCTTGATCAGGAGGAATATGGATATGAAGATAAAAACAAGTTGTAATTTTTAAAATTAGTGCATTCTGTAACAAGTTATTAGACAGTATATTTTCAAGATTTAACGGTTCCTATAAATCTAATTGATGTGTAATATATTTTAAATTTTTAGAATTCTACTAGAGATAAAGTGAGTTATTAAAACTATCATAAGAATTCCAACATTCAAACCAAGCAAAATTTAAAGGTTCAGCTTCATGTTCCGTAAACTTCGCCTATCAATTTCAAAAGTTTATCCCCTTGAATATTCATTCAGTAAAGTCTTGCCTTTTGTGAAGATGATACATACCAAATTTCATATTTATCCAATTTGTAGAAAAAATTAAAATTAAAATTAAAATATTCTGAGGCGTCGGATCTTGATCAAATAGTGTGTGGCTCACTTGATCTAAATTAGACAGCTGGATGGGAGGAGAAGCATATATCTTTTATGCTATAGGGGAAGTATAGAAACTTTTGCATTTATTCTAAACAAAAAAGTTTCTCTTTATGTTGAACAAAAACACTTTCTCTCACTACATTCAAACTTTGCTATGAGAATCTTAACTGAACTTTAGAGGTTGGCATTTGTATTAAAGAAAATCGGTTTGATAGAACTGTAGCCTTATCAAAATTAATAAAGCCTCGGATGAGGTTTTTAAATATTTTGAATTGATTGAAAAGGCACAAAAATAATTTCAGTGTCAAATTGAGTATTTAATGTCACATATTTATTTATCTATTGAGAAGACACAAGAAATTAATTAACAATGAACATTAAGACATGAGACAAATTCTCACTATTTACATATTTTATATTAAATAATAAAAACTATAACTCAGTACTGATATTTTTAAAAAAAAACCTAAAAAACTTGATTTTAAGAAATTTTAGAGCTTTTTTTAATACCGAATCCAGCTGATCTGCCAATTCTCCAATCTGGACCACCTATCTGATGAACAAACCTAATTTTCCAGATTGACGATTCACGTCACCGACCCAATTTTTAAAACCAGGGAGTATAGCATCCGATCCAATGAGAAATTGTACCCTACATGCACAGTATGTTGTATAGTGTATCCTTTCCGTCTGTGATGGACAATTAAGGTGTCCTACAGCTGTATAAATGGACATTGGGGACATTTCAGCCAAGATAGAACCAATCTCCTAATTCATGATTGATGATAGTTGATGAAAGAGATAAACACCATCTGCTTGCACAAAACATGTTACCTGCATAGTGCACCTTCCTTTGAATATCAATAATAGAAATCCAAAAACTTTCACAAAATCAGCCTTAAGTTCAATGAAACTTGCGTCTTTTTTAGAGTAAAAATCACATTCTTTAGTACATAGTCTCCGCTAAAATCTCAGCCATTCTTAGAATTCTTTGAGTCAATGAAATTCCGTAAAAGAGATTTTCCAAGTCATGGCCATCACTCAGTCCTACTATTATCCAAAATGTATATCAATATCCAAAATGAGGGTAATTTTTTAAAGAATAAGTATTTCATGCAGGCTGGACAGCATTTCTACAATATGTGTTTCAAAGGTATAAGGCATCCATCTTAAAGATGGATGCAAATAGATTGTCCATCTAAAAAACATTATAGCTAACGGTCCAAATATTTTCTTAATATAATTATTATTTATAGTTTTTAAAATTCATTAATTTTTTCACATTCGTGATCTCCATGTTAAAGATTCCATATTCTCTAAAAATTATATTTTAAAAAAATATGGATTGCCAAGCCCACATTTGTACATGTGAGGGCTTGGCCGCATGCTAACCCCGTCCTTTTTTAAATGGATTTCCTTTATCAAATTTTTTCCATATTTCAATAAATTCCAAACAAAGACGCTGCAGATTGCACGGGGACAAGTGTAAAGAACTTCGGTCATCTAAAGGAATAATGGAAACATGAATTAAACTCAACTTAAATTTTTCTTCATTTATGAATTAAACTTAACTATAATCTAATGTGAGCTTCTTAGCCATTAATATAATTTTAGGATATACTGAATCGATCCATCTCTCTCCATGTAGGAAAGGTTCCATTAATTCACTTCAGAAACTTAGGTTTCATAAAGATAGACTACATTTACTTAGACTTCACCACGAGCAATAAATAACTTGATGAACCAACCTTGATGAACCAAATTTATAGTACTGCATAACCAACATAAACTAAAATTTTACAAATAACATTTTTTGACAATCTCAAAATAGTCAATCCTCACTAAAATAGGCAGCAGTTAATAAAACTATTAAATTAACATAGAAGATGGGCAAAAACCTCCAAAGAGTCCAACATTTCAAATAAAAATGAAACCAAACAAAAAAAAAATGGCACTAATTTGTTACAATAAACGTTTTTTTATTGAGTAGTTCAGCAGTAGGAATCACACAAACTTGAGATGTAGCATTGCAAATGTCATCTACTAGCCCCTCAAGCCCAATTCCCTACAACAGAGGTCGAGACGTACACAAGCGACACACCCAATACTTCTATGAACTTAATCACTAGAACAAAAAATACTAAAAAATCAATGAGTAATCCTACCATAGTAACTGCCTATTGTTTCCCTTCCTTTTCATGTCGTAAGTGAATACGGTTGGTCAATCATTGAAATGTTGTGGACATCAACATCAATTACCCTTTTGTGTAACTAGCCACTCTTTATATCATATTCTATACGAAAGTCCAAGCTACAA
The DNA here is from genome assembly GCF_000471905.2 of Amborella trichopoda. The sequence goes on from NW_006499776.1 coordinate 4,898,563, forward strand.
GAACTCCTCAAAACTACCTCTCTTGCACATCTCTTATTACTTGTATTAGACGAAGCCCACCATCCCTCTCTTGGATTTTATAATAGTAGTCATTCACAAGACATAATGGACTATGAATTTTCTTTTCTTTTTTTAGATAGATCAAGTGTAGGAATTAAAATTGTAATATTACATTGCTAACAGCCCCAATAGGTGACAAGATGAGAAAAAGTAGACTTAGGTAGTTGGGCATGTGTAGTGTAGGCCCAGTATAATACTCGTTAGGAGGTGCAAGTTGGTTCAAGTATGCTAAGACAAGAGATGCGAGTTGGTTCAAGTATGCTAAAAAAGGGCCACGGTTAGGATCAAAAGGGCATTGTAAAAAGCGATGAGAAAAGCTATGGGAACTTATGGCCTCACTGTGGGTATGGCTTTTGATAGAGAGGTATGGCAGACTAACCAACCCCAAATAGTTGGAAAAATGCTCTAATGATGAGGATGTAATATTGCGAAGATCAACTAGTAACAACTCCTACCTAAGCCCTATTCCTAGTGGAATATGGACCGTTTTCCATTCCTCTCTCTCCATGTCAAAACATGCTCGAAAACGCCTCCTTTTTTTTTGTCTAAAAGACCTCCATAATAATTGATGCCAATGCAAAATAACATCGATAGCTCATAGAGTTCAAGTTTTATTAGATTTCCTGGTGACCTGTCTCCTTTAATAAATCAAACATGTAACTGGTTCTAGAAAAGGCATCATCTCATTAAATGGATCCACACCTGGACTTTACCAATATCTTGAAGTCTGCGTAATGGGATCAAATAAAAATGCAAAGTAATGCACTTGAAGTGGTGTGGTGTTCTTTGTGGAATGAAATTCTTTCGCATTATGGCATTTCCAAAGGCAAAGCAACAACCATTGTCTAGATCTAGATCTTAAATGAAGCACACAATGCTATTACTCCCAACTACCCATTTTGTATCTTGATATTTAGACTCTATTTTGTCATAGGACAAGGGATTGATAATTCCATGAGTATCTGCACTTACTACTTTGGGATCATCGTCTACATAATGGATAAAGATAGAGAAATACTTCAAAGTAGAGATTAGTAGTTCATAGAAAAGTATTGAGAGGAGAATAACATTTCAAATGATTTACATACCATCTTGAATATAAAGATCGACTTCATAGGTAATGCAGCAAGGATATGTTCTTCATATCATCTCGAAGGTTGCAAAATTAAGAATACATTTCTTTATCTATATGAAAGAGGGGAAGAGTCCATTTGTTTCAAGAGTTTTGAAGAAATTGAGTAGGAAGAGAGAGAAGGAGTGGAAGGTATAGAGAGAAGGGGTAATGGAAAAGTGAGGAGAAAAGAGGTCACGAGAAGAGAGCAATTTGCTATTGTTTCCTAGGGTTTAGCAGAGAGCAGTGATTTCTCTCTAGTGTTTATAAAGTTGAAATTCATTTATCACCCTTTTTTTGGGCAAGTATTCATTTATTCGCCCTATTTTTTTTTTTGGGTAAGTACTCATTCATCCCCTTTATTTTAGGTAAATATTCATTCACCCCCCTAATGTCTATTGCCCCATTATCTACGTAAGTATTCATTCATTTCAGTTTTTATTTTGTAAGTATTTTGCTCTTTTTTTTTGGTAAGTACACATTTAGCCCCCTAATTTAAATTATTCCCTATATGGCAAAGCTTTACCTTCAATAATTGCGGCCATTTATGACCTCCTGGTGTAATAGGTGAATGGTCTCATTGCATGAAATCCCTTTTAAAAATATTAATAAGTAAATCTATAATATTATTTAAATAAAAAAATAAATGGAGAAAATATTACTTTTTTTGCCTATTTTTGGTCAAAAAGAGGGAGCAGAGTTTTTAAAAAGAACTCAACAATTCAAATAATGTAAGGATGTTTGTAGAAATTAGTCATAAACGATTTTGATAGATTGAAATATTTTATATATTAAATTTCATTTGAAAGAACTAAAAAATTGGTTTCTGAGTGATATTTAAACGCTTTAGTTCATAATTTAGACGTTTAAAAAACTTTAAAATAGATTTTATTGTCTAAAATTATAGTTACAAAGCAAAGCACGAAGGCATGTGAGAAGAAAAAATGAATGAATATAATTCTTAATAAAATTGAAAATCCATAATTAAAAACTATAAATCAGACATAAATCTTGTTTTAGCAAAATGTTTTCAACTTCAAATCATAAATAAATAAAAAAATGGCTTCCTTTTATTTAGTCAGCATAATTATCTTCAATTAATTGAAAATTTTTTAAATAAAGAAAATCATAAATTTCTATGGGCACAAAAAACATAAATTAATAATTAAGATGTTAAAAAATAGATATCATAGTTTTAAAACAACTAAATATTATCCATAAAATACAAAAAATGTCATAAATAATTTTTTAAAGAGAAAGGAAAACATAGAAAATACTTTATTGGGGCTAATTTTTATGATCAAAAGGCAATAAAGAGGGAGATAAGAGATGAGGGGATATGGTGAAATATTTAGGGGTTTTCTTATTCCGCTTGAAAGAAAAACGGAATGAGGGTCTACTATAAACTAATACAAGGAATTAGGGTTCTATACAAAAATTTCCCAAATTTTTATAGGTCCTATCTCTTTTGCGGGTTTATAATTCTGGCCATTTTTTAACATATTTCCCTCTTTATTAAGGTTTATTTGCTTGTTTCTTCACATTTGTAAAGATTTCCTTAGTATCTTATATAAAAAAATAAACATTAAGCTCTTTATAATTAGATCTTTGCGTTGGATAGAGTATAGACAACTTCCTCAATTGCTCTATCTTTTTTTCTTCGTATCTATATATCTCAAAGTCAAGATGGTCAATTGGAGATTTTCCCATCATCAAAACACACTGTTATACTGTTATACAGGATTTAGAAGGTGCACCTGACTTCAATTGTGTAAGGTTTACTTTTTATGTTGTAAATACCCTTGCATAGGGTGAATATTTTATTCTACATAAATTTTGTAGTAAGTATATTAAGTCATATGAAGAACTTATTCATAGTTTGTATATTGTAAACATTTTTTCAATTCTACATATGTTAAATTCTACTTATAGAGTTATTTGTCAAAAATAAATAAATAAATTAAACTCACAAAATGGTCACGGTATTAAAATAGAGAGGGACCCTATTACTAAAGAGAACATGGGGTTTAGTGTATCAAGTGGGGTGGGCACTTGTTATTATGGTAGACGTGAAAATTATACAAAGAGATGCATGTTACTTTAAAAAATAAAAAAATTTCGGTTTCTAGAGAGAATGTAAGGCCGGTAACATTAAGGGCACATTTGGTTCATGTCAAAATATTTTCTGAAAAAATAATATTTTCATATGAATTTGTTTTTTTGTGGTTAGGTGTGGGATATTTTCAAACTAATTAATTGTCAATTGGAGTGAAAAGATGTACTAAAACTAATTGATATGAAAATCCCACAACTACCTCATGAGGGAATTAATATTTTCACGCTAAACAAATATGCCCAAAATGATAAGGGGTTTAGGGCAAATATGATAATAAGGTCTCTTTTCAATTCTTACTAGGTTAACATCCGAAAAGGGAGAAGTCTACTATGAGTCCCTTGACTTGGATCTAGAATGTAAAACACATCTTAAATCATTAACTACAATAGATCACTATTTTTTTAGCCCTAAAAATTTGTGTAGAAGATTCAATAAATATAATTTTAAAATTAATTTTTTTAAAAAAATTATGGATACCCTCTAATTTGTACTTTCTAAGCATTCCCCCAACATTATTGGCGCCACACTATTACCAAATCTTGTTTTTTTTTTGTTGCAGCCATCCCCCAAATACAAAGTTGACTCTCTTTATTCTCTCTTCTTGGCCATGTTTCGCTTTCTCTCTAAGTCGGTTGTGTTGGACTGGCACAACTTGTGCAGAGCCGATCCTACACATATTTTGTGCTTGACCTGCTCTATATTCAGCTTGTGCTAATCCGATACATTTTTTTGCCAGACCGACGTGAGTTGTATAGTGCCGAACCTACACATTTTTTGTACCAAATCTACTCTATATTCAACTTGTGCGGGTTCTGCAGAAGTCAATCCGACATATTTTTTATGCCGGACCAAGACATGTTGGCCATCATGTTTTAAAAAAATGGGTTCATATGGGGTATTTTTATCCAAATAAATCAACTTTTTAACGTAGGGGTTTTTTGCAAAGAAAAATAGTATTGGAGATAATAGTGGGGTATCAAAAATATATGGAAGGAGGATGCTTAGAAAGTATAAATTCGGGAGTATCTATTAATTTATTTATTCATATTCGTGGTCACTATGGTCGAGACTATCAAAGCCCAAAACTTTGGATTGAAAATAAAGTAGATTTTACATGAACGTAAAATCCCATTTCTTAATATAACAACAATCTCATTTCTTACTATAACAACAAATCCCAATGATTTTATTTTAATGTTAAAATCCCTTTTTGTTCTGTTGTTAGTTTTTCTTGCTCAAAAATACCCATGGTATGATGCATCAAATACATACAACATCCAAAATTCTTTTGAGAAATAAGTCCTACACTTGAAGTATTTGACCAATTTCTCTACAATAATGTTGGCCATGTGATCTAGGAGTAGAACCAACCTCTAGCAAAGTTTTTTTTACCAAAAGTCTGTCAAAAAGAAATATAGACTTTTGGACAAAACACTTGTCAGAGGCCAATGCACTTCTATTGTCAAACCAATATTATTGTAGAGAAGTTGGTCCTCCTGTACATTGTGTCAAACAAACTTCTTAAAGGAATTTCAAAAGGGTTTTCGTAGTTTACGTGTGGGAGGAATTTTGAGGAAAAAAAAAAAATTTGATAGCAAAATGGGATTTCATCGTAAAATATAAAAATATAAAAATTATCTATAATTCAAAATTAGTTGTTTTCGCAATAATTACTTGAAAGCAATTAAATTTTTTCTCTTTTTATTATTTTAAAAAACTAATACAGAAAGGCAAAGTGTTTGGTGAGTCAGATGACTCACATGTAGATGTGTAGTCCCCTTCAAAACCCATCTTTAAGATAGATTTGAGATGTAAATTTTTTAGATTTGTATTCTCAATTATCATTTTAATTTTGCATTTGAAATTTTCAATTCATAAAATATAAAAAATTCCTTTTTTAATTTACACCATCTATTTTGAGGTATAGTGGAAGCCCCACTCAAATTTCAAAGATCGATGTTGGATGTATGAGAAGATGCACATGTTTTGTGTCCTTAAAAAAAAGAGATAGAAAGAGGCCTGGAGCATATAATAATCTTTCCTATTATTATTTTCGACGAAAACATTTGCATAAAGGGTCAACCTTATACCGTTGAAGCAAACTACACCTCAAATATCATCTAGAATAGAGTCTTCTCATGTTGGAAAAACCATCAAATTGATCATCATGACATGGAGATATATAGTTTTGAAGAGAAAAATGAGTTACAAATTTGAAAAATAGTGCATCTTGTATCATGTTACTAGGCCATATATTTTCAAGATTTTTAGGTACATATAGATTCAATAGATGTGTAATGTATTTTAAATTTTTAGTTTTCTACTACAGATAAAAGTAAGTTATTAAAACTATCATAAGAATTCCAAAGCTCAAACCAAGCAAAATTTAAAGGTGCGGCTTCAAGTGCCCTAAGCTTAGCCCTTCAAGTATTCATCTAGTGAAGTCTGCCTTTTGCACTAATAAACCAAAAAGTTTCTCTCTATGTTGAAGAAAAACTCTCTCTCTACGTTCAAATTTTGCTATGAGAATCTAAACGGAACTTTTGAGGCTGGCATATGTAATAAAGAAAAACGGTTTGATAGAGCTGCAGCAATATCAAAATTAGTAAAGCTTCGAATGTTTTTTTATATATTTTGAATTTGTTGAGATAGCACCAGAAATAACTTCAGTGTCAAATTGGGTATTTATTGTCACATGTTTATTTATCCATTTCGATAATTGGTGAAGTGAAATTAATAGACAGAACATCCAAACAAGAGACAAGTACTCTCTATTTACATATTTTATATTAAATAATAAAAAACTATACTTCAGAACCAATATTTAGAAAAAAAAACCTAAGAAAAATAGATTTTAAGAGATTTTTAGGTTTTTTTTAAGGCTGAATGAAAGTGATCAGGCCAATTCTCTGGTCCGACGATCAAACCTGATTTTCCAAATTGACGATCCGTGGGACTGGCCCAATTTTTAAAACCTGGGAGTATAGCATCCGATCCGATGAGAAATTGTATCCAACATGCATTGTATGTTGTATAGTGTACCCTTCCCATCTGCGATGGATAATTGAGGTGTCCTACAGCTCTATAAATGGACATTGGCGACATTCCTGCCGAGATACAGCCAATCTCCTAATCCATCATTGATGACCGTTGATGAAAAGGGGTAAACACCATCAACCTGCACAAAAGGAGTTACCTGCAATGGTTTAAAAACCGGATCGGTGACCCGGATCGGGCTTTCCAAAAATCGATCCGGATCGGGGAATCGGCGATCCGAATCGGTGAATCGGCGATCCGGATCGGAATCGGGTGAATCGGTCAGAATAAAGCTTCAAAAAAATCAGAAAAAATTATTAAAATTCATTATAAATATTATTTTTTAGGAATTCAATAAAAAATGAGGGTACTCCATTAAGAATTTTCATGTTTTTGAATGAATATGCGAATATTGATATGTTCTTCCCCTGCATGAGCCGCCATTCAACATTTAATTTACATCACACAAAAGGATAAACATAAAATTATCATGGAATAATTATATCAACATACATGGACTACAATAAAGT
>NW_006499776.1:4906358-4926057 GCF_000471905.2 Amborella trichopoda
ACAAATTAGTGACAAAAGGTTTTGATTCAGAGCTTTAAGATCAAAATGGCTACAAATTTTGAAAGATTCATGCCCTATTTGGCATGAAATTTCAGAAAAGGCGGAAACCCTAAACCCTAGAAATTTTTGTGATCCAAAAACAACCAATTTTTCCACCATTTAATTCTTGAAAAAGCTGAATAAAACTGTTTACAGCCTGCAAATCAGATCACATGCCAAAAAAAACAAAAAAAATGATCAAAAAATGACAAATTTGAAAGAATCCGTGAAGAACACTGTGCAACCCGTGTTCTTCACGGACTCGCCGATTCTGCACAGTGAATCGGCGAGTCACTGTGCGGAATCGTCCGGTTCTCTCTAGAACCGGACGATTCCCGATTCTTGAAACGATCCGGTTCATTTTCGTGAAAATCCGAGTCGAACCGGGCGAGTCCGGTTCGACTCGGCGATTTTTTAAACGCTGGTTACCTGCATGGTACACCTTCTCTTTGAACATCAATAATAGAAATCCATAGATAACCCTCACAAAATCCGTTTTAAGTTCAATCAAAGTTGAGTCATTTTTAGAGTGAAAATCATGTTCTTTAGAACATAGTCTTCGCTAAAATCTCACGGCCATTCCTAGAATTTTTTAAGTGAAATTTCATGAAAGAGATTTTCCAACTTCATGTTGTTCCTTTTAATGATACTTTAAAATCCAAGTAGCAGCCAGGGCCATCACTCAACCCCACTATTATCCAAAATGTATATCAGTATCCAAAATGGGGTAATTTTTTAAAGAACAATTATTTCATACGGGCTGGACTCTATTTCTACAATATGTGGTCCAAAGGTATAAAGCATCCATCTTAAAGATGGATGCAAATAGGTGGTCCATCTAAAAACAATTATAACTAACAGTCCAAATATTTTCTTAATATAATTATTATTTCTAGTTTTTAAAATTCTTTTATTTTTTCATATTCATGATCTCTATATTAAAGATTATATATTCTCTGAAAATTAGCATCAAATTATACTTAAAAAATATATTTATTGCGAAGCTTGCATTGTACATGTGCGGGCTTGGCCGCATGCTAACAATGTCCTTTTTTAAATGGATATCCTTTATCTACTTTTTTCCATATTTTAATAAAATCCAAACGAAGACGCAGAAAACTACACGAGGATAGGGGTTGAGAACTTCTGTCATCTAAAGCAATATAGAAACATGACTTAAACTTAAATTAATTTTTTTCTCCATTTAAGAATTAAACTTTACTGTCATCTAATGTGAGCTGCTTAGTCATTAATATGAGAAATTTGAGGATATAATGAATCAATCCATCTCTCTCCATGTAGGAAAGGTTCCACTAATTCACTTTAGAAACATAGTTTTCATAAAGATGGACTGCATTTATGTAGACTTCACCACAAGCAATAAAAAACTTGATCGACCAACCTTGATGAATCAAATATATAGTCTTGCATAACCAATATAAACTAAAAATTTACAAATAATATTTTTTGACAATTTCAAAATAGTCAATCCTCACTAAAATATGGAAGGAATTGATAGAACTACTAAATTAACATACAAGATGGGCAAAAACCTCCAAAAAGTTCAACGTTTCAAATAAAACAGAAACCTAATCAAACAAAAGGCACTTATTTGTTGCAACAAAGGTTTTTTTATTGAGTAGTTCAGCAATAGGAATCTCACAAACTTGAGATGTAGCGTTGAAAATATCGACTACTAACTATTCAAGCCTAATTCATTACAACAAAAGTCGAGACTTAAACAAGCGACACACCCAACACTTCTATGAACTTAATCACTACAACAAAAAATACTAAAGGATCAATAACCCCACCATAGTACCTATCGAATGTTTACCTTCATTTTCATCTTGCAAGTGAATAGAGTTGGTCGATCATTGAAATGCAGTGGACAACATCAGCATCAATTACCAACCCTTTTGCCTAACTGACCACTCTTTACATCATATTCTCTATGTAAGTCCCAACTACATAAACTCTTCAAAACTACCTTTTTTGTAACATGGATGCCCAAATATAGTGTGTCACCAATCCGAAGATCCAATACAATGAAAATCTTGGAACCCCAGCTGTAGCTGCACCAAATTGTTGAAATCCAACTGCTTCAAATCAACATTCATCACATGCACCCACTTATTCTCTAATCCAAATCTATACTTGTGCTTGCACATCTCTTGTTACTTGTATTACACAGAGGCCAGCATCCCTCTCTAGGATTTTGTAATAGTAGTCATCCACAAGCCTTAATGGACTATGAATTTTCTTTTCTTTTTTGGATAGTTCAATTGCAGGAATTAAAATTGGTATGTCACATTTCTAACTGCCCCAGTAGGTGACAAGATGGGAAAATGTAGACTTAGGTGGCTTGGCATGTGCAGTGTAGACCCAGTATAACACTTGTTAAGATGTGTGAGTTGGTTCTAGCATGCAAAAATAAGAAGTGCGAGTTGGTTCAAGTATGCTAAAAGAGGGCCACAGGTAGGATCAAAAGGGTATTGTTGAAAGCAATAAGAAAAGCTATGGGGACTAATGACCTCATTGAGGGTATGGCCTTTGATAGAGTAGAATGGCAGACTAACCAACCCCAAATAGTTGGAGAAAAGCTCTAATAATGAGGATGTAACATTGCCAAGATCAATTGGTAACAACGCAAGCCTAAGCCCTAGTCCTAGTAGAATATGGACAGATCTGCATTCCTCTCTCTCTCTCTCTCTCTCAAAACACGTTCGAAAACACATTTTTTTTCGGTCGAAAAGACCTCCATAGCAGTTGGTGCCAATGCAAAGTAACATCGATAGCTCATAGAGCTCATGTTTTGTTAGATTTCTTGGTGACTTCCATCTCTCCATTGATGAATCAAATATGTAACAGGCGCTAGAAAGAGCATCATCCCAATAAATGGAATGACACATGGACTTTACCAATATCTTAAAGTTCTACGAAATGGGGTCAATGAAAAAAGCAAAGTAATGCATTTAAATAGGTGTTCTTTACGGAATGATATTTTTTCGTATTAGGGCATTTCCAATGGCAAAGCAACAACCATTGTCCAGATCTAGATCTAAAGTACAACACACAATGCTATTATTTCCAGCTACCCATCTTATATCTTGATCCTTAGACTCCATTTTGTCATAGGACTAGGGATTGGTATTTCAGTGAGCATCCGCACTAACTATTTGAGGCTCATCGTCTGCATAATGGACAAAGATAGAGGAATATCTAAAAGTAGAGATTGGTAGTCATAGAAAAGTAGTGAGAGAAGAATGACCTTTCCCATATTTACATACCGCCTTGAAAATAAAGATGGACTTCACAGGAAATGCAGCAAGGATTTGTTCTTCATATGATCCGAAATGTTGCAAAACTTAGAACGTATTTCTCTCTCTACGAAAGAAGGGAGGAGTCCACTTGTTCCAAGAGTTTTGAAGAGATTAAGTCGGAAGAGAGAGAAAGAGTGGAAGGTAGAGAGAGAAGGGTAATGGTAAAGTGAGGAGAAAATTACAATTTGCCATGGTTTGCTAAGGTTTAGTAGAGAAGACTGATCTCTCTCTAGGGTTAATAACGGTGAAATTCATTCATCGCCCCTTTTTTTGGGTAAGCATGGGACCTTAGAGTTGATGATTGAGGAGACGAAGGCGTCCATGATGGCTGGCTCTGATGCTCTTGCCTCTGTCAGGATGTTGGACTCCCCAGAATTGTTGGACCCAAATCGTTTTGGTGGAGAGCGAGAGGCTATTACTGAGGATTATTATCTGGCATCGATGATGGACGACTGTGGTCTCTCATTTGAAGCTCCTCTAGCTGCGGTGATTCAAACCCTTGAGGCAAAGATTAAGGCCACGAAGAAAGCGAAAATGGAGGCTACGAAAGTTATTTTCTCGACGCCCTCTAAAGGAAAGAAGGTCATGCCTGAAGCAACCAAAAAGGACAACCATTCCGTTAGATTTTCAGCATGGCTTGTGGCTAAAGGAGCGAGAATTCAACCAATGGAGGGTATCAAAATCAAGGAAAACACTATGATCGAGGTTATGTAAGGACCAAGATTTTCTCGGCCTAATAGAGTACACAGCGTGATAAGGAGGATGCGCATGGTAGTGAGAATGTGCACGGCAGTGAGAATGTGCGCGGCAGAGAGAGTGTGCATGACAGCGAGAGCGCACGACAGTGAGAATGCGCGCGGCAATGAAAGTGTGCGTGGCAGCGAGAGCACGCGGCAGTGAGAGTGTGCACGGCAATAAGAGCACGCGCCAGTGAGAGCGCACGACAGTGTATGCGTGCTGCAGTAAGAAAAGAGAGAAGAAGAAGAGAGAGAAAATCAGTATCATAAATGTTACCGTCGTGCATGAAAGAAGATGAGGAGAGAGAGTAACCGTCGTGCATGATCATTACTGTCATCTATCTAATGCATACTGCCACATACACACCACTTGTCCTATTGCATGTGTGGGGCTTGCCACTTATCAATCTTTGGGCTGCCACCTCCAGCCAGCATGGTACTTAAGTCCTTCTCTCTCTCACTCACATGCCATTCACTCTCACTCTCTCTCTCTAGAGCCCAACACTTAGAGCCCATTGTTACTCCATTGAAGAACCACTGTAAGAAGCTTGAAGTGGACTGTGAAAGGGAGTTTTGAAGGCACCTTTGCATACTAGGTAGGTGGATCAACCCACCATTGCATCTAAACTTGTTGAGTCATGAAACTAAAACCGTTCAAGTATGAAATGAGTAAGGGAAAGTGACAATGTAGTAGTAGCGGTTGGTGCCATGTTTTACAGAACTGATCTATATGTTGCATGAAGAATCTTGATATTGAGAATGATCCTATTGCTCACAAAAAATCTGTAGGAAGTGTCCACGTATGTCTAAATCAAGATAGAAAAGGCTTGATGATGTTATATGCTGGGAATTGAAAGTTATTAAGCATTCTTTGAGACATATCATGTGCACACTATGAATTTCTAGAAATATTCATGTTTTTGTAACAAGCTCTTTTGAATAGTCAAATGAGGTTCAAATGACTTCAAATAACTGCCATTAGAAAGATATATGTGTATTCTATGATGTTCCTGTTCAAATCTTGTTCATATTCTTCATAAGTGAGAAGTTATGCTTCCAATTGTGCCAGCATGTCACGGTTAACTATTTTCTCTAAAATTATAATTTGCCTCTGTTGCCATGAATTTTGACTAACCAAATGGAGTTCAATTGCTCTTAAATTACTACCAGTTGAAAGATCTCTGTGTGTTCTTAAAGTTTCATGTTGAAATTATTTTGAAATTCGTTCTAGCTTGAAAGTCATGCATTAGTATGTGAGAGCATGTTACTGTTGGCAGATTTCACTAAATTTCAAGAACTGTCAGTTCTGTTATCATGAACCTTTGAATGATCAAATGGAGTTCAAATGCTTTCAAACCACTCATGTTGAAAAGATACGTACTTTCACATGAACTTTGGTTTTGAAACCATCCTAAAATACCTTATGGATTGAAAGTTATAACTTTGCTGAATAGGACATATCACTGTCACAAATGTACAGCAGATTTCAGATAGTATACCTCTATTGTACTGATCTTTTGATTGGTCAGCCAGAGTCCAAATGCTTTCAACTACTCGCATTTGAAAGATATGTGCATCTATTGAAAAATTGGTTTCGGAACCATCTACGAATTTTGAATAGATCAAAAGTTACGTCCCTGTTTATGACAGTACGTCTCTGTGAGAAATTGCAGAGACTTTTGAACTGAACCCCTTTTTCGCACTAGGCTTTCGATTGATCAAGTGACTGAAATTTTCGTTAAATAAATGATTGACGGGTCTGTTTTAAGTTAATATTGAGATTCAATTGGAAGTTCTTGTGAATCAGATACCATGCCTCGGTGTGTGTATATATGTATACCAATAATGAAATGAATAGTATATCCCCAAATTGTGCATGAATTATACAAGTGGCGTAATGATTAATCTGAACAAGGAGATGAAATAAATTGTCTTGAAATGTTGTATATGTACTCCTATGATACTGTAATTGCTGCTGAATAGCCTGGCAAGGAATAGTAAAATATATGTGAACTTAAAGCTTGATTTTGCATGCACATTATTATATAGTTACACTGTGATACTGCCCACTATGCAATGGGACACCCATTGGTGGTGGGTACCGTTATACTGTTTTATACTGTGATACTGATACTGTGAGCCACTGTGATACTAACCACTACACAATGGGATACCCATTAGTAGTGGGTATTGTTATACTGTGATACTGATACTGTGAAACACTGTGATACTGACCACTATGCAATGGTACACCTATTGGTAGTGGGTACTGTTATACTGTGAAACACTGTGATACTGCATATTGTGATATACTGTGACACTGACCACTATGTAATGGGACACCCATTGGTAGTTGGATACTGTATGCTGACAATTACTTACTATGCCTGGACCTCAATGATAGGAATGGGGTTGGTAGGTGAAACTGAGTAATAGGGAGGGTTGCGTCCCCCCAAATGTTATGGGCACTACGCATTAGGACACCCAATGGTATTGTAACACCCTCTCGCCAAAAGGGCATAAAAAGAGGGTCGTGTCTTGCAAGGCCATCGCCTTTCAAAAACCCCAAAATGTGCTGGGGATGTGTGCGTGTGTGTAGACAATATGAAGTGGGTTACCCACTTATCATTGTCTTTCTTCCTGAATGAGGGTAGAAGTTCCAAGCTACATAAGTGGTTTGGCCTGATCAATGGGGTTTCTACTTTAGAAGTAGGCCACTCTAGCTTCTACTGTGTGCATTATGTGCTTTGTTGGTGTTTCTGTTCTACTAAAGATGAAATGATTGATGGCTTATGCACTGTATATTATTTTGATAACTGAACTGTACTCGTTCTTATATTGCTAAAGTACTGAAAGGCATGTATAAAGATAATCTCGTGACGCCTGTGTGAACGGTGAACACTACCTATTTGTTATTATCAATTATAGGTCAAAATGTAATGGTGTGGATCTAATTACTGGGCTATTGGCTCATTCTTTTCATTTTCATCCTTGTAGAGTGATAGTTTCTATCCCTGGGACAGAGGGTAGTTGATCGGTGCATTGGGATGTTTAAAGCTTGGAGTAGTTGGAGGGACTTTGGAAGCTTTCAATAGTAGGTGTTTGGTGGTGGCACCCCTTAGCTGGCGGTTAATGTTTACCTTGTATTTTGTGAGCCATTAGTGCCTTGAAATATTTGTAAAAAAGTTTTGGAGAATGGTTGTATATGGAAATGTCTTTGCATCTTAGTTAAAACTATGTTAATGATGAATGGATTTTATTTTTCTTTCTTGATTTGCTTTTGATTCCACCTTTTATAAGCATTGAGCCACTTCCACTTGAGTGGCATTTGCTACCTCACGTTGCGGTCCCGCATTCTATCACCCTCCAGCTTGTACAGTTGGGTCAGGCGGCAGGGTCGTGACAAGTTATGGTATCGGGCTTAGTAAAGCAGTCTCGGGAAAGGTCAGGGACATTAACAGCTTGGGAGAATTTCTTGGAGGCTTTCTTTGAGAAGTACTTCCCCAACTCCAGGCGAGAGAGGAAAGAGGTAGAATTAAATTGAGCTGCAGTAAGGGAAATTTTCAGTGGAACAGTACGCAGCAAAGTTCGTTGAGCTCTCATAATTTCCGTCACACATTATTGACATGGAGGTGCAAAAAACAAGCAAGTTTGAGAGGGGCCTTCGACCCGACATAAGGGGAAGGATAATTTTAGCCAACCTCAAGACCTTTTTCCCCTTAGTGGACCTTGCTATGAAGATAGAAAGAGATAGTGAAGAGTTCCGTCTTAGGAAAGAAGGGAAAGTGGTGGTCGTGCCGGTCCCCTCCCAGAAGAGAATTTAGGGGCAGGAACAATCAGGGCAATGCTAAGGCCCAAAGGACCTTCCTGGTTGATATAAGGGATAATCGGCACCTTGCATGCCCTCACTATGGGTTAAGTAACCATACAACGGCCGAGTGCTACCGAAAGACAAAGTCATGCTTCAAATGTGGCAAGCCTGGCAACTTGGTTACAAACTTCCCGGTGAAGGGCCCTGATGACAAACCAAGGACCCAAGGTCGGGTATTCACGTTGATGAAGCAAGAGGCTAGAGCGTCTATCCGAGGTACGCTTTCATTCAGTGGTATTGAAGCTAAAATTGTAATTGATCCTGGATCTTCCCACTCTTTTGTCGCACCACGTTTTGCATGCCACATGAATGTCAAACGTGTGCAACTTGACTGGACCTTGGTTGTATGCACACCCTTGGGGGAATCTTTAAAAACTGATATAGTATATAAACATTGTGGGGTTGTGCTTGAAGGGCATGTTTTACCTATGGATCTGGTAGTCCTAGACATCCAAGATGTTGATATTATCTTGAGCTTGGACTGGTTGTCTACAAACCACGCTATGGTGAATTGTTACGATAAAACTGTAATCTTTAAATGCTCGAATCAGCCTGAATTGAACTTTATGGGCATTAAGGATGTTTCCCCTCTACACCTTATCTCTGCCCTTTGGGCTTCACGCCTTTTGGCCAAAAGATGTGTTGGGTATCTGACCTATGTGGTAAAGAATCGCGACATCCAGTCTAAGTTAGAGGAGATACCAGTGGTGAGGGAATACCCAGAAGGTTTTCCTAAGAAATTGATCTCTCTGCCCTCATTAAGTGAGATAGAATTTGAAATAAAAATAGCCCCTAGTACTGCTCTCATTTCTAAAGGCCCTTACAGGATGGCCCCAACAGAGTTACAGGAGCTAAAAGAACTACTATGGGAATTATTAGATAAACGGCTCATCAGGCCCAGTGTATCACTATGGGGTGCACCAGTTTTATTTGTAAAGAAGAATGATGGGTCGTTGAGACTCTGTATTGATTATAGACATCTGAATCAGGTCACAGTAAAGAACAAGTACCCCTTGCCCAGAATTGATGACTTGTTTGATCAACTTCAAGGGGCCCAAGTATTTTTCAAGATTGACCTCCAGTCCGGCTACCATCAACTGCGGGTTAAGGAAGAAGATGTTCCCAAGACCACATTTAGGACTCGGTATGGTCACTATGATTTTTTGGTGATGCCGAGTAGATTAAACCACGCCCCAGCTGTCTTTATGGATTTAATGAACCGAGTTTTTAGACCCTTCCTAGATGATTTCGTGGTGGTTTTTATAGATGACATTCTGGTGTACTCGAAGAATTTAAACAAGCATGAGAAGCATCTAAGGATGGTCCTCCAGACTTTAAAGTCAGAAAATTTATATGCCAAGTTAAGTAAGAGTGAGTTCTGACTACCAAGGGTGGCTTTCCTCAGGCACGTTATTTTTAAATATGGGGTCGCAATTGATCATTGTAAAATCGAGGTTGTACTTAAGTAGGAAAGACCAACAAATGTGTCAGAAATCCCTAGCTTTCTGGAACTGGTGGGTTACTATAGACTCTTTGTAGAAGGTTTCTCAAAGATAGCACTTCCCTTGACTCGTCTGACCAAGAAGGAAGTAAAGTTTGTGTAGTCAG
This sequence comes from Amborella trichopoda, assembly GCF_000471905.2. The sequence continues at coordinate 4,915,937 of NW_006499776.1, forward strand.
ATGCCTGTGAGAAAAGCTTTCAAGAACTGACAAAGAGACTAACTACGGCCCCAATTCCGACCTTGCCTGAGGGGAACGAAGACATTGTCGTTTACACAGATGCCTCTCATAAGGGCTTGGATATGTGTTGATGTAGAGGGGAAAGGTCATAGCCTATGCCTCCAGACACTTAAAACCATATGAACAAAATTACCCAACTCATAACTTGGAACTGGCGGTTCACCCTAAAAATCTGGAGACATTACCTTTATAGGGCCCAATTAAGGTATTTACAAACCATAAGAGTCTCAAGTATCTATTTTCTCAGAAGGAGTTGAACATGAAGCAAAGAAGATGGATGGACCTACTGAATGATTATAATTGTACTCAATTATCACCCGAGCAAGACTAATGTGGTAGCAGATGCTTTAAGAAAGAAAGCCGTGGTGTTACACCTATTGGTTTGAGAGATGAAACTATTAGAATATGCAGTAGAATGGCACCCGTCTCTACCCCTTAGTGATGGGGTGGGAAAGATTTCATGTATAAGAGTGGAGCCCTAGCCCTTTCAACAGATTCGAGTGGCACAAAAAGAAGATCCTTAACTTATGAAGGTTCTCGAAGAAATGAAATTGGAAAGAAAAGACAACTTCATTGTGGCCAGTGATGAGTTGCTGAGATTTAGAGATCGGGTATGTGTTCCTAATGACGAGGGTGTAAAAAGGGTTATATTAAAAGAAGCACACCACTCCTGTTACACGGTACACCTAGGGAACACAAAAATCTATCAAGACCTAAAGAAGGTCTTTTGGTGGAATAATATGAAGAGGAAAGTGGCACAGTTTGTTTCTAAGTGTTTAACATGTCAGCAAGTGAAGGTTGAACATCAGAAACCTACCAAACTGTTACAGCCCCTACACGTGCCAAAGTGGAAATGGGAACACATCACTATGGACTTTGTGTCTAGCCTGCTTAGATCAGGTACTAGGCACGATAGTGTTTGGGTCATTGTGGACCGACTGACTAAGGCGGCTCATTTCTTACCGGTTTGCAAAACTTATACTTTGGACAAATTGGCCCAGTTATACATTAAAGAGATAGTGAGATTGCATGGTATACCTGTTAGCATTGTATCCGACAAGAACACTAGGTTTACCTTGCTATTTTAGTATAATATTCAATCAGCCTTGCAGATAGAACTCACCTTTAGTACTGCTTTTTACCCCCAGACTGACGGGCAGTCAGAGAGGACTATTCAGACCCTGAAAGATATGTTAAGGGCCTATTGTACAGATTTTAAAAGAAGTTGGGATGATCATCTGCCTCTGATAGAGTACGTATATAACAACAGTTTCCAGGCCAGTATTTAGATGGCACTATTTGAGGCCCTGTATGGGAGGAAATACAGATCACCACTATGTTGGGATGAAATCAGCAAAAGGAGACTATTAGGGCCAGAAATTGTTCAGTTAACATAAAAAAAGATTGCTTTAATTCTAGAACGACTCATGATAGCCCAAAGTCGACATAAAAGTTACGCTGATAATCGTCGAAAAGACCTCGAATTCGAAGTGGGTGATCAGGTCTTCTTGAAAGTATCGCCAACTAAGGGCATTATGAGATTCGGTAAGAAGGGAAAGCTGATCCCACGATTTATTAGAGCCATTGAAATTTTTAGAAAGAATCGGAATTGTGGCATATCGACTTGCCTTACCACCCGAGTTGGTTTAACATTCATGATGTTTTTCATATATCACTGTTGAAAAAATATCAGTCGGACCCATCCCATGTATTGAAGTATGAACCAATCCCGATCGAAGAAGATTTAACTTATGTCGAGCAACCGATTGAAATACTAGATAAGAGGATGCAGGTATTGTGCAATAAAGAAGTCCCTCCCGTCCATGTGTTATGGTAATATCATTCAAGAAAAGAATCAACATGGGAACGAGAAGATGAGATCCGGAATAGATACCCCCATCTATTTGATTAGCTAACGATTTTGAGGACAAAATCCTTTTTAAGGGGGGATGACATAAGGACCAAGATTTTCCTGGCCTAAAAAAGTGCATGGTGGGTTAAGGAGGATGCATGCGGCAGTGAGAATGCGCAACAATGAGAATGCGCGAAGCAGTGAGAGTGCATGCGGCAGCGAGAGCGCGCAACAGTGAGAATGCGTGCAACAGTGAGAATGCGTGCAACAGTGAGAATGCGTACGGTAGGGAAAATGCGCACGGCAGTGAGAATGCGCGTGGCAGTGAGAGTGCACGCGGTAGCGAGAGAGCGTAGCAGTGAGAATACGTGCGGTAGGGAGAGTGCACATGGCAGCAACAGCACGCGACAGTGAGAGTGTGCACGACAGTGTACTCGCATGGCAGTAAGAAAAGAGAGAAGAAGAAGAAGAGAGAGAAAGTCAGTGCCTTGAGTGTTACCGTCAAGCATGAGAGAAGATGAGGAGAGAGAGTAACTATCGTGCATGATCATTACTGCCATCTGTCTAATGCATGCTGCCACACACATACCACTAGTCCTATTGCATGTGTGGGGCTTTCCACTTATCAATCTTTGGGTTGCCACCTCCAACTAGCATGGTACTTAAGTCCCTCTCTCTCTCTCTCATGCCATTCACTCTCACTCTCTCTCTAGAGCCCAAGATTTAGAGCCCACTGTTACTCCATTGAAGAACCACTGTAAGAAGCTTGAAGTGGACTGTGAAAGGGAGTTTTGAAGGCACCTTTGCACACTAGGTAAGTGGATCAACCCACCATTGCATCTAAACTTGTTGAGGCATGAAACTAAAATAGTACAAGCATGAAATGAATAAGGGAAAGTGACTATGTAGTAGTAGTGGTTGGTGCATTGTTTTATAGAACTAACATCTATGTTGCATTATGAATCTTTATATAAAAAATGACCCAAATGGTCACCAAAAATCTGTAGGAAAGTGTCCATGCTTTTCTAAATCAAGATGGCAAAGACTTCATGATGTCATCTACTGTGAATTGAAAGTTATTAAGCATTCTTTGAGACATGTCATGTGCACACTGTGAATTTCTAGAAATATTCATGTTTTTGTAACAAACTTTTGAATAGCTAAATATGGTTCAAATGACTTCAAATAATTGCCAGTAGAAAGATATATGTGTATTCTATGATGTTCATGTTCAAATCTTGTTCATATTCTTTATAAATGAGAAGTTATGCTTCCAATTGTGCAAGCAAGTCACTGTTTACCGTTTTCTCTAAAATTATAATTGTCGCCTCTGTTGCCATGAATTTTGACTAACTAAATGGAGCCCAATTGCCCTCAATCACTGTCAGTTGAAAGATCTCTATATGTTCTTAAAGTTGCATGTTGAAATTATTTTGAAATTCCTTCTAAATTGAAAGTCATGTATTAATTTGTGAGAGCATGTCACTGTTGGAAAATTTCACTAAATTTTCAGAACTGTCAGTTCTATTGTCATGAACCTTTGAATGACCAAGTAGACTTCAAATTCTTTCAAACTACCCTTGATAGAAAGATACACATTTTCACTTGAACTTTGGTTTTGAAGCCATCCTAAAGTACCTTATGGATTGAATGTTATAACTTTCCTAACTAGGACATATCACTGTCACAAATGTACAACCGATTTCAGATAGTATACCTCCATTGTACTGTGCTTTTGATTGGCTAGGCAGGGTCCAAACTCTTTAAACTACCCCCATTTGAAAGATATGTGCGTCAGTTGAGAAATTTATTTTGGAACCATCTCCTAATTTTGAATAGGTCGAAAGCTACGTCCCTGTTTATGACAGTACGTACCTATGAGAAATTGTAGAAAATTTAGAACTGAACCCCTTTTTCGCACTACACTTTAGATTGATCAAGTGACTGAAATTTTCATTAAATAAATGATTGACAGGTCTGTTTTAAGTTAATATTGAGATTCAATTGTCAGTTCTTATGAATCGGATACCATGCCTCGTTGTGTATATATGTATACCCACTGATGAAATGAATAGTACATCCTCAAATTGTGCATAAATTATACAAGTGGTGTAATGATTAATCTGAACATGGAGATGAAATCAATTGTCTTGAAATGCCATATATGCATGCCTATGATACTGTAAGTGCTTCTGAATAGCATGGCAAGGAATAGTAAAATATATGTGAACTTCAAGCTTGATTTTGCATGCACATTGTTACACTATTACACTGTGATACTAACTTCTGTGCAATGGGACACCCATTGGTAGTGGGTATTGTTATATTCTTTTATACTATGGTACTGATACTGTGAGCCACTATGATACTAACCACGACGCAATGGGATACCCATTGGTAGTGGGTACTGTTATACGGTTTTATATTGTAATACTGATACTGTGAAACACTGTGACACTGACCACTACGTAATGGGACACCCATTGGTAGTGGGTACTGTTATACTGTGAAACACTGTGATACTACTATACGGTGATATATTGTGATACTAGCCGTTAAGCAATAGGACACCCATCGGTAGTTGGATACTGTTATGCCGGCAATTACTGACTGTGCCCCGACCCCAATGATAGTAATGGGGTTGGTAGGCGAAACTGAGTAATAGGAAGGGTCGTGCCCCCCCAAATGTTATGGGCACTATGCATTAGGACACCCAATGGTAGTGTAACGTCGTCTCGCCAGTAGGGCATAAGGAGAGGATCATATCTTATAAGGCCACCGCCTATGGGAAATCCCAAAGCGCACTGAGGATGTGTGTGTGTGTGTGAGGACAGTACGAAGTGAGTTACCCACTTTTCATTGTCCTCCCTCCTGAATGTGGGTAGAAGTTCAAAGCTACACGATTGGCTTGGCCTGATCAATGGGGCTTCTACTTCAGGAGTAGGCCACTTTAGATTCTACTGTGTTCATTATATGCTTTGTAGGTGTTTCTGTTCTACTAAATATGAAATGACTGATGTCTTATGCACTGTATGTTATTTTGATAACTGAACTGTACTCATTCTTATACTGCTAAAGTACTGAAAGGCATGGATAAAGATAATCTCGTGACACCTATGTGAACAGTGAATACTACGTATTTGTTATTATCAACTATAGGTCGGAATGTAATGTAGTAGATCTACTTACTGGGCTATTAGCTCATTCTATTCATTTTCATCCTTGGAGAGTGATAGTTTCTGCCCCCGGGGGAGAGAGCAGCTGATCGGTGCGTTGGGACGCTTAAAGCTTAGAGTTGGTGAAGGGACTTTGGAATCTTTCAATAGTAGGTGTTTAGTAGAAGCGCCACTTAGCTGTCAGTTGATGTTTACCTTGTATTTTGTGGGCCAATAGTGCCTTAAACTATTTGTAAATAAATTTTGGAGAATGGTTGTATATGAAAATGGCTTTTCATCTTAGTTAAATCTCTGTTAATGATGAATGGATTTTATTTTTCTTTCGTTGTTTGCTCTTGATTCCACCTTTTATAAGCATTGAGCCACTCCCACCTGAGTGGCGTTTGCCACCTCATGTCGTGGTCCCACACTCTGTCGCCTTCCAGGTTGTACTGTATGGGGGTCAAGGGGCGAGGTCGTGACAGGTTAACAGTGAATCCTTTATCTCCAATGACGATCTGGATGAAGATGAGGCTACTATTGCTGTTGATGACTATGGAGGGGCCTTCATGGAGGGGCCAGGTTCTTCTTCTAATCCATAATGATAATTCTCTCTTGGAATGTTAGAGATTTATGAGACACCAGACTTAGAAGTGATATTAACTTGCTTATTAAAAAATATAGACCTGATATTATTATTTTGCAGAAACTAAAACAATTGCTCCAAATTTTGTTGTGGTCAAGGAGTTATGGGGTCAAGGGGCAGTTAAGTTTGAGGGTATTGATGTTGTAGGGGCTTCTGGGGGTCTGTGGGTTCCCTGGGATCCCCTTTCTTTTCATGGTGTAGGTGTTGAGAGAAGGGATAGAATTTTGGCTATTTTCTTTCAAGAGCCGTCTTCTAGAACGTCCTAGGGTATTGTTAATGTCTATGGCCCTGTGATTCCTTCTCTCAAAGAAGGCTTTCTTACTGAACTTGGAAATATTTTGCTTTCTCATAAAGATATGTCTATCTGTTTTGGTGGTGATTTTAATTTTAACCGATGGCCAGATGAGACCTCCTCAAATATTGCAATTAACTCCATGATGAGTTTGTTTAATTCTTTTATTGAGCCCTTCCAGCTTTTTGATTTGTCTTTGACGGGGGCCACTTTTACTTGGTCCAATAATAATCTGATAATGTCCAAATTAGATTGATTTTTTGTGACCCAAAATTGGATGGAAGCATTTCCTTTGGCAACTGTTAAAGCCTTGCTGAGACTTTCATCTGATCACATTCTCCTATTGCTTAATACTAGTGATAGTGATAATGGGAGTAAGCCTTTCAGATTGGAGCTAGTTTGGTTAGAGGAGCCAGGGGTTGTATACCTAATTAAGTCCACTTAGGGGAATTTTATTAGTTTTGGGTCCGTCGATTTTCAGCTACATAAAAAGCTCCTCAATGTTAAGCACAATTTTCTTGTTTGGAAGTTTGAGAACTGGTCCTTGATTAAAGCAAAAATTGATAATATCCTTGATTAAAGCAAAAATTGATAATATCCTTAGTGAAATCCAAAGGTGGGATCAAGATATTCAACAAGCGACAATCATTTCTGAATTTTAACTAGGTGTGAGGAATAATTTGCTTTCATCCCTGAATGCCCTTACTAGAATGGAAGAGATTTATTGGAAGTAGCAATCAAGGAAGAAATGGTTAAAAGAAGGAGATTGTAATACTATGGTTTTTCATGCTATAGCTAGCGCTCGCAAGAGACAGAATGACCTGTCTGGTCTGGTGATTTCTGGTATTCCTGAAGATGATAATATAGCATAGGAGAACAATATTGTGTGTCATTTTCATTAGGCTTTCTCTACTGAAATCCCGTTCAAGCCTAATTTGATTGGGTTGGCTTTCTTGAGAATTCTCCTCTCAGTAGCAAATACTCTAGAAATAGGGGTTTCAATGGAAGAATTAAAGCGAGCGGTGTTTAAACTCCCTGGGTCCAAATGGTTTCCCCTTAGCCTTCTTCCAACGGTTCTGCCCATTGCTCAAACTAGAGCTGTTGGAGATGGTTAGGGATTTCATGGAGACGGTGGAATTTTTTCAAGGTGTTAATGCTACTTTTATAGCATTGATTCCTAAGAGGTCGGTGATTTCTTCTCTCTCTGATATCAGATCGATCAGTCTCCCTACCAGTCTATATAAAATTATGGCTAAAATCATTGCTGAAAGATTGGAAATGGTCCTCTCTATGCTCATTGCGGATACACGGTCGGCCTTTATTCAAAAAAGGTTGATTTCAGATAGTGAACTAATCGCTCAAGAGTGTATTCACTCAAGATTGTTGAGTAAAGAACCGGGAGTTGTGATTAAATTGGATTTGGAGAAAGCTTATGAGGTAATGAAATAAATGGGTTTTGGTCATAGGTGGAGAAAATGGATTTTTGGATGCCTGTCGACTACTCATTTTTCTGTTCTCATTAATGGCAGCCCGAAAGGCTTTTTCAAGGCCTTTAAGGACCTAAAACAGGGAGACCCACTATCACCTTTTTTCTTTACATTGTATGCGAAGTGCTTTAGTAAAATGATTTGCGATATTGTGTCTCGTGCGTATTTTTCTGGATTTAAGGTATCTCAGAATGGCCTTCCAGTTACTCACCTACAATATGTTGACGACACGCTCCTCTTTTGTGATGCTGATAGGGGGCAAATTGATAAGATTGAGAGATTCTTGATTTATTGTATGCTGTTAATGGGGCTGAAAGTTAATTTTGGAAAAAAGGACAATGATTGGGGTGAATTGTGATGAGGAGCTAGTTAAAGATCTAGCATTAAGATTTGGTCATAGAGTGGACAAATTCCCTTTCAAATATTTGGGCTTGCCAATCTTCAATGAGCGCCTACCCATTGCTGTGTGGGACAATGTCATACGAAGGGTGCAAGTTAAGCTAGACCTTTGGAAGCCTAAGTACTTATCTTTGGGGGGCAGAGTCACCTTGTTAAATTCCTGCTCAGCAAATCTCCCTATTTACCAAATTTCCCTTCTGCGAATGCCAAGGGCAGTGACTAGGCGTATTGAATGTATGATGCACAACTTTCTATGGGGCTCATTTGGAGAGGTAAGAAAATACCACCTTATTCAGTGGGATAAGGTTTGCACAACGAAGAGAGAGGGAGGCCTAGGGGAGAGAAGATTATCGCTTATGACCGTTGCACTGCTATGTAAGTGGTGGTGGCGGAGTCTCACTTGCAAAGAGCAGCTTTGGTATAAAGTGCTGCTATCAAAGTACGGAGTGGATGGATTTGGGATGTGATTAAAAAGAGGAGAGGGAAGGGAAATCACCTCCCCTCTTTAGAAAGATATCTAAGCCCTCAAACAGATTTTAGACTGCAATGTCTGATAGCTGCCTGGTTCGGTATTCGTGGTTTTCTTTTGGCAATACAAATGGCTGAGAATGAACCTTTAAAGTATGTCTATCCCCTCAAGTGCTACTATCAAAGTACGGAGTGGATGGATTTGGGATGTGGTTAAAAAGACGAGAAGGAAGAGAGAGCACCTCCCTTCTTTAGAAAGATATCTATGCCCTCAAACAGATTTTAGGCTGCAATGTCCGATAGCTGTTTGGTTCGGGATTCATGGTTTCCTTTTGGCATCACAAATGGCTGGGAATGAACCTTTAAAGTAAGTTTATCCCCTCCTATTTGATAAGGTTAGTCTTCCCTAGGCTACGGTGGCAGACTTGTTGGAAGTTAGAAGCGACAAGGCTTACTGGAATATCACTTTCCCTTATGACAGACTCCAGAGTTATCTCTTTCTTCCGCTTCTTAATCTGCTACAAGAGCTTGAGCAAACTTTCATTAAGCAGCATGATGAGAATGAGTGGTATGGGAAATTGAAAATGATGATCAGTTCTCTGTTAATTCGGTCTATAGATTACTTTTCTTTGACAGAGTGCGTTGTTCTCTTCCGAAGATAAAACAAATCTGGAATTAGCATATTCCACATAAAGTGCAAGTCTTTCTTTGGTTGGAGGCCCAAGATAAAATTCTAATTTCTGATAATCTCATTAAAAGAAGGAAATTCATCACTAATGTTTGCTTGATGTGCAAGGAAGATGGTGAGAGTGGGGCGCACCTATTTATCCATTGTTCATTTCAATCCAAAATCTGGTGGTGGTGCTTCAATTGCTTTGGATGAACCTAACCTTACCACAGCATGTGTTGGAGTTGATCACTCAATTAGAGGTGCCTTCACCAAAAATTGGGAACTCTATCTGGAAGATCCTTCACACTGTTGTTCTATGGGAAGTATGGTTGGAGAGAAATAGAAGAACGATTGTTTTGACAGGGTATTAAATAATATTAAAATCTCCCTTTGGTCATAGCTGGATGTCAGGGAAGGCAAGAGTTTATCCAATGTTGATGTTTTTATTAACCTCTCTAACCTTTTTCAGTTGGATGTGCCTAAAGTTAGACCTTGTACTAGATGGAAGCCACCTGATGCAGGAGTGCTTAAGCTAAATTTTGATGGAAGCTCACTGAGCAATCCATGTCTAGCTGGCTACGGTGGTGCAATACGTGATTGCCAAGAAAATGTCTTAGCTGCATATGCTGGCCCGTGTGGATTCACTACGGAAAATCATGCGAAACTTCTTGTGATTTTTAATGGCCTGAAAATTCTAGTGGCCAGAAATACAGTGGCAGGTGTTATCATTGAAGGGGATTCAATGAATGTGATTAAATGGTGTTTGAAAGAGCAACGCTTTCCTTGGAAACTTAAATCCATTGGGTTTCAGATCTTTCAGTTGATGTCCTCTTTAACCTTATCCTTAGCTCATGTGTATAGGAAAGCCAATGATTTGGTGGACTCTTTAGCTAAAAGGGGTGCTTCTCTTACTGCGTCGGTGATTGCTGATGATGTATTTGCTATATTGTAACCTGCTTTGATATCAATAAATTCTGAAATTACGTCAAAAAAAAAAAAAAAAAAGTAAATTACTTATTTTTTTTTAGTTTTTTTTAGTTTTAGGTTAGTTACTTACTCTACTCGTCCGTTTTTTTCGGTTTTTCGGTAGTA
>NW_006499776.1:4926077-4947589 GCF_000471905.2 Amborella trichopoda
GTACGGTAGTGTTGTGTAGTATAGTAGTTTAGTTAGTTACTATTATTACGTACGTACTTGTATATATATAATAATATATAGTAATAAACGTAAAAAAAATAAAAAATTCTTATTTTTTTTTTTTTTAGTTTTTTTGGTAGGTATTCATTCATCGCCTTTTTTTTTGGGCAAGTATTCATTCATCCCCCCAAATGTCATCTATTCATTATATGGTATTGCCCCATTTTTCAGGTAAGTACTCATTCGTTCCCCTTTTTTTGGGGAAGTATTAAATCATCCCTTTTTTTTTTGGTTAAGTATTCATTCAGCCCCCTAATTTCAACTATTCCCTATATAGTAAAGCTTTACCTTCAATAATTGTGACCATTTATGACCTCCTTGTGTAATAGGTGAAGGGTCTCATTGTATGAGAATGCTTTTAAAAATATTAATAAGTATGTCTATAATATTATTTAAATAATAAAATAAATGCAGAAAATATGACTTTCTCTAAAAAGAGTTAGCAAAGTTTTTTAAAAGAACTCAACAATTCAAATAATGTAAGGGTGTTTGTAGAAATTAGTCATAAACCATTTTGATAAACTGAAACATTTTATATATTAAATTTTATTTGAAAGAACTAGAAAATTGGTTCATAAGTGAACTATAAAAGCCTTAAAAGTTCATAACTTCGAAGTTTAAAAAACTTTAAAATAGATTTTATTACCAGAAATTATAAATAGAAAGCAAAACACGAAGACGTGTAGGAAGAAAAAAAATGAATGGATATAATTCTTAATAAAATTGAAAATCCCTAATTAAAAACTATAAATAAGTCATAAATCATGTTTAAGCATAATTTATGCACTCCAAATCAAATTTCAAAAAAAAATTGCTTCCTTTTTATGTAGTCAACATAATTATCTTCAATTAATTAAAATTTTTTAAAATAAAAATAAATCATAAATTTCTATGAGGCCAAAAAAAACATAAATTAATAATTAAGATACAATATAGATATCATAATTTAAAACATCTAAATATTATTCATAAAATACAAAAATTGTCATAAATAATTTTTTAAAAGTAAGGAAGACATAGAAAAAACTTTTTTTAATTAATTTTTGAAATATTAAATTTACTAAAATTCAAGTAAATTATTAAGTACTTAACATTTGGTTTTGTGTAATAAATTTTTAAAATGTTGCACGGAAATCATGTTATTCAAGAACAACATCCATAATCATGAATAATGTAAAGAATCAACATGGTGCAAATTAAGTAAAAAAATGTACTTCTCCGTACCATGTATTTTTATTAAATGAAAAAAAGCTTTACATAAAGTCGATAGCTTAAAATGTACAATTACTGTACACCTCAAGAAACCCTAAAAAATAGTTATTTTGAGGTTGGAAAAACATCTCATTGATCATCTGAATATCGAAATGTATGGATATGAGAAAAATAAAGATTTCAAGTCCCAATTATGGTGCATATTACAATATATTATCATCAATTTTCAAGATTTTCATACATTTATAGATCTTCTTGATCTGTGTTTAAAATTTACAATTAGATATCTAGATAATAAATAAATAAATTAAATCTATTGAGGATAATTATCATTGAGACAGTTGAATGATAAAGTTGGAAAAACTTAAAAGAAAAAATCTCATCCTTTGTAGGTCATAGAAGCCTTTTCAGTTTCTATAAATGTTCTAATTTTTAAAGGTCCTATCTCTTTTTGGGGGTTTTCTAATTCTAGACCTTTTTGTACATATTTCTCTCTTTGTTAAGGTTTCTTTCCTTGTTTCTTCGCATTTGTAGAGATTTTCTTAGCATCTTTTTATATAAGAAAATATTAAACCCTTTATAATATCTCTTTGTGGATAAATATATTGTAGAACTTGTTTAGATCTTAGCGTTGGCATAAGACTATGGAAAATTTCCTTAGTCGCTCCATTATTGACAGCGATAATAAGAAGATTTCTTACGGTGTGAAGTTTATATATGCATCTTTCATATACTGTAGGACTAAGGTGCACATCTAAATTTTGCCTAGGAATGAGTAAGTTTTATGTTGGCTTGAAAATTTCTTTTCATCCTTAGTTGTGAAATTCAAAATCCGAAAAATTGAACATAATGAACAAATCTATAAACAGTTAAAAAATCTCGAAAATTGATAGTCTGGATTATTTGATACAAGATGCACTATTTTTAGGACTTCAAACTCTTATTTTCTTCATATCTATATGTCTCGAAATCAAGATGGTCAATTGGAGGTTTTCTCAACACCAAAACACTCATTTATAGAGGACTTTTGAGGTCTACCTTACTTCAATAGTTTAAGGTTTACACCTTATATGAACTTTTTCCTTTGTAAATACCCTTGCATCATGTGAATATTTTAATTTACGTCTATTTTAGAATAACTGTATTAAGTCATATGAAGAACGTATTCATAGTTTTGCATATTATGAACATTTATTCAATTTTACATATGTTAAATTGTACTTATAGAGTTATTTGTTAAAAATAAATAAATAAATTGTAATTACAGAGTGATCACGGTATTAAATTAGAAAGGGGCCCTATTACTAAAAAGAACATGATGCGGTTTTAGTGTATCAAGTGGGATGGGCACCTGTTATTATAGTAAAAGTGAAAATTGTACAAAAGAGACGCATGTTACTTTGAAAAATAGCAAATTTAGGGATCTAGAGAGAATGTAAGGCTGGTAATATTAAGGACATATTTGGTTCGTATCAAAATATTTTCTGTAAAAATATTTTCAAATGAATTTTCTTCTTGTTTTTTTTGGTTAGGTGTAGGAATATTTTCACACTACTTAACTGCCAATTGGGGTGAAAAAATACACCGAAACCAATTGGTATAAAAATCCCACAGCTAACCACATGAGGAAATTCTTTCACGTAAAAATATTTCCCAAAAAATATTTTCACATGAAACAAATATGCCTTAAATGATAAGGAGTTTAGGGCGAATATGATACTTTTTTAATGCTTAATAGGTCAACATTCGTAAAGGGAGAAATCTACTATAAGTCCCTGTGCTATGAGTCCCTTGACTACGATCTAGAATGCAAAACATATCTTAAATCACTGATAAAAATATATCCATCTTTTTGTCGCTCTAAAAATTTGTGCAGTAAGTAGATTCAATAAATATAGTTTTGAAATTAATTTTTTTTAGAAAAATATAGATACTCTCTAATTTGTACCTTCTAAGTATTCCCCCAACATTGTTGGTGCCACACTATTAATCAAATATTGTTTTTTTTTCAGTCACCCTCGAAATACAAAAGTTGATTCTATTTTTCTTTCTTTTTTTTTCCAAAATACCCAATTTTTGGCTACGTTTCACACTCTCTCTAAGTTGGATGTGTTGGACCGGCACATGTATAGAGGCGGTTCTACACATATTTTGTGCCTGACTGGCTTTATATGCAACTTGTGACGGTCCGGTATATTTTTGCGCCAAACCGACATGCCTTGTACAAAGCCAAATATACACATTTTTTGTGTCGGATCTGCTCTATATTCTACTTGTGCAGTCCGACACAAGTCAGTCGAACACATTGTTTATGACAGACCAAGACATGTTGGCCGTCATGTTTTAGAAACATGGGTTTAAATCGGGTATTTTAATCCAAATAAATCAACTTTTTTACTCAATGGTTGGTTGTAAAGAAAAATAGTGTTGGGGATAACAGTGTGGTATCAAAAATATAGGGAAGGAGGATTCCTAAAAAGTACAAATTAGGGAGTATCTATAAATTTATTTATTCATATTCGTGGCTACTATGGTCGAGACTATCTAGGCCCAATACTTTGGATTGAACATAAAATGGATTTTGGTTGAATGTAAAAATCTCATTTCTTAATATAACAATTAATTCCAATGATTTCATTTTTATGTTAAAATCCCTTTGTGTTCAGTTGTTAGTTTGCTTTATTGTTGCTCAAAAATACCCTTGGTGCGGTACTTGAAATACATGCAACATCCAAAATTCTTTGGAGAAGTAGGTCCAATATTTGAAGTATTTGACCATGTTCTTTGCAATAATGTTGGTCATGTGATCCAAGTACTAGACCAACAACTAGCAAGTTTTTTTTACCAAAAGTCTATCAGAGAGAAAGACATACTTTTGGAAAATGAATTTCAATTTTTAAAAATAGTGCATCTTATATCATGTTATTAGACCGTATATTTTCAAGATTTTCAAGTACATATAGATCTAATTGATATATAATATATTTTAAATTTTTAGATTTCTACTACAGATAAAAGTAAGCTATTAAAACTATCATAAGAATTCCAAAGCTCAAACCAAGCAAAATTTAAAGTTACGGCTTCAAGTACCCTAAACTTCGCGTTTCAATTTCATAGTTTTTCCCTTCGAACATTCCTCCAGTAAAGCCTTACCAACCAAAAAGTTTTTCTCTCTTATGTTGAAGAAAATCTCTCTCTCTCTACGTTCAAACTTTGCTATTATAATCTTAACGGAACTTTTGAGGCTGGCATATGTAATAAAGAAAAACGTTTTGATAGAGCTGCAGCCCTATCAAATTAGTAAAGCCCCGGATGAGGTTTTTATATATTTTAAATTGATTGAGATGGCACAAGAAATAATTTCAGTTTCAAATTGAGTATTTATTGTCACATTTATTTATCTATTTAGATAATTGAGATAGGGAAGATGAATTATATTGTGAAGTGTAATTAATTGACAATGAACATTCAGACAAGAAACAAGTTCTTACTATTTACATACATTAACTAATAAAAAACAATAATTCAGTACCAAGATTTTAAAATAAAACCTAGAAAACTATATTTTACGAAATTTTAGTTTTTTTTTTTTTTTTGTAAGGCCAAATCCAGGTGATTCCGGCTAATTCTCCACTCCAGACTGCTGATCCATTGATCAAACCTAATTTTCCAGATGGACGATCCGGGTCACGAACCCATTTTTTAAAACCTCAGAGTATAGTATCCGATCCAATGAGAAATTATACCCTATATGCATGGTTTGGTGTATAGTGTACCCTTCCCACCCACCTCTGATAGATATTTGAGGAGACCTATAGCTCCATAAATGTGTTACATGTGTGAAAACAAATCACACATGTGAGAGTTTTATTTAACTTTTCTATCTTTTATTTTGGGTTATTGGATTGCATATATTCCAATAGTTGTGGTGTTGTAGGAACTTTACTACTTTAAAGATATTAAAACCCTTTTGTTTACAGAGAGAAAGAGTAAGAGAAAAAGATAGAGAGATTAGGCTACAATTTGGGTTTTCTCTTGAGAGCTTGGTATGCTCTGTTTTAGAGAGAGAAAGTGAGCAAAAAGGCTTGAACTTCATTGTGGGTTTGTTGTGTGTCCTGTTTTAGTGAGTGAAAATATTAAAGAGAACCCATTTTTTGGTGTTCTTAAAGCTGTGTTTTGAGGCTCAGTTTAAAAGGGAAAATGGCGACTGGAAATCGATATTTTGAGCTCGATTTCACCTTGTGATCCTCCGAACTCAGTAAGTAAAGTCTCATGTCATTCTCTCGTGGATGTAGGTCACGATTTGTGACGGAACCACGTTAAATCTTTGTGCTCTGTGGATTGAATGTAACTGGATTTTTATTTCATGTGTAACTGGATTTTTATTTCATGTTCTTACTTTGATATTGTGATTGAATGTTGCTGGATTTTTATTTCATGTTCTTACTTTAATATTGTGTAGTTTTCATTACTTGTTTATATTGATATGAATGCACAATAACTGTGAATGCTATAAACCTTTGCTGTGTTTTTCACCAATTGATCCCAACAAGTGGTATCAAAGCTTAAGGTTTGTTCTTCATTGTGTCTGTGAAGAAAGGGGTTTTTTTGCTCTTATGATTATTTGTTCTATTTTTCCTTGAAAATGGAAAGGGCAATGAAATTTGATAAATTATATCAAAGTAATTGGCCAATATGGAAAATGATGATAGAAGATTATCTTGTTGGAAAAGAAATGGATCGCCACTTTGAGGTAAGCAAGCCATACCTGTTGGAATGAAAGATTGGGAATGGGATGTTCTTGATCGAAAATGTTTAGCAGTTGTTAGACCATGTATTTCACCATCAATTTTATTTGATGTTTGTCAATGTAGAACATCTACAGATCTTTGGCAATCTTTAGAGCAATCTTTTGAGCAACCATCTAATGCAAATAAAATGCATGCGATGAAAAAATTATTTCTTTTGAAAATGAAAGAAGGTGCTACAATTAGTTCGCATGTGAGTGAATTTAATTCAATTTCTGCACAATTGAGGTCTTTAAAAGTTAACTTGGAGGAAGAAGTATTTTGTTTACTTTTGCTGAGTTCTTTGCCTGCTAGTTGGGATACCTTGGTTACCACTGTGACTAATACAATGTGTAACAAGTTAATTTAAAAGATATTGTAGCTTCATTATTAAATGAAGAGGCTAGAAAGGCATCCTCACAAATAGTTGTCGAATCAAATCAAGCATTGGCAGCAGGAGATAGGGGAAGAACACAATATAGAGACCAACCATATGGATTTAATAGGGGCAAATCTCATAGTAGAGGCAGGTCCAAGTCACAGGGCAAGAAGGTTACTTGCTGGTATTGCAAGAAACCTGGTCATACTAGGAAAAATTGTTTTGCTTTGAAGAACAAGCAAAAGGCCAAGGGTAAGGATGGCCATGGCGAAGCAAGTACAGTTTCAGATGGTTAGTGTTGCATGCACAACATTGTCAATTGCAGATACTTGGGTTTTAGACTCTGGTGCTTCATTTTATGTTTGCCCAGAAAGGTCATATTTTTCATCCTACGCAGATGTGGATGGTGGCTTGATTTATCTTGGTAATGATCGAGCTTTCAAAATATTTGGCATTGGAAATATTGTTATCAAGCAATCAGATGAAAAAAAGCATAGATTGAGAAATATGAGGCACGTTCCTGAGTTAAAGAAAAATCTCATTTTAGTCGGGCAGTTAGATGACTCTGGTGTCATAGTGACCTTTGGAAATGGGTCATGGAAGATTTCAATAGGTTGTATGACAATGTTGAAAGAGCAAAAAGATGGGAGTCGTTACACTCTTCATGGCACAGCTCAAAGGAATGATGCTACAGAGAAGATCATTGTTGCAGCTAGTAAGCATGATGATATGCAGATTTGGCATAGCCGTTTGGGTCATCTCAGTGAGCATGGTATGAAGGTATTGAAAACTCAAAATCTTATTCGTATTTCTAAGCATTCCTTTTTTTATTTTTGTGATTATTGTGCCATAAGTAAGCAGCATAGAGTTAGCATTAAAATAAATGAATCTCATAAAAAACGTAAAGCATTATAATTGATTTATTCTGATGTTTGTGGCCTTGTTAATGTTAAACCTCTTAATGGAGCTTTTTATTTTGTCACTTTTTTAGATGATTGTTCTAGAAAGTGTTGGGCTTATCCATTGGCATCTAAGGATCAAGTTTTTGAAGTTTTCAAGGTTTTCAAAGCCAAGGTTGAAAAAGAAACAAAGAGATTTATAAAATGCTTACAAACTGATAATGGTGGTGAATATTGCTCGAATGCTTTTGATATTTTTTGTAATGAAAATGGCATTCGCAGAGTAAGGGCTGTTCTTGGGACACCACAACAAAATGGTGTCATTGAGATGATGAATATGACCATCATTGAAAGTGTAAGAAGTATGATATATAAATCTAGTCTTGGTAAGCAATTTTGGGCTGCAGCTGCTAATACAGGTATATATTTGATCAATAGATTTCCTAGTACACCCTTGAATAGTGAGATACTTGAAATTCTATGGAGAGGTAAAAGTGTGTCATATGAACACTTGAGAACATTTGGGTGTGAAGCTTATATTCAAGTGCCCAATGAAAGTAGAACTAAGTTGGATGCCATGTCAAGAAGATGTGTTTTTCTTGGGTATGGTGATGATAAAAGAAGTTATATGATTTGGGATCCTATTGTAAGGAAGACTATTAGAAGTCGAGATATCCTCTTTAATGAGAATGTAATGTTTGCTGAAAAGAAGCAAGAAGAGCCAAAACAAGAAAGGTTTGTTGTGGATATACAAGAACCAAATCTCATTATTTCACCTCGGTAAGTGCAAGAGAGTCAAGCTCAAGCTCAAGACAGTTTTGATGGAGGTGATGCTAGTTATGAAGATGACACTGAGTTAATTTAAGATGAAAAAGGACTATCAGTTACACTTGAGCCAGAATTGAGAAGATTCACACGTCCTCACAAGCCCACACAAAGGTATTCTCCTTCCTTATATTGTGATTTGTATATTGATAGTGGTGAACCTGAGTCCTTTCAGGAGGCTATTTGTCGCCGTAATGCTGAAAGGTGGCATAAGGCAATGGAGGAGGAGATTAATGCTTTGCATAAGAATAATACACGGGAGTTAGTGGAACTTCCACATGGGAAGAAAGCACGAAAGAATAGGTAGGTATATGCTATTAAGTGGGAGGCAAATGGTCTTATGCGATATAAGGCCAAACTTGTGATGAAAGGTTATAAGCAAAAACCAGGTGTTGATTTTAATGAAATTTTTGCTCATGTTGTTAGGCATAGCTCTATTAGAGTTGTTTTATCTTTGGTTGCTAACTTGAATTTAGAGCTAGAACAACTTGATATTAAAAATGCCTTCTTGCATGGTGATCTTGATGAAGAAATTTATATGTGTCAACCTGAATGTTTTGAGAACAAAACCAATCTTAACTTGGTTTGCAAGTTGAAAAAGGGATTGTATGGTTTGAAACAAGTATCTAGCCAATGGTATAAGAAAATTGACAGTTTTATGTTGGGTGAAGGTTATTCTAGATGCGATTTTGATCATTGTATGTATTTCAAGGGTTCAACATATGATTCTTTTATTGTTTTGTTGCTTTATGTTGATGATATGCTTGTTGTTTACAATGATCTGAGTAAAATCAAGTGTTTAAAGCTTGATATGTCCAAGCATTTTGCCACCAAGGATCTTGGACCAGCCAAGAAGATTTTGGGCATGTACATCCATAGAGACAGAAAGCAAGGTAAGCTTTGGTTAAGTTAATCTGAATATATTTCTAAAGTTCTTGAGCGCTTCAATATGATTAACTGTATACTTGTTTCTACCGCATTAGTTGCACATTTCAAGTTGTCTAAAATGGACTCTCTAATGAATAAGATAGAGAGAAGTAAGATGAAGAATGTTCCATATATTTCTGTTGTGGGTAGTTTGATGCATTTAATTGTTTGTACTAGACCTAACATTGTCCATGCAATGGGAGTTGTTTTCAGATTTATGTCTAATCCAGGTTGGAAACATTAGCAAGCAGTTAAGTGGATTCTTCGGTATTTGAAGGGGACACAAAATGTATGCTTGTGTTTTTGAAATTCATCATTGGAAGTGTTGGTTATGTAGATGCATATTATACGGGATGTCGTGATACTAGAAGGTCTACCACTGGATACATTTTCAATGTTAGTGGTGGCGCAGTCAGTTGGATGTCAAGGTTGCAGGATATTATTACCTTATCATCAACTGAAACTGAGTATGTGGCATTGACTGAGGCAGCGAAGGAAATGATTTGGTTGAGAATGTTACTTGGCCAGTTTGGGGTGAAACAGGATAAATATATTATGCATTGTGACAACCAGAGTGTGATTCATCTGGCTAAGAATACAACCTATCACTCCAAGACAAAGTAAATAAAGGTTAGATATCATTTTATTTGGTTGGCAGTCAAGTGTATAGATTTGCAAGTGGACAAGATTCACACTAAGGAGAACCTTGCTGATATGTTAGTAAAGGTTGTCTCAACTGAAAAGAATATGATGTGTAGAAGACTGTTGGGGTTGGAGGAAATGTAACCGTAGGTGGATGGAGAGTGGTGCATTGGTGATTATTTCAGAGACTTTGTGATTTATCTTCAAATGGGAGATTGTTACATGTGTGGAAACAAATCACATATATGAGAGTTTTATTTAACTTTTCTCTCTTTTATTTTTGGCCATTGGATTACATCTAATCCATCAGTTGTGGTGTTATAGGAACTTTACTCCTTTAAAGAGATAAAAACCCTTTTGTTTATAGAGAAAAAGATAGAGCTTAGACTACAATTTGGGTTTTCTCTTGAGAGCTTGGTATGCTCTGTTTTAGAGAGAGAAAGTGAGCAAAAAGGCTTGAACTTCATTGTGGGTTTCACCAATTGATTCTAACAAAATGGACATTGGCGACATTCCAATTGAGATACAGCCAAGCTCCCAATTCCTCATTAACGACAGTTGATGAAAGGGATAAACACCATCAACCTGCACAAAACATGTTTCCTGCATGGTACACCTTCCTTTGAAATATCAATCATTGAAATCCATAGATAATCCTCACAAAATCAGCCTCGAAGTTCAATCAAAGTGCAATTTTTGACAAAGTAAAACTCAGATTTTTTTGTGTCAATGAAATCCCAAAAAGAGATTTTTTAATTTGATATTCATTTTGTTGGCCAACGTTAGACCACCTCACATGCATGTTGTCCCAAGCTTTGGAGCAGCTTTTTAAGGGACATTTGAAGTTCATGTGGTTCCTTGTAGTGCCACTTTAAAACCCAAGTAGAAGTCAAGTCCATCACTCAACCCATACTGTTATTCAAAATGTATATCAATATACACAATGGGGTAAATTTTTTTAAAAAATTCCTTTATTGACTTTTTTTTCATATTTCAGTAAATTCGAAACGAAGACATTACATACTGTATAGGGACAGAGGTTACAAACTTCAGTCATCTAAAGCAATAATGGAAACATCAAATCATTATAACCTAGTTTTCAACATAAAAACTAAGGCTATTATAGGATGGGAGGCCGAAAACACCCATGAAAATTTACACAACATAGCATTATCACAATGGGCACCATTCATTTCAATTCTTCTTGTTCTTGATGAGAGCTCTAACACTAGCAATGACCAAGATAATACAAACCGACAAGTACAACTAAAATTTAGTTTAACTATAAAAAAAGGTAATAAATGGTTGACTACACAATTCTTGAACTTAAACTAATGCCACTTCACTTACCAGATTTTTTTTAGGACAATCCAAATTTCTTGATTTTGAGTTTTCTCGATGTATCCTTTGTGGCTTCCTTAGGCAACATCACCTCAGTTCTGCCCATTCCATCTCCTCCCTGGCACCTTGAACTATCTCAAAGAATGTCTTTATATGTGTTGCTTCTTCTTTCCTCTTCGCGCTCAATGGAAGACCTGTCATGGGCTTGAATTTAGACAAAGTGCATGGTATAGCCATGCCCATGCCCCATCCTGCTGCTCCATTACTGAGGAGACTTGGAGAAGGTCTGTACCTTCATTTGATGGAAAATAATTTGTTTTGAGTGAAGGCACAATATATCTCCACAATCCATGCTCAAAGACAGGTGGTAGACCTGTGCAAATCACATGCATAGTGCACTTGCACCAGTGGGATATTAGATAATAGTTCACATTCACACAACAAAATTTTCCAAATTCAATCAAATTTGGAACATTTTTAAATGAAGCAATATACAACATACTTTTGAATAAAAGAAAAAAGAACTACTTGATGATACCAAGAACTTCAAACTCAACAAATTTCTAAGTTTTCAATTACAAAAAAAATCATTGTTTAGAACAAAGAAACAAGAAACTTTCCCTCACAATTCCTAAAGTTATGAGTTAATGAATTCAAAATTTGAATCAATATTTTCACATTTCAACAAATGTGAAATGATATACAAAATGGATGAAATTGCAGAAACACAAGGTAGTTTTCAGCATCATAAAGTTGCCAGTTGGAGTCTTTTTTTTTTTTTTTTTTTTGACTCCCGTAATTGACGAAAAATCCCAAATATTATACAACTTTAATAGAACATGAATCAATACAATTCTGATTCATCATCCAAAATTAATGAATTCTTATTTATGAACTAATCAAGAAAGTAAGGAAGGAAATTTAAATCACAAAATTAAAATGACTCAATCTATTGCTTTGCAAATTCATCACCATTGATGTGAATCTCTTTTGTTCCCAATAACAACAAGAAATTCATTCACTTCAAGTTTGTCTATTGGCCAAGTAAATAGAAACCAGCAAAAAAGAAAGAAAAAATTGTTGACACGGGTTATGTTCTAAATTCTTGGACTTAATGTAAGTCAGCATTCTTACATGACTGATATTTTTCTATTTATATCCCTAATCAATAATAAGTAGCTCTAATTGCAATGACAATTCGTATTTATTACTTTTTTATGTTTTTCTCAAATATCAGACATGGGCAATGCATGATAAAAGCATATCATCCACAAGTTTCTTATGCTCATCAATTTTGACAGTAAAGTCCTCAACTCTTGCAAGATGGATGCATGTCATCAAGTCTAACAGCAAAATCAACAACTCTTAACAATATTAATGCATATCATGTAATTGAAACTTAAACTTCCGCAAGTTTATGCCATTGCAAGTTGCAACAAGAGCAATTCATCCGCAAGGGAGGCTTGATACAATCAAGGCTTTAAATTTAGAAATGATTAAGCTTGGTGAGCAAATGATGCTCCCTCATGCCACAACAGATCTTAGAGGTCAACTATCCTTGCTTCTCTTGGTCAAAGTGTCATGATAGCATTTCGGCTTAGCAACAAAGCCCACGAGGGGCAGCAAACATGATTTTTTCCAAATATAGAACACTATAAACTTGTGTGCAACATTTACTATATGAAGTTGGGGAAGCAACAAGTATTTCTACATGTCACTTCCTTCTTAAATGGGATCACATCTTCCCACTATTGAGACTATGAAGAGGAATCTCCTGAGAACTTGTGGAAGAACAATTCCCAAATGACATTCAACAGCCAATGTTTTATCTAATACTGCTTCAATAATCAATGGAAGGTGATTTAGTGAAAGACTACAAAAAAAATATTCAAGGATTGAAATATTGTCAAAACTCAGTTATGAACTGACATCTATATGAAAGTCTTCAATAATGAAGGGCCTCTATATGGGATACGAATCATAAGAGGCCTTCCTTTGAAGTTCTTCCTTCAAGAAATGGAAAGCAATGTCGATTTTATGAAAGAAGAAATAGACAGGCAAACTCATGTGGTCTGCATGCACCTGGTGGTAAGGTGATTAGAGAAAGATACTGGAGTTTATACGGGTGAGAAGGGAAGGGGGATTGCTGATGGAACGGTTGTTTGAAAGAGGAGGCTCTGGAATTGTATAGACTCATAACCAAACAATGTTAGAGTCTTGTGGAACCAGCAACATGAAGGAGTAGATGATCTAGACTTTTATAGAATCAATAATGTACAAGAACAAGGAAGATAACCTAAAATTTTATATGGTCACCACTACATGAAATTAAGGGTTTCTTACGGAATCAACACCATACAAACTCAGGGACTTCTTGAAAAATCAACAATATACGATTATGAGGAATTAACAACCCATTGTTAGAGTACACCTCCTAAGTTTAAAGAAGCCACTGTTTATTCAACTTTTGAACTTCTTTTGCTGATCTTGGGCCCAATAAATGCATTTATAGCATTTGATAGCCCTATTCCTAGCCATATTTGGAACTCTAAGCAATCTTATACTTTCCATTCAAACAATATTATCATATTCGCTTTGGCACAATCTTCATTTTGGATACAAAAGGGTAGCACTTCCGGTCTTCGAAAGAATCGAGGGAAGTCTTTAGATGTATTTTAAAACTACAAAAAAATCAAGGCGAGTATTTTTTAGAATTTTACTGATGTATTCATTATAGTGTGGCGATGATTCGCTGCGCTTTAGTTTAGGACCTGAAGGAGAAGAGTTTGGCAGTTTTAGAGGAAGAGAAGAGAATATGATAACATTGCACCTAAATCATGCTCTAAAGGTTAGGGTATTAGGTAGCCTTTAATAATTAGTGAACCAAAAGTCCTATTACAAAAAGGAAAGTTAAGCTCTAGAAATCTAATAAGAAAACTAATCAAACTAGAGAAATAAATATGGAATGCCCATTTTGGAAACTAGAGAAAATAAAGAATCATACCTAGAACTAGTCAATAAATTCCTTATCAGGGTTCCAACTAAGATTTGCTCAAAAGCCTTAACCAAATCTATACAATGTAAAGGCATAGATTTGTAACTTCTAACAATCCACAACACATGATTTTTAACTGGCAAATAAAGAAACCAAACATAAACTAGTCACCAAATTCATTATTAGGGTTCTGACCATGATTAGCTCAAAAGCGTTAACTGAGGAGAAACCATAGAAAGTATAGGGCATAGATCTTGAGGAAATCTCCAAGACAAAAATCCTAGTGAAAAGTTGTACGTTCTAAAAGTAGATTACAACAAACACCTTATAACCACATTTTACTGATGTACATATATTTTTTTCTTTATTTATGAATTAAACTTAACTGTAATCTAATGTGAGCTACTTAGTCATTCATAAAGATAGACAAAATTTAGGTAGACTTCACCACAAGCAATAAATAACTTGATCGACCAACTGCGATGAATCAATGTATAGTATTGCATAACTAATACAAACTATAAAAGTTTACAAAACTTCAAAATTGACAATGCTCTCACAATTGATAGAACAATTAAATTAACATACAAGATGGACAAAAACCTCCAAAGAATCCTAAATTTCAAAGAAATAAAATCAAACCAAACAAAAGGCGCTTAGTTGTTACAACAATGGTATTTTTTATTGAATTGTTCAGCAGTAGGAATTGTACAAACTTGAGATGTAGCATTGCAAATGTCAACTACTAACTATTTAAGCCGAATCCCAATTCCTTACAACAAAGGTCGAGACTTACACAAGGGACACACAAAACTCTTCTATGAACTTAATCGCTAGAATAAAAAATATTAAAAGAGTAATGAGCATTGAATTGCAGCAAACATCAACATCAATTACCCTTTTAGTAACTGACCCCTCTTTCTATCATATTCTATAGGTAAGTCCCAGCTACATGAACTCCTCAAAGTACCGCTTTTGTAACACGGATGCCCAAAAATAGTGTCTCACCAATCCAAAGATCTGATACAATGAAAAAACCTTGATCCTCAGCCTTAGCTGCTCTAAATTGTTCAAATTCAACTGCTTCAAATCAGCTTTCATTACATGCACCTTCTTATTCTCTAATCCAAATATGTGCTTGTGCTTGCGCATCTCTTGTTACTTGCATTTTACAAAGCCCACCATCTCTCTCTTGGATTTTGTAATAGCAATCATCCACAAGCCTTAATGGAATATGCATCATTTTTTTTGTAGGGGGGTAGCTCCAATAGGTGAAAAGATGAGAAAAAGTAGACTTAGGTGACTGAGCATGTGCAGTGTAGACCCAGTGCAACATTTGTTAAGAGGTGCGAATTGGTTCAAGTAAGCTATAAAGGAGCTAGAGGTAGATCCAAAAGGACTAAGGGAATGGCCCTTGATAAAGTGGTAAGGCAGACCAACCAACCCCAAGCAGTTGGAAAAAGGCTCTAATGATGATGATGTAACATTGCTAACATCTACTGCTAACAACTCAAGCCTAATCCCGATTCCTAGTGGAATATGGATTGTTCTACATTCGTCTCTATACTTGTCAAAACATGTTAGAAAACACCCTCTTTTCCTGTCTAAACAACCTCCATAGCAATTGGTGCCAATGCAAACTGATATCGATAGCTCATAGAGTTTAAGTTTTATTAGATTTCTTGGTAATCTTCATCTCTCCATTGAAGAATCAAATATGTAACATGTGTTAGAAAAAGAAGCATCCCAATAAATAGATTGATACATGGACTTTACCAATATCTTGAAGTTCTACGTAATGGGGTCAAAGAAAAATCCAAAGTAGTGCACTTGAAGTTGTGTTTTTGTGGAATAAAATTCTTTTGCTTTAGGAGGGTTCTAGTGGCAAAGCAACCACCATTGTCTAGATCTAGACCTAAATTGCAGCACACAATACTATTATTGCCAGCCACACATCTTATATGTTGATTCTTAAACTCTATTTTGTTATAAGCCGAGGGATTGGTAATTCCATGAGCATCGGCACAATCCATTTGGGGCTCATTGTCTACATAATGGACAAAGACAGAGAAATATCTCAAAGTAGAGATTGGTAGTTCATAGAAAGGTAGTGAGAGGATAATAACATTTCCTATGATTTAGATACCTCCTTCAATCTTAAGATGGATTTCATAGGTAATGCAGCAAGATTTGTTCTTTATATCATCAGGAAGGTTGCAAAACCTAGAACCCATTTCTCTCTTTAGGAAAGAAGGGAGGAGTCCACTTCATGAGTTTTGATGAGATTACGTAAGAAGAGAGAGTAAGAGAGGGAGGCAGAGAAAGAACAAGTAATGGCAAAGTGAGGAGAAGAGGCAATTTGCCATAGTTTTCAAGACCTATAGTTTACAGAGATTTCTCTTTAGGGTTTATAAAGAAGAAATTTATTCATCGCCCTTTTTTTGAGTAAGTACTCATTCATCCCCTTTTGTTTTCTGGGTAAGTACTCTTTCATCCCCTTTTTTTTCTTGAGTAAGTATCCATTTATCCCGTTTTTTGGGGGTAAGTATTCATTTATCCCCCTCGCCAATTATTCCCTATATAGTAACACTTTTACCTTGAATAATTGCAGCTTTTTATTTATGCAAAAAAATTGCAGGGGTCAACACCACGTGTACGCGAAGAGCTTATCCACATGTAAACTATATATCACTGAGTTATATGGATGGACGGTTAAGATGGTCCCACTCAAAATATTTTTATTTTTAATTTTTGGGTGTAGTTTGCTTTACTTGCAACCTTGAACAATCAAACTAATGTTTGTGGCCATTTAGGATAATGTCAACTATTCCCTATATGGTAAAGCTCTGATCATGAATAATTGTGGCCATTTATTTATGGGACAGCTGCATGGGGCGACACCCACGTGTACGCGAAGTGGCATATCCACGTGTTTACCACATGTCACCCAACTCTATGGATGAACGGCTGAGATGGTCTCACACTTAATATCATGTCAAAATATTTTTTATTTTTAATTTTTGGGTGTGGTTTGCTTATCATTGCAATTTTAAACAATCCAATTAAAGGGCACCTTTAAACTTTGTCATGAGAGGTAATTTGGTGTTAAATTTTTTTAAAGATGGTACGAAAACCTATTTTTGTCTCTAATAATTTTAACTCCAAAAATATTTCAAATCATGGTGATGTATAAACATATGAAAATCTTGAATATGGATAGTCCAGATAGTGTATTACTAGATGTATTGTTTTTAGGACTTCAAATCTATTTGTTTTCCCATATTTATACATCTTGATATTGAGATGAACCATTAGATAATTTATCAATATAAAGAAATCCCTTTTCTTAAGGATTTTAGATGTGCACCTTAATTCTACATTTGGAGGTGTCAACCTTATCTGAAATTATTCTCTTTTTTTTACAAAATTTTTTTGATGACATGTGGGGTATCCTTTCACCTTAAATGTGTTGAAATTTTTAAAATAAAACAAAAATTCTAATTAAATATATGACCAAAAAGTCCCCAAGGCAAAATTAAATGAAAACCACAAAGCACATGTGACCATTTGCATAAAGTGGTCACAATTAACATTGACCATTGGATGTGAAATTGAGTGAGTGCATTCATTCTATTGACCAAGCTCAAAATTCAAAATATTTTTCGAACTTTGTATGAAACCCAAACTATCAAGCTCCACATCGGATTGTTATAAGTAACTGTGTACCCCCTTGTGTAATAGGTGAATAGTCTCATTCTATGAAAACCCTTTTAAAAATAATTATAAATAAGTATGTAATATTATTTAAATAATAAAATAAATAAAGAAAAGATGACTTTCTCTGAGTCAGCATAATTCTCAAATGAGCTCAACAATTCAAAGAATACAAGGATGTTTGTGGAAATTAGTCATAAACCACTTTGATAGATTGGAATATTTTATATAATAAATTTTATTTGAAAGAACTAGAAAATTAGTTCATGACTGATTTAAAAGCCCTAAATAGAAAGCAAAACATGAACATATGTGAGAAGAAAAAAATGAATGGATATAATTCTTAATAAAATTGAGAATCCATAATTAAAAACTATAAATTAGTCATATATCATTTTTAAGCATAATGTTTTGTACTTAAAATCATAATTTCAAAAAATAATTTCTAAAAATTGCTTCCTTTTATGTAGTCTGTATAATTATCTTCAATTAATTGAAAATTTATAAAATAAAAATTAATCATAAATTTCTTTGAGGCACAAAAAAGCATAAATTAAAAATTAAGAAGATAAAAAATAGGTATCATAGTTTAAAACATCTAAATATTTATTCATAAAATACAAAATTTTCATAAATAATCTAAAAAATAAAATGAAAACGCAGAAAAAAACTTTCTTAATTAATTTTCAAATATTTAATATACTAAAATTGAAGAGCATTATTAAGTACTTATGTTTACGATAAAACTCTGACAGATCTTTCAATGAAGATCTCTAGGATCTTAACACCTTAAAATTATAAAAAAACATAGGTAGAGAAGTGGGATAAATCGAATTCAGATCTGAAGCCAAATCTGCCAGGAAACAAGCAGATCTACTATCAAATATGTGGAAGAGCCAGCATGATCGGAAATTCTAAAAATACGATTTTAAAAGAAAAATAATCAAAATAGATCAAAATAAAATAAAACTGTAAAAGAAGAAAAAATAAAGAAAAAGAAACAATACCAAACCAGGCCGGATGGTCTGGGACTCTCGAGCCTTCGAGGGCTCACCCGTGTCAGCACCAGCATCCTCTTTGCCTCTCAAATTCGGATGTTGACCGGCAAATCTCTAGTGTAGAAGGGTTGCTGTGCCCTGAAGATAATTTAGATCTAGGGTTGTTGTGCACTAGGTCTAGGTTTTCTCTGGCTTGGTTACGGTTCTCTCAGAAAGTCTGTTCTAGGGTTTCTATCTTCTGAAGCTCTAGGGTTTTCTTCTCTCTGAAGTCGTTTCTTTAATCCATCTCCTGTTTCTATCTTCATCTGCAACAAATCCATAAAAAGGGATATACAAGGGCCCTGGACCTATTGGAAAGGATATACATCTATAACCAACAAATCCCCATCCAAAAAAAACATTTTTGAAGGTACGAATTTGGGGGACATGCCTAGTGTTGCCTAAAAAAATCATTAAAAAAACTGACTTAAAATAGCAAAAAATGAATTTGGGGCAAAGGGGTTGGGCGACACTGGTTGGGTCGCCCTAAGCTGGGCGACACCAAGCGTGTCGCCAAGTCTAGGCTGGGCGACACTGCGAGTGTCTTCCAAACCAAAAATCCTCCAAATTAAAAATTTTCTTTTCAGGTATGTTCCTTAGCCTCTTGTGAAGCTACCAAAAAAAATTTGGGTCAAAACAAATTTTTTTTCCTATGTTTAATGAGTTTTTTGGTAAAATAAGGCATTTATAGGATGACTTGGGCGACACTGCCAATGTCGCCCGGGCGACACCATTGGTGTCGTCCAAACCAAAACTTGTCCAAATTGATTTTTTTACTTTGGGTGTATTCCTCAGCCTCTTGTGAATCTCTCAGAGAAACTTAGGGTCAAAACATATATTTTTTTACTATTTTTAATGATTTTTTTGGAAAAACGAGGCGTTTGCAAGATTCTGGGTCATAACAAGACTTCTACCGGGTTCCGGGCATGCAAACTGGTTCTGGGTCACATGGTAGGCTGTGTGAACAATGGATTTTGGGTTTACTAGATAATGTGGTCCTAAGGGTTCAGAAACCATATAATTTTCCAGATTTAAAATGGGGTGTCTACAGTTGCCCCACTTTAGTACTCCCTATCCTTCGATGGACAGGTGAGCAGCAAAGAAGTAGACACTCTGGCATTCTCTATCCTTCGAGGGGTAGGTGAACATCAAAGATAAGTCATCCTAATGTTACATGGTCAGAGGGCACACCAACTAATCCCTCCAAGTCATTGCGCTCACGAATCTTACCCACCTAGGGCATTTTTCCTCCTAGGGTTTTTGGCGTGAGCTGTCGGTGACTTACACAAGCTTGAAACTCGAGTTAGATTTTCTGGCCATGCCACTTAACTTTAGGGGTTTCACAGTTTGAAATTTTTAACCCTGACATCTTCTTTAATTTTCTTAGGGTTTCCTAAGGCTGTCTATAGGAAAAGGCTTTCTATGAGAAGAGACGTGTCTAGCCCATTACGAAGAGAGAGACGAGGCAGCAATGCGGCAATCGCAGCAACACGGTAATCATCATATATGTGTGTCCAAGCTCCTTCATTTTTAAAAGTCCTTTTAGAACTTTTGAAGATAGAGGGATATTTGAAAAAGAACCCAGAGCAAGGACAGGTACGATTTTAACGAAGAAATTAACGTTTTTGAAAACACAAGACATATAGTGAAATTTTTTAAAAGAGAAAGGCATTTCGCAAAACAGGGTTGGTTAACAGTTTAAACTCCTGCAACCATAGAGCCCTCTAAGCAGTTTAGTGTCATGCAGCGATGGACCATACACCCGCTTTTACGTCAATATAGGGATAGACGGAATACACCCTACCCTTTTACATCAGATGGGGATAAACGGAATACACTCGACCCTTTTACGCCATACGGGGATAGATAATACCTGCCTCAGCTCTTTACATAGTACGAGTTTGACGGTTTTTCCATCGAACAGGGTGGTTGTGCCCTGGATACACCCGACCTTTTGCGTCATATGGGGCTAGACGGTACCTACCTCGGCTCTTTTACGTCGCACGAGTTTGACGTTTTTCTATTGAACAGAGTGGTTGTGCCGAGATACACCCGACCTTTTGCGTCATATGGGGCTAGACAGTATCTGTCTCGACTCTTTTACGTTGCACGAGTCTGACGTTTTTTTAATTGGACTTTGGTTGGCAGTTTAGGCTCATTCCATCGAGGAGTGTTTGCTTTTTATTTTATTTTTTTTGAAATTTTGAAAAATTAGTTGGCAGTTTAGCTCGTGCCACCAAGGAATAATTGAAATTTTTTAAAATTAATTAAAATGTTTGAAAATACTCATAAAAACACATGGCAAAACCAAATTTGGTTCCCCGAAGTCCCTAAAATCAAGTGGGTACATTTTTTGGAAAAACTATTTGGGCGACACTAGGAGTGTCGCCCGGGCGCAATGCTGGTGTCGCCCAGGTTTGGGCGACACGGCTGGTGTTGCCCAGCTAAAAAAAAATTTTTTTTTTATTAAGTGGAAACATGGGAAATTAAAAATAAAGTTTTTTGGCAAAAATATATGGACATCGAGCGACACAAGGAGTGTCTCCCTCACAGGCTGGGCGACACGGCTAGTGTTGGCTATAGAAAAAATAATAATTTAAAATTATATATATATATATATATATATATATATATATATATAGTTAGTAAAGTGGTATAGTAAGGAAAGGGTCTTACTTAAACAAAAAATAAAAA
>NW_006499776.1:4947764-4978498 GCF_000471905.2 Amborella trichopoda
CCCCGCGTTCGTCGGTCCTGTTCCCCTACGACCGACGTTCGCGTTGCCGTAGGATATATATATATATATATATATATATATAAGTTGGAAAATGGGAGTATGAGAAAAGGTGCTTCCTTCAAAAAAAAAAAACATTGTGGGCGACACGGGTGGTGTCGCCTCAGGCGACACCGGTGGTGTCGCCCCAAGCGACACGGGTGGTGTCGGTCCCAGCGACACAGGTGGAGTCGCCCATGTCTAAGTACGGAACTGGCTGATACCAGGTGTGTCGCCCAGACCACCGACCTTCAAAATTGGTATTTATCATTTTTGAAAGTTTTAGGGTTATCCAAACTCTTTGTTGGCCGAAGTGGATAGCTTCAGGGTGAGTTTTGGGTCGGATTTATTTTTTTTTATAAAAATCATCCCCTTCCCATTTTTCTCTCGTCTTTCAATCTCTTTTTTCTTGTTCCCATCTTCATGTTCTCCCTTCTTCATCATCTTCCCACTGATCTTACTGGCTTTTCTTGCACTCATCCTTAGGCTTCCACGGCTCCTAGGAAGGACAACGCGATCTCAAAGGGGCAAGAGGAAGGTTTTTGAGCGGGTTGACAATGGAAGCGAGGAGGAGGCTTCCCCTCTTTTTGCTAGGGTTAGGCATTTCCCTGAAGGTCTGCCCTCCCATATCTCGCAGGGTCTTCGATCCGGTGAAGTTCCTCGACGTGTCAATAGCTTTCCTGTCATCGGACCTTGGTTCCAGGATTGGTTTCTTTCCGCTCAACAGTGGGCCGAGCTCATGCCCTTTTTTGCTTCAATTTTGATGATAGACATCTTGAACATGGCCTCTTGGCATGTGACTTCCCGCTCCTCAAGGCTCTTGCTGAGAGGTTTAACTATCAAATAAACACTTTCTTCCTTCCTACAAGCAAATCAACCCAGCTTTGGAGGAAGTTGCCAGGGTTCCTAGCTTGAGCTTGGCCGGGATTGTATATCAACCTTCTACTACCACTGACAATCATCATGGTACGCTGCTGTTGGGGGCTGCCTACTCTTCACATGGCTAGTGGGTCGATATGAAGGTGCTGGTCCGGAATCGAGAGCAATCTCGAGCCGCTGAACAAATCCTTATTCTTCTTTTTGTGCTGTTAGGATCCATCCTTTTCCAAACGGTTGTAAGACGGTTCAAAGTTCCCTTATTCCTTTAGCCCATGCCTTCTGGGAGGGAGCAGGTTATACCATTGTTCCGGTCGTGTTGACAGGCATTTACTTGGGTCTTCATGACTGGGTCACGTGAGGTGATCGATTCATTGAGGGTAGTATCTTGATTTTGCAGGTATATTTTCAAACTCAATTTTATTTTATTTTTACCCTACAACTCAGTTTTTCTTCTAGTTTTGACCCCTGAAACTCTTATTTTTGCAATAAGAATTAACTGGAAAAAGCCCGGACTGAACCGGGAGGATCTGGTTTGGGCGACACTGGTGGTGTCGCGCGGGCGACACTGGTGGTGTCGTGCGGGCCACACTGGTGGTGTCGCGCGGGCGACACTGGTGGTGTCGCCCACACAAGCTGGGAGATAGCACTAGTGTCGCACAGGTCAATCTTCCCCGGATGGCTCCGGGGTCCTAGGGTGTTGTTTTGTGACCCTTTAGGATGATTTTGGGTTCTGTTTTCTGCAGATTTGAGCTGACGAACACATTTCCATTGTCCATCCTCCTCGATCAACGACGACTGTGTCTGCTGCTCTGGGACTGGCATATGTCAATGACACCACCTGGTCTCATGGCGTCAACCATTATCGCAGGATTCTTTGACAAGTTGTCATTGATTGGGTGATCAAGGGTCTTGAAAATGTGCCCCTATTTCTGCTTGCTATGGGGCATTCATGTCTCATTCTGGTGGGCTAGTACTTCTCAAAGGGTGCTTCAGCAGTTTCGCAATACTCAGAATTACACTTCTCTTGGGGAAGCCATCGATCGTCCCCCTATCTTTCCACGTCGACGGCACTCTTCAACCCTTCTAGTCAAGGCGGTTTGTCGTGGAAGGGGAAGAAATCTTCTTCCAGTGAGGGGTTGGTCAAGCAAGACAAGCCCACAACCACTTCCAATTACAATTCCTAGTGAGAACGCGCTTGCCCTCTTTCACTATGTTCTAAGGCTTCGAGACTTCATGATGAATCTTCTGCTCTTGCTCAGGATCTCGTGCCTCCTCACGAAGATGGCACCTCTTATTCAAATAAACGAATCAAATCCATTGAGGAGTCTGACATCAGCATGGAAGAGGCTGAAGTCGAATTGGCTCGATGGATGGCCTTCGTGGCAGAATTCAAGGAGAATGATGTTGATCCGAAATTGAAGACTGAATAGCCAAAATACTTTCTTTTCTTTATTTTTTTCTTGGCATGAATAAGTTGATCTCATGATCAACATTATTTTTCAATTCTATTTTTGTTGAAGTATGTTAAGACAGTAGGAATTTCGGTCATAGGACCAAGTTTGATGGCGTGAACGCCTGTAATAAGTTCATTTCAATGGATGAATAAAATCGGAGCTTTGAGATACCTAAAATTTTATTTTCAATGCTGCTTGACCTCTCCTTTTTTTATTTATTACATCTATTGGAGGGTCTTTTAACTTGTACGTGTGCAATTGATTCATCGAAGCATAGCATGATACTTTTTCTTTGCACACTCTTTTCAAGCTGAATTTTTACAAACTCAGCCCCCTAGTTTTAGGATTTTTTTCTTGAATTTCGATAATCGGACCATCATGCACACACACAGGGATGAGCTTGCCTCATTTTACCTCAGGGGATCCAATTGAGAGAAAAAATCTCCTAGACTAGTCAATTTCATCATTGGAGAGGTTCACCCATCTCCGATATATGGTAGTTGGTAGTTATACGCATACAACTATGGATTGCCTGACTAATTTCAAGCCTTCATAACACGCATAGAAAGTTGACTTCGAGAACGAGGTCAGATTGACTAATAGTTTAACCTCTTATAGTGATGGAGGAAGTCCTTTAGAAATGGACGACTTTTTATAATCAATTTGAAAAAGCACTTTCAAAAGGGACGGGCCTTACAGTTTTGCCATCTGTGGCCCCTTTGGTGATCATTTTCTTTATTATGTTTTACCCAAAAATGATGAAAGGATTTCCTTGTGGGATCGTGAGAACTCAAAAGTTGAGAAATTGTCTTTTTACCTTTGGAGCATTCATCTTATGCTTTGCGGGTCTATGAAGAATTCTCTTGATTCTTGTCGGGCTTCCGCCTTGAAGAAATCTCGACATTCTTTAGGGTTCGTCGAAGTCACTTCGATTTTCCATTCATGTCACCCTCCCACATCTTTATGAGTTGGCTCTGCTGGGGAACCTGTAGGGTTTTGGGAGGAGTCTTCGTCCTCAAGGTCTGCTTGTGCGGTATCGTTGGAACTTGCAAGTACTTGTTTGTACTTGGGTGTTGAATTGGAAGCTCCTTGGAGATTTTTTATTCCTTGTTGTTTTTACCCGTGATGCCTTTTCAGGTTTTCACCACGTCCATTTTTCTTTATCTTTTTTTCTTTGTTTTTCTTTATGATGCCTTTTAAGGTTTTCGCCACGCTTTTGAGCCTGTTACGGGTAGTATTTTCTGAGATACATCGCATTAATGGGATCGTTGAGTTCGTACCCCTCCTGATTTTTTATCTTGTAAGAATTGCCTGCATGCACTCGGGTGACCACGAATGGCCCCACCCAATTAGGTTTGAACTTGCCTAAAGGGTGTGGATTTTCAAAAGTGTGGAAGATTTTCTTGAGTACCATGTCCCCTTCTCTGAATTGTTGAGGAACAACTTTTCTTTGGTATGCCCTCTCGATTCTACACTGGTAAGCAACGATATTTTGTGTTGGTCGTAGTCGTCTTTTATCCAAAGTAATGAGGGCAGCAATTTGTGCTTCGATCTTTTGTTCCTCATCTGAAATTTTTGTGAATAAGCACTCGGAGAGAAGGTATCTCAACTTCAATGGGTAGCACTGCTTCCATACCATACACCAATGAGTATGGGGTCGTGCCAGTAGAAGTCTTCTCAGTTGTCCGATAGGCTCATAGCGTGTCATTTAGCTTTTTGTGTCAATCTCTACCACCTTCTATTATTCTGTCTATAATTCTGAGAAGTCCTTTGTTTGTGGCCTCTGCTTGTCCGTTTCCTTGAGGGTAGTAAGGTGTGGAGAATTTCTGCATTATCTCAAACTTTTTGCATACCTTAGTGACCCTTTCATTCTTAAAATTGGATCCATTATCAATAATAATTGACTCAGGAACATTGAATCTGAATATAATGTTGTTCTTTGTGAAACAGGCAACATGTTGTCCCTCAATTTTGACAATTGATGCAGCCTCTACCCATTTAGTGAAGTACTATTTAGTTGTTAATATAAAAAAAATGTCGTTCGAGCCTTTTGGTGAGATCATTCCGATGATGTCAAGACCCCACATGGCAAAGGGCCATACAGGCGGTGTTGAGTTGAGTGGTACAGAAGGTGCATGGATGAGGTCTTCATAAAGTTGACAATTAGGACACATCGTCACAAACTTCCAACAATCTTCAACCATGGTGGTCCAGTAATAGCCTTGGCGCCTGATTTTCTGAGCTAAGGCGGCTGCCTCAGAATGACCTCGTTCATTGCGTAACTTTGTTAATACTTGGTTGATTTCTGGCTAATCGAGACACTGTAAAATGATGCAGTCGAAGGATTTCTTGAACAAGAAATCACCTCTTACTAAGAAATCCCATTGAAAACCTTTGAAGGGCTTCTTTATCCTTTTTGGCGGCTCCTTCCGGGTATAACCCATTCTTTAGCAGGGACAAAACATCATGGAACCATGGTTTTACCTTAACTAGCGCATTTGAAGCCATGAGACACACTTCCCTGTCGTTCTCAGTTTCTTACTCTATTTCTTCTTCAATCCTTGGTGGGGAAGGGGTCGTGTTTGTTCCTGATGTAGAATGGCAGCGTGGTGATTTTTGAAGGAATATCAACCATTGAAGCAAGGGTCTCAAGGGTGTCGACGAACCGATTATTTTCCCTAGTTACAAGTTGAAAGATAATTTTCTTAAAATATGAGATCATCTTTTCCACCTTTTCTTGATAGGGTTTGAGATTTTCTTATTTCACCTTCCAAATCCCTTGAACTTGGTTTATGATGAGTAAGGAGCCACCAATTACTCGTATTTGCTGAATTTTCATTCACATGACGTTCTCGAGGCCAGCTATCAAGGCTTTATATTTAACAATGTTATTAATACATTGGAAATTCAGTCTGATGGCTATTGGCATTAAAATCTTCTCGGAGGAGCATAATATGACTCCTACACCAACCCCGTATTCGTTCCTTGCATCGTCAAAGTATAGCTCCCAGATTGAGTCCTCAATTGTGAAGAAGTTTTCATCAGGGAGATTCGTATTGAAGGGAGTGTTATCAGGCAGTGCGTGTTCAGCTAAGTGGTCAGCAATGGCTTGTCCTTTGACCGATTTTTTAGTGACATATGCGATCTCAAACTCTCTCAATAGCATCCTCCACTTCGCTAAATGTCCATTAAGGACTGATCTCTCCAATAGGTACTCGAGTGGGTATATTTTTTAAATGAGCTTGATTGTATGAGATGAGACATAGTGTCTTAACTTCTGCATGGTCCACACAAGTGTTAAGCAGTGCTTCTCCACATCTATGTATCTTGTCTCATAGTCGACCATGGCTCTACCGTTGTAGTATATCGTTTGTTCTTTTCCATGGTGTCGTGCATTGCCACCATTTCAGTGATGGCTCGTATTTTGGACATGTCCACCTTAATGCCTCTTTGGCTTATTATAAAGCTTAGCAATTTATCAGATTCAACTTCAAGGCACATTTTTGTGGATTGAGTTTGAGTTGATGTTTTTGGAGTCTTTCGAAAATGATTCTCAGGTTGGTAAGATGATCAGGCCTGATTTTCGATTTGACCAGAATGTCGTCGACATAGTCTTACATGATGGTGTGCATCAAGTCGTGCAAGATGCTAGTCATTGCCCATTGATAAGTTGCTCTTGTGTTTTTTAGGCTAAAGGGCATGAAACAGTAGCAGTAGGTTCCCCATTGCGTTATGAATGAAGTTTTGGTCAGGTCTTCTTCTGCCATGAGGATCTGATTGTAACCGAGAAGTCGTCCATGAATGACAACATCTTGTGCCCCACAGTGTTATCGACCAAGGCATCTATATTTGGTAACGGGAAATTGTCTTTAGGACATGCCTTGTTGAGATCTCTGTAGTAGACACACATTCGGATCCTCTTGTTTTTCTTGGTTACAACCACTATGCTTGCCAACCATTATGAGTAATCGAGGGGGGTAATGAACTTTGCATTGAGCAGTTTGTCGATTTCTTCCTTAATTTTGAGCTCCAGGTGGGCCTTTTGATGTTGGATTTTCTGCCTTACGAGCTTTGCCCCTTCGTTGAATATTAGGTGAAGTTACACCAATGTGGGATCTAGCCCTAGCATATCATCGTATGACCAGGCGAAGGCATCGCGATATTCCTTGAGAAAGGAAATCATATTTTCCTGCTCCTCAGGAGATATGGAGGTTTTAATCTTGGTTAACCTTGGGTCCTTCTCAGTTCCTAGGTTTACATTGATCGTCTCTTCGATGATATCCATTGGGTCACCATCAAACCTCTTCTTGAATTGCTCAACATGGGAAGTGAGTTCCTCAGGTTGAGAGATTTCTTCAGACTCTTGGCTCTCTTAATCTTCATCTTGGTCGTCCAATTAGTCATCTTAGGTATTGTACACCGTTATTGGTCTATCTTGAGTGTTCACCGCTTTTGAAAATTCTCTTTCATTATCAGTCTTATCATGTTTTAAATTTTCAACAGATTTTGAAATAACACAAGAACTATCCCTTATGGGACTCGCAAGAGAAATGTTGGAGATTGGACACGTAGGGTTGTTAGATGGCCACCCTGCGCCTATCTATTCTTTGGCACCGAGACTTGAAGGTGTTGCTGATATGCTTTCAGTGATTCTCGAGATAGAGGAATGATTGATCAATTTTGTTCCTGGTTTTGTATCGGTGGATGAGCACGCCTGGTTGTGTTAGAGTCGATTGTGCATTCTTTCAAATCTAGTTCAACAAAAAGGTCTTCAATTCCCAGTTCTTTTGTGTGCTGAGATGTGGAAGAAGAATTCTTCCCCATTGAGGATTCAAGGATCACCTTTGGCCGTTTTGAAGGACGGGCATCGAGTGGGTCGAGGCTTTGAATGCCTCCAGATACAAAGCCCAGATAGCTTGAAGGCTTCATCCAGCCTTGAAATAAGGTGAGTCCTCTTCGATCCCCATTTTCAATTTTGACTTGGAGTGATTCATAAATTGCCTCCGTTACGCCTTGTCCTTGACTCCCTAAGTCTTGGCCTGGTTGGAAGCCTTGAGAGAAGAGCATGTGCCAAGCCTCAAGGGACCCGAAACCCTATCGTTGTTGACATTGGATGAGGTCTTCCATCGATATGGAAGTTTGCAAAATTTGAGGAACAGGGTCGCCGACCTCTAGGCATAAGGTGGCA
Organism: Amborella trichopoda; assembly: GCF_000471905.2. Next base: position 4,955,322 of record NW_006499776.1, read on the forward strand.
CAATCGGCTTGCTTGAAGGAAGCGAGAGGGATTTCTCCCAGCTCGAACCCTACAACTAGCTTCCCGTTATATATACTAGGATTGAGAAAAGCAGGGGGTTCAGCATATACCTTCAGGACATCGTTTTTAGTCGAAAATTTGAAGCATTGATGGAGTGTAGAGGCGACCACGAGGTTTTCATGCAGCCATGGTCTTCCTAACAGCATGTTGAATGAACGTTTTATGTCCAAGACATAAAACTTTATCACTTAGACAGTAAGGCCGATCTTGAGTGTGAGAGGCAGTATGCCTTCAGCTTGTCTTTTGGTCTTGTCGTACGCAGCGATAGCTAGTTGACATGGCTCGAAATCATCCGAGTTTTTGCCTATCTGCTTCACTATTTTCATAGCGCATATATTTGAAGATGCCCGGTTATCAACGAGCACTCTTTATATCTCATATCCTTGCATGAAAACGGTGATGTGCAAAGGTTGGACATGAAAGCGGTTGAAGCTGGCTGGGATGTCATCGTTCGTTAACACGATTGGCATTGGTGCCATCAATTGGTTGATCATTCTGCACAATTCTTCTGGCTGTGTGTTGCTCGAGATGTGTGTCTTAACGAGAACTCTTTCAATCTGGGCTCTGTGTGCTGGAGAGTTAGCAAGTAGCTCCAAGATGGAGATCTGAGCTTGGATCTTCCCAATATGAGCTGGTAGATCGTAAATGGTTGTAGATCTTTGAGTTTCTTCATTCGACTCATGATCTGCAACCCCTACTGGTTGTTTGGCTTTTGAGGTGTGTCTCATTCTTTCATCGAGAGTGTCGGCCATTAATTGGATGGGTTTGAGCACTCGACCTCTTCGGGTTAGGGAATCAACCTCCCCAGCCTGAAGCTCGATAGGATCACCCCTAGCAAGAGTAATGGGAGACCTTGGGGTGTTGGCCCCTTGTTCGAGAGATGACTCCTTTTCATTGGTTCTGACCATATCAATTTCTAGCATATCATCTTTGCCATATTGGTCCCATTTGAGAAGGTTATCAACGTTTGGAGACGAAGGGTTTCCTCTTAGAATGCTCAAGAGGTCTTCTTCGGGCTCCTGAAAGCTATGGTCACAAGCTAATATGAATTGACTAGGATCATCTTCTTCTTCATCTCCACTCTCAACCATGTGAATGACGACGTTCTCTTTGGAGTTGTCTTGAGCTCCTGGCTTTTCGGTCGCTGCGACCATATTTTTAGGGAGAGGATTTGTGAAGTTACCCATCTTTTGATTAGGTTCTTTAACAAGTTAATTTCTAGGTGCGACAGTGATGTCCTCTCTATTGATTAACCATTGAATCATCTGTTTCAAATATATGCAGTTTTGAGTATCATGAGCATGGTTTTTATGTCATTTACCCACTTGCTCTCATCTGTGACTTGAAATGGTGGTTGAGATGGTGGTGGAAGATAAACCATATTTCTAGCTAGGAATAATTCAAACACCTTTTCTAATAGGTCTTTGTGAGGGGTGAAATTATCCTCTTGCGTTTGGTTATTATTTCGAGTGTTGACTCTGGGCAGACCCCTTCGGTTTTGGTTCTTATTGTTGTGTTGAGTGACTGAACCTTGAGCCGGTCCATTAATGACAATCTCAGTAACTTGATAGGAAGCATTCCCCTTGTTATTGTTTTTGCTCTTATTTTGGGGAGCTGTTATCGGTTTAATATCGGGCTTGGTGCTGAGTGGTGCCCATCTGGCCCTTTCATGTCACGCCACGTACTCAATCATGGAGTCGAAGGAGTGGGGGATAAGACCTTGGCTGAAGAAGGTCCTATATTCAAGAGCGGCATTCTCTAAAACTATGGAGATCTTGGCTGGGTCCGTAAGTGGACATTCTATGACCCACATCACCGCCTCGTGGAATCGACCGATGAAATCCTCGAAGGATTCTCCTGGGTTTTGTTTTGGTACAATGAGCTCGCCCAAGGAGAGAGGTCTTGGTGTCGACCTGCAGTAGTGAGAGATGAATAGGTTGAACATTTCGTCTGGAGTGATGTATGGTCATGCAGACATTGTTCTCCGATGTCAGTTCAAGGCCTCGCTGATCAATGTTTGTGAAAATATGGCCTTCAGTTGGTAAGCCTGTCTCACAAAGCTCGAATAGAGGAGGTACTCGTTTACGTGAATATCTAGATCGCTCTACCCATTGAACTTTTTTCTAAATTCTAAGACGACAAATCCCATGGGAAGGTCTTCTATGCCTCCAAGGGTCTCATGAACATATGCTTTAGGGTGTAGAATTTCATGCATGCCCATTCTTATAAGCATATCCTGCATTGCTTTTAAGGTACCTTCGTAATGGGTATTTGGCATGACAGTAGGCCCACCGGTCGGTGGGTTCCCAAGCAAGATTGACAAGTTGAAACATGGGGTACATGTTGGCCTGCATGGGCTTGAGAATGGTGAGCCGCAGTCAATGGGGCGGTTTGATACACTTGTGCCTAAGGGACGTACTGACTCATAAGTGTTGCTGCCAGTTGCAAAAATTGCATGGTTTGTTGGGCCAGGTGAACTAGAGGGACCGATTGAAGAATCGGCTGACTCGGTTGTGCTAAGGGTTGACCTATACCACTAACTTGGTTTGGGTTCGACCCATAAGCTTGCGCAAGGACAGTGTAACCTAGGTCAACTAGACTTTTAAGGGCAGCTAGGATGCCCATCTCCCCTAAGGGTTGATCTAGATTGACACCTCTGTTCTGTACAGTGTTAAGAACATCATGATCTGTACTATGATGGCTCGAGGTTGGGTCAGATCCCCTAGACCTAGGTGGGTCTTGATTTTGCGATCGTTACACCCTAGAGTTATCTCGGATCGAGTTGTGGGAATTGGCGTTAGAAGCTGCATAAATTTCTTCCCTCACTCGACTTCTACTTTGGTTGCGTCAAAGCCCTTGTAGGACGATACCCAATCAGACCCCTTGACTGCTCAAAGTTTTTAGGGCTGAACTAGCTTTTCGAGCCACACAGATCTCAGGATTAGGCGTGGACCCTTAGGACTCTGCCTCTAATTGAAGACTTGGGAGTTGGATAATGGCTTGACCTGAGGTCTGTTGATAATCCCAAGGGATCGCAGCATACTGGTCTCTAGGTTTGGGCAAGTTAGGCTAAGAGTCGGCCGTGGAGCAATCATGGTCTCCTTGAGTAATCGACATGGTGACTCATCTTTGATCCAGTCCAGGTCCACACCTGGCCTGAACTTGGACCCATAGAGTTTTGATGATCAGGCCAGGTGTGAACCTAGACTGGATCAAAGATGAACTAGGAACGAGCCTTCAGCTCGAACCGAGACGGGGCTTAGGTTTGGACTAAGGCAAAACTTGGTTCGGACATGGGCTAAGCTGAGTACAAGCCTGAACTTGATCCCAAAGGGTTTAGATCTGACCAAAAGTGGGTTCGGACTGAGATTTAAGATTAACCAACATAAATAAATAAGCACAGCACACGAAAACTTTTGACCTAGATTTATAGGTAGGATTGGCTTGAGAGTGGTTTCTAGCTATTGAAATGCAGCTAGGATGATATAGGTCCCAACATAGGTTCTGACCTCCTGTTATAGGTGTTCACCAAGTCCTACTATACGCGGAGTTGCTTTGAGGCAGAGGATTACGGAGGGGCGCTCACAGTTAAAGTTATGTAAATCCCAACTGCCTCGACTCTCAAAGCTGGGTTCCCCTCATGTGGTTAACTTGGATTTTGGGGGTTTTCAAAATATTTGTTTACTGGTTTCCCGGGCATTCCTGGTCCGGTGTGTGCTGGAGTGTGTAAAGAAGCACACTATGCACACAAAACAAGAAAGAAAATGAATGAGCGCTCGGCACTGATCGTGCCTAGCGATGCGCGCTTTGAGGTGAGACTTGCTCAAAGCACAATATAAATGGAGGGGTAGACAACCCCTAAGAAGGTACAGTCAAGAAAGTGAGACCAAGCACAGTCAATGCTAAGTCGAGCGCGGCCCGAGTCGAGGGTGACACGAACGGGACATGGTTCAAGGAGGGTGCAAGCAACCCTCAATGTATTTTTTTTATTTTTTTCTTTTTTGATCTTTTGAACTTTGATAAAACATAGTTAAACTAAGCATGGTGAAAGCAGGGAAAATATGATTTCAGTCAAAATTAACAAACTAAAATAAAATCAGAAAGCCAGAAATAGCACAGACCTATTTGAAGTAAAAAAAAAAATTTATATTTTTAAAAGCTTTATTTTGAGCCAAACATTGGTCAACAGGGAGCCAAAAGGCTTTGGAACAGGCCTGTGGGGTCTCAGAATGTTTTTGGGACACTTGCAGTTTGGTGACATGGGTGGTGTCGCCCAAGCGACACTGCTAGTGTCACGCAAAAAAATTATTGTTCTTTATTTTTTATTTTTTTTTATTTTGTTAAACTTGATAAAATAAGGCTACAATAAACTAAGAAGTAGGAAAAAATATATTTATGATGAAATAAATTAAAATAGAGTAAAGCAGGACAGTGCAAATAAAACATATCTGTATCAAGTAAAATATTTTTTTGGTATTTTTAAAATTTTTACTTTGATATGAATGTTTTTGACCAGTCACAAAAGGTACCCTATAGAAGATCGACAAATTTTCAAAAGAATCTGAAACTTTTAAATTTGGATCTGGGCGACACTGCCGGTGTCACTCAGAAAAATCAAGGCTTCGCAGCAACTATACCCTATATCCTGGTTGCTACCGACTTTTGGGACCTTTTGTGACAGGAATCAGTGAAAATTAGTAAATAAAAATCATATTTTGGTTCTTGGATCAAGCTCGAAAGGCCCCATGGTGGGCGCCAAACTATTTACGATGAAAATCTAACAGATCTTCCGATGAAGATCGCTCGGATCTTAACACCTTAAACTTATAAAAATACAATGGTAGAGAAAGTGGGATAAATCGAATTCAAATATGAGGCTAGATCTACCCGAAAACGAGCAAATCTACTCTCAGATATGTGGCAGAGCCAGCATGAACCAAAATACTAAACATACGATTTTAAAAGCAAAATAATCAAAATATATCAAAATAAAATAAAATAGTAAAAGAAGAAGAAAAAAAGAAAAAGAAACAGTACCAAATTGGGCCAGATGGCCCCGGACTCTCGAGCCTTCGAGGGCTTGCCCGTATCAGCACCAGCATCATCTTTGCCTCTCTGATTCGGATGTTGACCAGTAGATCTCTGGTGTAGAAGGGTTGTTGTGCCCTAAAGATAGTTTAGATCTAGGGTTATTGTGCCCTAGGTCTAGGTTTTCTCAGGGTTAGGGTTAGGGTTCTCTCAAAAAAGTTTGTTCTAGGGTTTCTATCTTCTGAAGCTCTAGGGTTTTCTTCTCTTTGAAGCCATTTTCTTAATCCATATCATGTTTCTAACTTCATCTGCCCTTAAGTAGCCACGAAAAAGGGATATACAAGGGTCCAGGACCTATTGGAAAGGACATACATCCGTAACCAACAAATCCCCGTCCAAAAAAAAACATTTTTGACGGTACGGCATGTCACCCAAAAAAATCATTAAAAAACTAACCTCAAATAGAAAAAAATGAATTTGGGGCAAAGGGGCTGGGCGACTCTGGTAGTGTTGCCCAAATCTGGGCCACACCAAGCGTGTTACCCAGTCTAGGCTGAGCACCCAAACCAAAAATGCTCAAAATTGAAATTTTTCTTTTTAGGAGTGTTCCTTAGCCTCTTGTGAAGCGACTAGAAAACATTTGGGTCAAAACAGAGGTTTTTTACTATTTTTAATGAGTTTTTTGGTAAAATAGGGCATTTACAGGATGACTTGGGCGACACTTCTAGTGTCACCCGGCAACCCAAAACTTGTCCAAATTGAGTTTTTTCAATTTGGTGTATTCCTCGGACTCTTGTGAATCTCTCAGAGAAAATTTGGGTCAAAACATGTTTTTTTACTATTTTTAATGGTTTTTTTGGTAAAACAGGGCATTTGCAGGATTTCGAGTCAAACTAGGACTTCTGCAGGGTTCCGAGCAGGCGAACTGGTTCTGGGTCACAGGGTAGGCTGTGTGAACTACGGATTTTGGGTTGCTAGGATAATGTGGTCCTAAGGGTTCAGAAACGATATAATTTTCAAAATTAAAATGGGGTGTCTACAACTTAACGTATAGTTTTCTCTAACTTTGAAAATGTTGCACAAAAATCATGTTATTCAAGCCAAACATCAATAATCATGAATAATGTAAAGAATCAAGATGGTGCATCAATAATCATGAATAATGTAAAGAATCAAGATGGTGCAGATTAAGTACGAAAGTATACTTCTCTATACTGTATATTGTTATTAAATGCAAATAAACTTTATATAAGCTCGACATCTTAAAATGTACATCTTCAAAGTTACAATTATGGTGCACCTCAAAACACCCTTAAAAAAAGGTGGTTTTGGTTTGGAGTTTAGAAAAGCATCTCATTAATTATCTGAACATTGAGATGTATATATATGAAAAAAAAAAAAAAAAGTTTGAAGTCCCAATTATATTGCATATTACAATGTATAATCAAGAACATCCATTTCAAGAATTTCACGCATTTATAGATCTTCTTGATCTGAACAATTATTTGAGTTTAAAATTTATAATTAGATATCTAGATAAAAAATAAATGAATTAAATTTATAAAGTATAATTATCACTAAGATAGTTGAATGATAAAGTTTCAAAAACTTAAAACAAAAAATCTTACTCTTTATAGGTGAATACAAAAGCCTTTTCAATTTATATAATTGTTCTAATTTTTATAGGTCCATCTCTTATGGGGGTTTTATAATTCTAGTATTTTTTCTACACATTTCCCTCTTTGTTAAGGTTTTTTTGCTTCTTTCTTCACATTTGTTAAGATTTTCTTAACATGTTTGCGTATATAAAAAACCATTAAACCCTTTACAGCATCTCTTTGTGGAAAAATATATTGCAGGACTTGTTTAGATCTTTGCCTTGGTATAGAGTATAGGCAATTTCCTCAGTCACTCCATTATTAACAACAATAATTTGAGGATTTGTTATGCATGAAGTTTCTACAAGCATCGTCCATATACTGTAGAACTAGGGTGCATCTCTAAATTTTGCCTAGATATGAATGAATTTTATGTTGTCTTGAAAATCTCTTTTCATCCCTAGTTGCAAAATTTAAAAACCAAAAAGAGTACAGATTGAGTAGATCTATAAAAACTTAAAAAATCTTCAAAATGGACAGTCTGAATATTTTGTTGCAAGATGTATTATTTTTAGGACATGAAATTTCTTTTTTCTTCATATTTATATTCCTCAAAGTCAAGATGGTCATTTGAAGGTTTTTCTAACATTAGATTATTCTCTTCTAGAGGACTTTTGAGGTGCACCTACTTCAATTGGATAAGGTTTACACCTTAAATGAACTTTTTCCGTTGTCAATACCCTTACAGAGTGTGAATATTTTATTCCACATATATTTTGAAATATAATGAAACCACACTTCTAAAAAACCATTTTTGTGGTATTTGTATGACCCAAAATTATGCACATGCACTCTCTTCATACTAATCATCTATCTCAAAAATAAAATTTAATTTGCACCCCATATATGATCAAAATGAGTCCCTTCCAATAATGAATTCAGACCATCCATGTGGTGAATTACAAGATCTATGCCTTTATGAATTCGAAATCATTTTTTTCTTTTTTAACATTGTTAATCTAATGATAATAAAGTTATCTAAAAAATTTGGAAAGAAAAAGGATCCTTCTAAGGCTTAGATCTAAATATCTCACCAAAATGGATGGCCTATGTTAATTGGGCTAAAAACACTGTCAAAGTTGTATTTTTAAATTTTTTTCCTTTTTTGTGTTTGTTCATGAAAATATAAGTAGTGTGTATTTTAAAATATGGGTCAAACAAATGGACCTAGCATAATTTTGAAGAATGTTTCATTATATTACCATACAACCATTGCATGAAATCACTCTGCATTAACTCATATGAAGAACTTATTTATAGTTGTGCATATTATGAACATTTATTCAATTCTACATATATTGTACTTACAGAGTGATTGTATTATTAAAGTAGAAAGGGACCATATTACTAGAAAGAACAAGATGGGGTTTTAGTTTCTCAACTGGGGTGGGCACTTTTCATTAGGGAAAAATGAAAATTATACAAGAGAGATGCATGTTACTTTACAAAATAGTGAATTTACGGATACTAGTGAGAATGTAAGGCCGGTGACATTAAGGGCACGTTTGGTTACGAGAAAATATTTTCTGAAAAATATTTTCATGTGAGAAAAATCATCATGTGGTTAGGTGTGGGAATATTTTCACACCAATTAGCCACTAATTGGTGTGAAAAGATGCACTAAAATCTCATGACGTGAAAATCTAACACCTAACCACATGAGGGAATTCTTTTACGTGAAATATTCCATACAAAACAAAGGTGCCTAAATGACAAGGGGTTTAGGGTAAATATGATATTAATATCTATTTCACACCAATTAGCCGCATTGGCACAACTTGTATAAAGCCAAGCCAACACATTTTTTGTGCCAGATCCGCTCTATATTTAGCTTGTGTTGATCTGACACAAGTCGGGCTGACATTATATCGAACCAAGACATGTTGGGCATCATGTTTTGGAAACATGGGTTAAAATGAGGTATTTTTGTCCAAGTAAATCAACTATTTTACTTGGGGGTGGTTGCAAAGAAAAATATTGTTGGGGTTAATAGGTTGGTATCAAAAATATAGGAGAGGAGGATGCCTAAAAAGTACATATTAAAGGGTATCTATAGATATATTTATTCATATTTGTGGTCACTATGGTCGAGATTATCAAGGCCCAAAACTTTGTATTGACAATAAAATCGATTTTGGAGGGAAGATGTGGGTAAACAAGTGAATAGGCTGCCACCCATAAAGAATAATGGGTGAACGTAAAAATCTTATTTCTTAATATTGCAAATAATCCTAATGGCTCACTTTGTGTTCTGTTGTTAGTTTCCTTTATTTTTGTCCTCTTAACATTTGGACAAAAAACTTGTCAGAAGCTAGTTTTACACTTCTAGTATCAAACCAACATTATTGTAGAGAACTCGGTCCTCCTATAGTATATATCAAACTAACTTCTCAAAAGAATTTCAAATGGGTTATGGTGTTGGCTATGTGGCATTTCAAGGTATTAAAGCCAAGAGTCTAATCCTCAGTGGGAGTTAGAGAGAGACTAAATCTGGGTGTTTGGCGCACTGGGGCCTAGATTCATATATCTCGAGTATTTAAGACATTGAGAGTATGTGTTTTGAGAGTATGAACTTTCGAAAAGGTGTGAAGGTCCCCTCCCAGTTAGGACTATATTGATTAGATTGTCTCATAGTTGATGTGATAAGCCAGGGCTAAAATAATCCAATCGAAAATTATAGAACCTGAGTATTTAAAAAAGTAATCGCTTTGTATGGAATGGTCGGCTCATGGGACATGAGCCCTTACCTTGACACGAGATCGTTCCATAGCATGTACACCCACAAGCGTATGGAGAAGCGACTCTTCTATAGTATCATCCGACTTAGAAGAGCTAGTGTACATGTGCTTTAAGAGGACCTTTGTATTTGAGTAAAAACATGTCCTACAGGGGTGCACCAATGATCCATTGAACCCCCGGTAATGGGAAGCTCTGACTTAGTGGCTTTGATGTGACAAATTATATGTCCCTCCGTAGACTATGGAATATAGGTCCGTTGGGTCAGCTTGAGACACCTATGGAACGTCATTTGGGTTAGCCCAATGGAAGACTTCAACTAGTGTTAGAAGTCTAGAGATCTCATTTACTTTTAGCCTAAATTAATCTAAAATTGGTGAGAAAATATTTTATATTAATGAAAAAATGTGCAATAATGTTAAAAAATAGTTTGAATAGTATTTTAGAATTTTGGAAAAAAATTTAGAATTTTTAAATCATCAAAAATGTGATTTTCAAATTTATTTGACATATATACCAAACAAAGATATCATATGGCGATGCCACATGGATCCCAAGTAGCCATAGGGAAGCCCCTTGGCACCTCCACCTCCCCACACGAAGATGGCATCATGCAGACATCATATCTATGTGGGGACCTATTTGTCACTAGTTCTTTTGTTGGTATTATGTTATAACATGTTATCTTATTATTTAAAGTGTTACATATTGTTATGATTTAGGTTTGATATAAGTTTCATTTTTTTTTTCTCACATGTGCCATTTTTTGCATGTGCGAAGTCATGGGATTTTGAGAATTAATTTGATTTATATTATTCTCCAAATATGATTTTGTGGCATGTGGGTATATCTTATGTAGCACCACCTTCTGGGCTTGACCCATGTGAAACTTTAGTGTTGTTGAAATCATATTGATGTCATAAGATATTTTATATACATGTGTGGATGTCTCATATTACCTTTATGTCCATATCCTTATTTTTTATTGACTCTCATAAATTATTTAAAAACCATCGACATAAGTGTAATTATGAAGTTGGACTTAATGGGAAATAAAAAATAAAGCAAAGGGCTTTAAAGTAAAATAACTATAAACCTAAGTTTTAAAGAGTGAAGGGTGTCAAAAGTTCATCTATTGCACTTGGTGATAAGGTATGGATGAGTGGCTTGGATAAAAGCCTCTCATGTATCATTGATCTAAAGCATCAAGGATCAAGATCAAATCTACCTTTATGATATAAGTATAAAAATAACTTATGGATCATTTCAAAACCCTAACTTGAGTATTCACTTCAAAGAGGGAGAGAGAGAGCCCCCTTGATAAAAATGTGGACACCCATGAGACTATCTTATTCCTAGAGCTTTCATTTCAAACCCTTCCAAGGAGTAGTCCCTCATATGTGTGATCAAGCTCATACTTTTGTTTCATTAAGATATTGATTTTTCTTCTTATGTTTTAATTCCTACCTCATTTCAATTATCAAGGCTTGTTATAACTTTTAATTTACAGTAACTCTCTTCATCTTTTGGTCATAAATACTAACTTTTTGTAGACTCTCCAAACAATAGAGTAGTCTATACACTTAGCATGTGTAGACTAGCTTGTTTAATTCATAATCTTGAATAGTATCATTTTGAGTTTTTTAATCCAAATTTTTTGGAATTTTTATCGAGAAAAACATCTGATCAATGATTTATGTTATTATATTTGAGCATATGAGATAATATCTTGAGCTTATCTTGAGCTCCTTTTTGCATAAGGAAAAGTTTGCGTAATCCCTCTGGGACCGCATGGTGTAGTTTCACCATATCTTCCTTATTTTGTGTAGTATCTATATCAAACTTTGAAGGTTTGTCTTGATATATGTCTCTCTCATAATTTGATCCTCATTGATTAAAATAAAAGTGATCATTTGCTTCCCAGCTCCTTGAGTTATTATTATCACCCGTGCCTTAGACAATGAGACAAAATTAAGTCTTCAAAAGGTCCATTTGTGGCCGAGGCACAAAAGGTTCAAACCATGGCTTCCCTATGTATGTTTGCTTGTTAATTTGATATATTTAAAGTTATTTAGTGATTCATAATTAATAAAATTGAATATGTTATGTGAATATTGAGATTGTTTTTATTCTTGTGGTATGAGCTTTAATGATATGCTTTATTGTTTATGTGAATTGAAATCTCATTCGATTATTATGATCAAATATATGATGTGTTTGAGATATGATGAGGATGAAGAATGAAGATGGAATTATCATACAATTTTGATACAATGAGGAATTTTGAGTGCAAGTCATTTAATATATAGTAGAGATGTACATTGTGAGTATTTGAACATTATATTGAGTTTAATTGTATTTTTTAGTAAGAGATTGGTAAGGGACCTATTAGGGTTGGATTTTTTATTATTCAAATTTATATAAACCATGTTTGTAGCCATATATATGTATTATGGTTTTGTGTTGAGATATTCATGCATTTAAACCCATGAGTTTTAATATAATGAAAAACTTTTAAAAGATCGTGTATCTACCTCATTGGTCTTATACCACCAACATATGGTAGTTCAAGTATTGGGGGCATTTTGAGGAAAAATAAAATTGATTGTAAAAAGGGACTTCACTAAAAAATAGGAAAATATGAGAACTATTTTTAATTTAAAAATATTTTTACACAATAATTACCCAAAACTAATTAAAAATGTTTTTCTTTTTTATCATTAAGAAATCCAAAAGAGCAAGAAATTGGAAAAGGCAAAGTGTTTGGTGAGTGAGACGACTCACATGTAGATGTACGATCCCCTACAAAAGCCATATTTAAGATGGATTTTGGATCCAAAATTTTGAGATTTGTTGATCTCAATTATCATTGTAATTTTGAATTTGAAATTTTAATTCTTAAGAATAAAAATTTAAATTTTTAATTTATTTTCCCCTATCTATTTTGAGGTATATAGGAAGCAACATTCCCATCTCTAAGATCGATGTTGGATGTAAGATAAGACGCACAGGTTTTATATCCATAATAAAAGAGATAACAGAGGCTCGGGGCATATAATCTTTTAGCTTGCTTATTTTTAAGGAAAAAAGTTACATAAGGTATCAACCTTATACCATTCAAGTAAAGTTTACCTCAAATATCCTCTAGAAGAGAGTCTTCTCATGAAGGAAAAACCATCAAATTGGTCATCTTGACATGGAGATAGATAAAAACGAGTTTCAATTTTTTAAAAAATAATGTATCTTCTAACAAATTATGAGAATCTTTTCAAGATTTTCAGGTGCCTATAGATCCAATTAATGTGTAATATCTTTTTATACTATATTATTAAGCAAAAGTTAAGAGGTGGACACATGTCATGAAGATAAGAAGGGTCCCTAATTCTATAAAGATTGTATGATACATTCTCATCTTTGAGAGCCTGATTATACACCTATTTTAGGAGGGGGAGGGAGAGGGAGAGAGAGTATACCATTTTTAGTATAAGAAAATAATATATGAGAGACATAAATAAGCTTACCATATTTTAAAGAAGGGAGAGAGAGAATCACAGGGATAGATAGCTTTCTATTTTTTCTTCACTACATTACTAAGTCAAAGTTAAGGGGTAAAAATAAGAAGGGGCCCTATTTCTATAGAGAATGTAAGATACATTCTCATCTTGGAGAGACTGATTACGCAACCATTTTAGGAGGGAGGGAGAAAGAGAGAGAGAGAGAGAATGCTCCTATTTTAATATAGGAAAATAATATTTTAAAGAGAGAAATACACTTACCATGCTTAAGAGAAGGGAGTGGGAGAATCACAGGGCTAGATAGCTTTCCATTTGTAAGGGGAGAAAGACAAAACCGAGGGTGCTCAATCCCTATCTTTAAGGGTGAGAGAGAGGTGGAGAGGATATTGAGAGAGAGAGAGAGAGAGAGAAATAGAAAGAAAATCAAGGAAGTAAATAGACTTAAGGGAGAGAGAAGTATAAGTGAGGAAGAGATGGAGAGAAAATCAAGAGAGATCATTTAAGATTTGCTTAAGGTCATTGAAGATTTGTCTGGGTGAAAATCTAGGTGCCCCTTTTAATTTTAAATAAAGATGACACATTCTTTTATCTTATATATATCATTGAATATAGTAAATTACTCTGAAAGAAAACAACTATAAAGAGAGAATAATACCCACGCATAGAGCAAATTTAAGAAATTTTTTTCCAAACTTTCCATTTGTGTCATCCAAGCGAATAATTAATTTTCTTTTTTTATAACATATTAAACTTATAGGGCAAGTAGCTTTGCCTTTCATTATATGTGAATTGCGAAGTATGAATGGAGATAAGAATCCAATAATTCTAGAGAGCAAGCTTCTCCGATCACCCATATATGTAAAGTAGATTTACATAGGATTTAACTATTTCCTTTAGCATCCTCCGTTATTTTCTACCTCTTTCGTTAATGAATTATTTTACATTATTTGAATATGGTATCATATAATTTTTCTATTAATTTTTATTTTTTTTTTCTTTCATATACTAATTTTTATTGTTCTCTATATTCTTATTGTTGTAATGGGAAAAGATCATATCAACCCACTAGCTGATGGAATAGTATAAGTCCACATGCCCAGACAAAATCTCAGCCAATCTAATGGTCGTCCATTCTTCTCATCAAGGTGCACTAATAAAAGTATTTAAAAAATTATTTAATAAAAATAAATTAACCAATATGTTAAGGGTATGTTGGTCAATTTTATTTTTTATAAATATTTTTTTTAATGTTTTTATTAGGTTCCCCTATTTTTCAAGAGTAGACGATCAAAATTTGAAGTGAATTGCATTTATAAAAAAATATTAAAATTCAAATACAAAATGCAATCGTGACCATTAAATCAGTTCATATTCAATCCAAGCCGTTGGGTATTTACTGTAGCTATCAGCTAGTGGTCGCTCTGACCTTACCTTTTGTAATTATAATATTTTTGTGTAAAATTACTCTCACCAATCTATGAAGCTCAATGAACATATTCATCTTTTGAGGTAAGTTGTCATATTTTTCATTAAATTTTCAAATGATACTCCTTCATGCATAGTTGAACAAGCTTTAGAGTGAGATTGTTGTAGAAAAACCTCGTCACTTGAAGGTAGGTAGTTATTTTATTTTAATTTCACAATCACCTACTCTATATATTTTTCTGGTTCACAATCTTATTGTAAAAATTATCTTCTTTAGAGTACCTAATATGACACCTCATAAATTGGTAATAAATTTCATGTTCCAAATAAATTATTTGTTATTTTTGAAATTTTAATCTGATGAAAATTTTGTACTTTTTATTTGATGGTTGATGTTGTTATCGCATGTAAAAATCTTCTAAACTAATATACGTTAGGATTATGAAGGCAATCTTGTGTAGTAACTGAAAGCTCTACAATTTTTACAAGGAAGTGATTTGATAAAAATATTTTAATGGCAGAAATTTGATGCTAGACTGGGCAAATCCTGACTAATCATACCTTACGGATGATTTAAAGACAAAACCTGACAAAAATGAGATGTGTACAATTGAGTTTAATTTTCGTTTTACTTTGTGGAATATGCAGCTGCTTGCAAAGTGTGAAGTGTTGTTTGATGTGTTAGGAGGACAAACATAAGCCACAATTAAGGGGTTTATTGTCTTTATAATGAAATGAGTCACAAACTGATGTTAGTGTTGTGTGTGTGTGAATGCTCTTGCAATTTGTAGGTAGTTGAATGGGAATGTTGTTCTTAGGACTGTTGTACATCGAGCACTAAATTGATATTTTGGAGTTAGATGGTCGCGGAAGTCTTGTGTGATCATGTACTAGGGGCATTGTAGACTTTTACTAAAAACCCATAAATGAATTACAAAGAAACGGGGGAGTTTTGAATTGTGGCCTCTGCTCGTTATCCCCTCTCTCTCATACACAACTCTGCTCCCTTGCCTTCCCCATTCTCTCTCCTTCCTTGCCCTCCCCCATACTCTCTCTCCTAAAAACGTAGAGCCTCTGCTCTCTCCCCTCCCCGCCCCTTGTGTTCCCCATTCTCTCTCCTTCCTGCCCTCCCCCATACTCTCGCTCTTAAAAAACGTAGAGCCTCTGCTTTCTCTCCCCATCGCTAGGAGGTGTTGGTCTCCTGGATTGCACCATTGCTTTGTAAAAGTTCTGCAACAATTCGGTGGATCTCAAAGTAAGTTTTCATTAATCTCTCATTAATCTTTTTTTATGCTTCACAGCTCTCTCTGTGTGCTTGTTTCTCTCTCCAAGTTGTCAAAAACCTCTCTCTCTCTCTCTGTCTCTCTCTCTCTCTCTCTCTCTCTCTCTGTTAGGACCTCTGTTAACGTTATTATTCAATGATGTCTCTCTGTGTTTATCTAGAAAGCTTCAATTGTAATTAGAAACTTGAATTGACTGAAGTTTATTTGAATTAGAAAACATTGAAGATTATTAAAGTGTGGGGACTGTTGAATTTGATAGTAAATGGTAGGAAGAAGTAAAATGGAGGTCTGTGTTTCAATGAACTGCTATGGTTCACCACAGTACATAAATGATGCATACAAAGACAGAAAACAAAAGTTTACTTGTTTGTAATTATTTACTGCAATTATCGACTTGTTTCAATGAACTGCAGTTATTGACTTGTTTGTAAATCTTGTTGAGATGCAACACATATGCAAAGTATTCGACAAAATTCCTAAGAGATGGTTGTTATGACATCAGAATTCCTAGAGATTTTCATGCATTGCATCCCCATTGCCGAAGTATTTTTATGTATTTTCTATTTGGTTTTTCTTTTAATGTAAAATTTGGGCAAGGTACCTACTTTTCTTTTTAGTTTTTAAAAATCTCCAGTTGCCATTTTTATATCAACTCTTTCTCTTTCAAATTTATAATCACAGTGACCTACATGATAGACCCACAAAATATATGATCCAAAATCCATATCAATGATGGATTTTGGGAGGTCGACTCCATGTAACAGGTGTGTCTCAAAGCACACCAAAATCATATCCCGCTTTAATATATATGCAAAATAGATATGGGAGAGTTAAGATGAGCCGTGAGTTTGATATTATTGCCCTATATGTTAAGTCTCTTGTCCCTACTACTTTCATTCTCTTTGTAAATTCTTTTACTTGTTTGTAATTATTGACTGCGATTATTGACTTGTTTCAATGAACTGCAGTTATTGACTTGTTTGTAAATCTTGTTGAGATCCAACACATGTACAAAGTATTCGACAAAATTCCTAATAGAGGCCTGTTATGATACCAAAATTCCTAGATTTTCATGCTTTTAGATCCCCATTGCCAAAGTATTTTTATGTATTTTCTAAATGGTAGGAAGAAGTAAAATGGAGGTCCATGTGATTCACCACATTAGATAAGCGATGAATGTAAAGTAAAAAAACAAATAAAATTAAAATAGAAAAAGACATGCAAAAAAATGTGAAATGGATGTCTTTGTGGTTTTGATTTATTTAGCCATCATAAGTTTTATGAAGAAACCCCAAAAATCTCTAATATATCAATATTATCTATTTTACTCATTTTTTTGCAGGTACTCACAATCAAACTTGAGTCCTTTTTTACAGGTACATAAGTATATGGAAACTCCTCCAAAGGAGACCATGCTTGTAGAGGTCTTTGCTTCAATCGTAGAAACCCATTAGAAATAGTTCCTAGTGATTTAGTTCCATACCATGGAAAAATATTTTCAAGTCATGATGATGCTTATAATTTTACAAGAGTTTTGCCAAGGCATGGGGGTTTTCACTGCGTCTTCAACAAACAATTGTAAAAGAAGGTGATGGCAATGGAACTACTAGAAGATATTATGTTTGCCATAGGGACGGCCATTTGACAAACAAAGAATTGTCTGCAAATAAATGAGAAAGAGATTGATCATCAAAGAGATGCAATTGTGGAGCGCATATGAGTATCGCAAAAGTCATGGATTCTGATATTTCTTATTGGCGTGTTGTAACCTTTGGTAATCTACACAATCATGATGTTCTCGAGCCATAAGAAGTTAGATTTTTGCCTGCTTATCATAATATTTCAGAAAGCTACAAGCATCATATTCAACAATTTTCCAAAGTTGGTATATGTGTTAGAGATATGATGTGGTTGTTTGAAATAGAGAGAAATCTTAAACCAAGGGAATTACAATTTTTAGATAAAGATATCTAGAACTTTGTATGTGCTACGAACAATGCGAACCGTGACAATGATGCTCATATTCTCTTAACAAAATGTAATCAAATGAAAGATAGAGATAAAGATTTTAAGTACGATTTTACAGTTAGTGAAGATAACAGGTTGGAGCATATTGTTTGGTCTCATGGTTATTGTTCTCGTGCATATGAGATCTTCGGTGATGTAGTTTTCGATACAACTTACCGGTCAAATGGTTACTCTATGCCATTCGGTATTTGGGTAGGTGTCAAAAACCATGGTGACACTCGTTTGTTTGGGTGTGTTCTACTATGAGATGAAAGAGTTCAATGAAGGTATGTGATCTTCTACAAATTTTGAGCTTTGAATTTTTTGATATTCTTACCAATGATGTGTGTTTGAGCATGCTTATATGTTTCTAGTATTTCGAAAGCATAATATGTTGTAGACATTTGTAGGTCTAATGAATGGAAAAATGCCACAAACAATCTTAACTGATCAAGACTTGGCTCTCAAAGAAAAAATCTGTAAGGAACTCCCCCCAACACTAAGCATGCATTTTGTATATGGCACTTATTAGCAAAATTATCTGGCTGGTTTTCCCTCCTTGGTAAAGATATAATGAGTTTGACACCAATTTTTACAAGTTATATAACCTTGAGTCCATTGAGGATTTTGAAGAAGGCTGGCATGCATCAATCAATAAGTTTGCATTGCATTCAAATAGACATATTAACAACCTGTCGAATTTAAAAGAGTTTTGGGCATTACCATACTTGAGAAGCCATTTTATTGGAATGAAGACAACGGGATGTTCAGAGTCAATCAATGCATCTGTGAAATGATTCTTGGGTTCACAAACTCCGCTTAGTGAATTGATAGATCAGGTATAAGAAATAATGATCTCAATGTCTTCCGTGATATTTTAATATATTGACATTTTATTCTTTATTATACTTATTTGTCTCGTTTTTGTAGATGACAGTTGTTATTGAGATGAGAGATGTGGTGGGTCAAAGACGTTTGATGCAACAAAAGTCCAACAATGTGGATGTTCGAACAGCGTGCCCTTTTGAAGACCATGCAGCACTCGTCTTAACTCCATATGCATTTTCTAAGATACAAGAAGAAATTATTTCATCTTTCCAATTTTTGACATCTAGAAATGATGATGGAACCTATGAAGTGACACACTCTTCTAAGAAAGAAAAAGGGCGAAAAGTTTCTTTGACAGTGAAAGATAATGTTATGAATTGCAGTTGTAAAGGGTTTGAGTTTACTGGTATCATTTGCAGGCATTCTCTTCATGTTCTCTTCAAGGAAAATTTTATTCAAATTCCAGATCGATATCTGCCAAAACGTTGGAGGCGCTCTACATCATTGATATCAAATGTTAGCTCGAGCACATCAGCTGCATATGTTGAGCGTGTCCAAACTATACAATCACTAGCATCAACAATTGGTACAAAAGGTGCAAGATTTGATGATTGCTACAAGTTCATTATGGAGCAATTTTCAAGAATTTTGGAACATGTTGAAGAAGTAGAATGCATGAGGTCTCCTATGGTTGATGAAACATCTAATGCAAGTCTAGCAACTGAAGAGGATAAAAATAGACTTCATTGTGAAAGCATCCATGTAAAAAACCCTATTCGGTCTATCACAAAAGGGCAGCCTCCTGAAAAAAGGTTAAAGCCCCATATTGAAGTTGCCAAGAAACCCAGATATTGTAAGGTTCCTTCATGTGGCTAAATTGGCCATGATTATAGGAATTGTCCATTAAGAAGAGGTTAATTTAAGTAATCATTATTTGTTAGAGAACACCATTCTTGGTGTGATGTTGACACAATTTTGGGGCTAGAAATGCTACTTTGCATATGAGATTTTGAACATTTACATGTGATTTTGTGTATGTAATTTTGGAGTTGTACATAATGATTATTGTAAGGTTGAAATAGGAATGCAATATTGATGTTGTGCATCAAATGTAATGAATATATTTTTACTTGATTAAATGCTCCATCTTTAGCTAATTCACTAAAATCAACAAGGACAAGTAGATGTATAACAAATAAGTAGTTATTTTGCATATCTTCTTTTTGGTCTTGTCTTAAACACAACAAACCCACTCAACTGATTTGGGTTCATTATGACCCCGCATTTTTTGAAAATGATCCTAACAACATTACTCATTTATATCTCCTTCAATCTGGGGATGTCTCCTTCAATCTGGGGCTGTTCGGAGTACTGCTACCTGTGCAAGCACACGATATGAGCTTCTAAAGAGTAAACTCACTTGGGATTTCTTGTTGTTCCATAACCATATCATGAAATTTAAACCTTTTGCTTATCAACTAGAATAAGATGAAAAAGTTCTCCATGTATCATACACAATTATTGGTAACATTCATCTGATGTACCCATGAAAAATTTACAAAAACACAAATGATAACGCAGAAAAAGAACACACACAAAGAGAGAGAGATATGTATCCCGAATGTCATTATTCTTTTTATTATCTACTCAGATCATATTTTACACAGAAAGAAGAGTAGGAAAGGTTTTATTGACAGTCAAGACCCATGCTCCTCTGATACACTCGGTGGATGTTTACATAAAACCTCCTTATACATAAAAAAGAGTTAAAAAACAACAAAATAAAAGAGAGAATTGTAATTATGCAAAATCTCTCTGCCCAAGCTCTCTTTCAATTGTTGACGGAGCCCAAGCACCTCCGGGGACATGTTGATAACCATCTATGGGTCACCAACTCCTGGGGACATGTTGAGTTAATTGGTTTCTTCATCAGATAAACCATCTTCTTCTCCACCGCTATCTCCATTAACAGATGTTCTAGCTTGAAATGCATATATGTTGTTTCTTTTCAATCAAGAGAATGAAACCCTTTATATATACCTGCTGCAAACCGACCAAGTATGAACTCCAGAAAGACGAGCATGGAGAGCCCTCTGAACATCCTTCCTATTGAGATAGTTAACAGTCTCATCTTCCACACAAACATCTATAGGCTCTGAAACTTGCTGTAACAGAAATGGCAGCCAACATCACCAACAATGTAGAGAGAGATCTTAGACAGAGAATTTCAATAAGGGACACTGAAACTCTCAAAGAGAGGGAGAATTTTAATCAAGAAACCAGAGGTACTGTTTCTTACTTACCATGGGCCTCAAGCCTTTGGACTGCATCAAGATAGAGGATATGCAAACATCAAGAGTACCATCATATTTGTCGATAAATTTGCTTGTTTCTCGGTTCACAAGACTCATGACCCGAGAACAAATAGGAGACACATTCTCTTTGTACTACTCGCTCACATAGCGTGAATAGTTACATGAGGAAGTGAAGATTCTGTATGCAGGGTCTGATATCAAACCATGAGACCAGAAGAACTCAGCTCTCGAATTGAAATCGGTTGAGAAATCCAAAAGTGGGTTCCCAAGCTGCATTAATCAGAGAATAACAATCAATGATAACCCTTTCTTAAGCATATCTTTTCCTTACTTTTGTAAATTATCAGAGCAACAGAGAGTGACTGAATTGCATTAGGGGATCTCTCTCTCTCTCTCTCTCTCTCTCTCTCTCTCTCTCTCTCTCTCTCTCTCTCTCTCTCTCTTTTATTCATCAAAATTGAAGATAATTCCTAGTTGACAAAAGACAAGCTTTTCTTTTGGTATGTTATCAGAAGAGTAAAACAGAGTGCTTGGATAACATTACTCTCTCTCTCTCCCTCTTTCTCTCTCTCTCTCAAGTAACAACAACCCACTTGATAAAAGGCAACCTTTTTCTTAAAATTAGCAGAACAAACTACCACAGATACTGATATACTGACCATGCCACCCCATATGGATGGACTAGAATGGACTGCAAATTGAGTTTTACTACAACAATTTTACTAACAGTAAACATTAAAAAAAGGAAAAAAAAAACTTGATTTTGTCAGAGTATCTATTATTCTTTGGGAAAGTAAGAATAGAAGGGTCATGTTGGAATACTCTAATAAACATGTATGGAATACTCTAATAAACATGTTTCAGTTTTTATTTTGTATTTCACTCATTCCTATTTCTAATAGCTATTTTTATTTTCTCTTCTTTTTTTCCAACAATTGCATATATAAAATAAACAAATGTACTAGATTTTTGCGTCGTGCTAAATGGTATTAGATTTAGATAAGGATGAGGTTCATCGCCCTCCTTATATTATAGAATTAACTCTCCCATATCTATTTTGCATATATATTAAAGAGGTATACAATTTTGGTGTGCTTTGAGACACACCTGTTACATTGAGTCGACCTCCCAAAATCCATCATTGATATGGATTTTGGATCATAAACTGTGTGGGTCCATCATCTAGGTCACTGTGATTATAAATTTGAAAGAGAGAGAGTTGCTATAAAAATGGCAACTGTGGGTCCATCATCTAGGTCACTGTGATTATAAAAAGAGAAAGAGTTGCTATAAAAATGGCAACGGGAGATTTTTAAAAACTAAAAAGAAAAGGGGGTACCTTGCCCAAATTTAAATTAAAAGACAAACCAAATAGAAAATACATTAAAATTCTTTGGCAATGGGGATGCAATGCATGAAAATCTCTAGGAATTATGGTATCATAACAGGCCCCGATTAGGAATTTTGTTGAATACTTTGCATATGTGTTGGATCTCAACAAGATTTACAAACAAGTCAATAACTGCAGTTCATTGAAACAAGTCGATAATTATAGTAAATAATTACAAACAAGAAAAAAAAAATTTTCTGTCTTTGTATGCATCGCTTATGTACTGTGGTGAACCATAGCAGTTCATTGATACACAGACCTCCATGTTATTTCTTCCTACCATTTACTATCAAATTCAACAGTCCCCACACTTTAATAATCTTCAATGTTTTCTAATTCAAATAAACTCCAGTCAATCCAAGTTTCTAATCACAATTGAAGCTTTCTAGTTAAACACAGAGAGACATCATTGAATAATAACTTTAACAGAGGTCCACAAAGAGAGAGAGAGAGAGAGAGAGAGGGAGAGAGAGAGATAAGTTTTAGACAACTTGGAGAGAGAAATAAGCAGAGAGAAAGAGATGTGAAAAATAAAAACAGATTAATGAAAACTTACCTTGAGATCCACCGAATTATTGCAGAGCTTTTACAAAGCAATTGTGCAATTCAGGAGACCAGCACCTCCTAGCGATGGGGAGAGAGAGCAGAGGCTCTACGTTTTTTAACAGAGAGAGTATGGGGGAGGGCAAGGAAGGAGAGAGAATGGGGAACACAAGGGGCGGGCAGGGGAGAGAGCAGAGGCTCTACGTTTTTTAGGAGAGAGAGTATGGGGGAGGGCAAGGAAGGAGAGAGAATGGGGACGGCAACGGAGCAGAGCCGTGTATGAGAGGGGAAAAGAGCCGTGGCCAAAATTCAAAACTCCTTTTTTTAAAATCATTTATGGGTTTTTAACAAAGGTCTAAAATGCCCTTATGTATAAACCTAGGTCATCA
>NW_006499776.1:4987258-5001675 GCF_000471905.2 Amborella trichopoda
ATTATCTACGCCTTGATGAGAAGAATGAACGCCTAAAATTTCAAGTGATTTGGATTTGTAGAAAAAAAATGAATCTGGGCCATTGGCTGATACTGTAGCTGTCAACCCGTGGATTGCATCCACTCTGTCTCTCTATATATATTTTTTGTTTTAAAAAATTCTTAGAATTATCTTAAAATCTATTTTCATATCTAATAAGAAATTTTTAAATTCTAAAAATGGTTAAAATCAAATAGATCTATAAGCACTATTTCAGGGAGTTGAAAACTTTTTTTTTTTCATATTCATACATCTTGATAGCAAGATGGTCAATTAGAAGTTTTTCAATATTAAAACAACTTTTTCAATAGAATTTTTAGGTGCATGTATAATTCTATATTTTAAGGTTGCAACCTTATATAAACTTTTCTCATATATATATATATATATATATTACTTTTTCCAATTAATTGAGGTCAGCTACATGAATTATAGTTCTCCATTCTGTTCTATTAAAGGTCATATCCTCAGTGAGGCCATAAGTCCCTATATCTTTTTGGACTGCCTCCAATGATGTCCTTTTGGGCCTACCCCTTGCCCTCTTCAGTTCTTCCACTTGAACTAAGTCACACCTCCTAACAAGTATGTACTTAGTCGATACCACACATGGCCAGCCCACCTAAGTGTACTCTCTCTCATTTTATCGCCTATTGGTGTCACATCTAAATTTTCTTAAAAGGATTCATTTCGAATTATATCCCTTCTTGTCTTGCCGCTCATCCATATCAACATCATCATCTCCGCTATGCTAATTATGTAGGTATATTGTTTTTTTCCGCCCAACATTCTACCTCATAGAGCAAAGTTGTTCTCACTGTTGTCCTATAGAACTTTCCCTTCAGCCTCGTTGTTATGCGGTGATCACATAAAATTTCAATTGCATATCTCCACTTCACCCACTCACCTCAAATTTTGTATGCGATATCTTCCTCGATCTCTTAATTTTCCTAGATTATCGACCCAAGATGTCGAAAGTGCAGTCTTTTTTGTACTTCCTGATCGTCAATCTTAACTACTTCTTTGTCTGTACTCCTATTATTACTAAACTTGCACTCCATATACTCTGTCTTAGTCCGACTTATTTTAAAACCTTTGGATTCTAGTGATGTCGTTTTAAGCCTCATCAATCAAAACTATGTCACCTGTGAACAGCATGCACCACGGTATCTCATCCTGTACATACCAAGTTAAGTCGTTCATAACTAAGACAAAGAGGTATGGGTTCAATGCTAACCCTTGATGTAAATCTATTGTCACTGAAAACTCACTCGTATCTCCACTAATTATTCATACTAGTTAGCAGTCCATCATACATATCTCACAAAGTCGATATAATGTCTAGAGATGCCTTTCTTTTCCATCACCAGCAAAATCAAATCTCGAAGTACTCAATCATATATTTTCTCTATATCAATAAAGACCATATGGAGGTATTTTTTCTCGCTCTAAACTTCTTAATCAGTTGCCTAAGCAGGAAAATAGCCTCTATTGTTGACCCTCTTGACATAAAGCCAAATTGGTTTTCAGATACACTCATTTCATGCCTTAGTCGTTGCTCAATGACTCTCACTCAGAGCTTCATAGTATGGCTCATAAGCTTGATCCCTCAATAGTTTGCACAATTTTATATGTCTCATTTGCTCTTATAAATAGGTACTACAATACTTTTCTTCCATTCGTCTGATATTTTCTTTGTTCTCAACATCTTGTTGATCAGTTTCGTCAGCTAGTCGATGACAATTTTCCCCATGCACTTCCAAACCTCTAGCGGGATACTATCTAGTCCTAAAGCCTTTCATATCTTCATCATTTTCAAAGTTTCTTTCACTTCTGATACCTTAATCTAATGAATGTATCTATGACCTCCATCGTCACTTGTACCAATTGTCTCATCTATCACTATGTTCTCATCGTGTTCGTCATTTAATAATTTTTTAAAATACACTCTCTACCTTTTGTTGACCCTGTTATCCTTCACTAAGACCTTTTGATCCTCACTTTTAATACATTTAATATTGTTTAGATCCCTATACTTTTTCTCTCTTAGTTTTACTAATTTTAAGATATATTTTTCACCTTTTCTTGTTCTCAGTTTATTATAAAAATTATATGCCTTAAGTTTAGCTTTAGTTATTACTTGTTTAGCATTTTTCTATTATTTTTATATTATTCTTAGTTTTGATCATTTCTATTACACAACCAAGTTTTATAACATGATCGTTTTTCACTAATGGCTTTCTAAACCTCATCATTCCTCCACCAAGTTTCTTTATCGACGTTTCTTTTTCCCCTAGATTCTCTTAAAACTTCTTTTGCCACCTTCTTGATACATTCAACCATCTCATTCTATATTACATTGACATCATGTTCAGAGTTTCATTTTTCTTATTAAGCTAATTTATCCCTAAATAAGTTTATTTTATCATTTTTTAAATTCTACGACCTAATTCTTAAACACTTATTACTGTCACCCCTACTCCTTCATGTCTTTATGCAGACGTCCATGACCACGAGCCTATCTTGGGTAGTCAAATTCTCTCTTGGAATAACCTTGCAGTCTTTACATGATGGTCCAACTACTTTATTAATTAGAAAGATGTCTATTTGGCTTTTATGTGTTGCACTTTTAAACGTTATTAAATGCTTATCTCACTTTTTAAAGTAAGTATTTGATGTGGCTAGGTCGTAGGATATATATATATATATATATATATATATATATATATGTGTAGTAAAGCTTCCACACCGCCCGTTCGCATATGGTAAACAGGGGTACGCCTAACAGTGAAGATTGCGCCTAGTGATTTCAACGGCCAAAGATTATCCAATTTTAAAACCAAACCCCCATTTAATGCCTTTGGCAATTGTCAGCCCCTCATTAATGGGGCGATCTCTCTCTCTAAACTTTATGGAGCAATTTCAAACCCCTCTCTCTCTCAGAACCGCCAAACTCCCTTTCTCTCTCTCTTAAGGTACGCATCTCTGAAGTCTTAACCGTTAAATCTTGTTGCCAATAGGTTGTCTATCCCTCATTGAACGGGGCAATATCTCTCTCTTTAAATCGTATGGCCTTCTCTCTCAAACGGGTCAATTTGGTATTTAAGGACTTCCACCATAACTGCAGTATGGTATTAATTTATCCAATGATATTGGTAACTACTAAATATTCATATTTATCATTGTGTATGTTTCTTTGAGAATGGATGACCATTATTTCTGAATTCTAATTGTAGAACAAAATTTCTCAAGAAATGTCTTCAAGAGGGAAGTTGCCCATTAGAAAATTTCGTCGTCCTTCATTATTTAGACCAGAATTGATATTTGGATGTTCATATATTGTGCATTGTTTTTTCTCTAATATATCTTAAACTATGACTAGGTGATGTGTTGTTGGGTACTTCAAAGAGATTACTTTAGATATGATACAAGTTAGTCAGCTATCATTAATTTGTGAAATTGCAGCATGTCCTTGCTGCTGAATTTTACATGTTTCTCAAACACAAGAGTAGCGATATGTTTTTAGAATTCATGAACATTTAAAGTGGAAACCTCAATTTTGAGTTACTGCATATTTTATTTCACGTAGGGTAGGCAATTCAAGAACTTCAAATGGACGTCTCCATTTCAAGCAGTATATCCTCTCCCACGTTATCAAATCAAGAAAGTCAGCATAACTGAAATTAACCAAGAAAATAAGCATAACCCAAATTAATAAGAAAATGAGCATAACCCAAATTAGAGAGAGAGAGTGGAGATGGTGGGGGAGAAAAGGAATGTAAGGGCCACAATTCATTGAACCTGATCACTCGCGGCAGTAAAGAGAAGGAAGTCGAGAGAGGAGGAAGCGCATGCCCCCGCTACAGGCAAAGGTTAGCGCCATCTACATGATTTGGCCTAGTGTCATCCATGTAATGTAAAGGCAACATCACGCGTGCAAGTAAGGGCTAATGCCGTGCGCATGAAGAGGCACCCCCGCGCATGAGCTTGGAGCAGCACCGACTGTTTGACTGGACTTATCATTTTCTGTACTGAAGAGGCGACGGAGAAAGGGCGGGTTAACGTCATGTGCAAGTCGGGCCAACGCCGCACGTGAGCTATACCAATGCCGAGCAGAATGAATAGCATCGTCAGCGCAGCGGCGATTGTGGATTCAGGCCTAACGCCCAGGTCATGAAGAGAAGAAGAAGGATCTGGCGCATTGCCGCGAGCGTATCGCCGGCTAGAGCATTGCCGCGAGCGTATTGACGTCTGGGGCAACGACGTGTGTAATAGTCAGCACTGCGTCGAATCTATCAGCGTCGCACCGAATATGTCAGCTCCATGCCGAATTTGTCAGCACCGCGCCGAATCTGTCAGTGCCGTGCTGAATCTGTCAACGTCGCACCGAATCTGTCAGCGCCATGCTCAATCTGTCAGCGCTGCGATGAATCTGTCAGCACCATGTCGAATCCGTCAGCGCCGCATCGAATCTGTTAGCGTCGTGTCGAATCTGTCAACGCTGCATCGCTCGAGTGACACTAGCCACAACCCTTTTCCCCAACCACCCGCGGCGTCAGCCATAATGAATCCCACCGACCCACGCGCTTATAAATAGTACCCCTCCTCACCCTCAGCACTATTTCGCTCTCTTTCCCTCAAACTTTCTCTTTTAGAGAGTCTTGTGCTACTGTCGTTGGGCAACTACCGGCTGTAGCAAGGGCAACCTGCACGTGAGGATCCCAGAGTGAAGCTGTCGTGGGGGGTAAGGGGCGACCTGCATAAGGGAGATAGGAGTGTCGTGGCCATTAGGTAAGTGGATTTAGTGATATGCCTTGAGATTTCCATGAAGTCATTGCTATGCCTTGAGATCTCCATGGACTGAGGTGATATGAAAAATAGGAAAATGGTAGGTTAAAATGCAAGGAGTAGAGATGCATGGAAAATGAAAAGGAATTATCAATTATCCATTGTCAATGAACTTGAAAAAATTATAAAGGAAATCTTCTTGCCAAACTTGCTAATTCGACTTATAAATGGTGTGTATTATGATAATAACATGTGAATAGTTGTGGGAAAGGAATTTCCAGCAACTATGAGGGCTCTTGCGTTGAGCTTTTTGCTGGCCAAAAAGTCCTCAAACGAGCCCAAATCGATCCTGAACGAGAGATATACGTGTCTACTTTAAGTTTACTTTTGATGCATATTGAAATGTTGTATAGATTGAAAGATGTAGACCAAAATGTGAAACGCGTCACTGCACATACTTGCTGTAAATTTCAGCAACAGTGACTTACTTTGGGCCACGTCTTTGCCCTAGCAAAAGGCTTCCATTTGTCCTTAAATTACACCGTTAGAAAGGTCTGTGAATGGGCTCTAATGTACATGTTTTGAGATTTCCAAAATTCTTTATAACTTTTGAGTTATGCCTCAAGATGCATGATCACGTCACTGCTTACTGTTCCAGCAACTATCACTTGTGTGGGGCCAAGCCTTTGATCTAACAAATGAGTATCAATTTCCTCGATAAGTGAAGCATTTAATTTTCTCATTTATCTATTAATTGAAAGATCGAATTTTTCTTGATAAGTGATAAGTATGAATGATGTATGATAATTGCTATGCTTGTGCCATAAGATTATGTGAATGATGCTTCGCCACAATGTGCTATGTGAAAAAGTGATATTGCAATATCAATGTGATAACTTCTTGATGAAAGTTTCATGATAAATGCCAAATTAACAACAATGATAACCATGTGTAAGTACTCCATGCTAACCTATGTGATCGGTGCCTTATGCTAAATGTCATATTGTTATAATGAGAATGTGATTTATTTGTTATAAAGCATTGAATTGGCATGAATGCATTGAATTTTCGAGCAAGAGATGAGGCCCTAATGATGACCACTACGCAATGGGACACCCATTGGTAGTGAACACTGCTCTATTATATCAATGTGAGAATGGCCTGGCCACTACGCGATGGGACACCCATCAGTAGTGGAGACCGATGCACTGAGACAGTAATGCCGACATGTTCCCTAACCTGTACAATGATAGGAACTGGCTAGGGGAGAAAAACGGGTCGCTCCCTGTGATTCATGAGATGAGATAAGTGATTGATTGATGCCTTGCAAGGTAAGGGCTTGTTGAACCCTAATACGAGCTGAGGACCGTGTGAGTGAGTTGAGGGTATTACGAAGATTACCCCACTTGTCATTACCCTCCCTCCTGTGGGTTGGTAGAAGTCCTTAGCAACGGGATTGGCATGGCTTGATGGATAGGGTTTCTACTAACAGGAGTAAATAAATTAGGGAGTAAGTATGTAATGAATGAATTGTGTATGTGATTTCCTGTAACTGTAATGATTGCATGATGATTGCTACTTGGATATCATATCTATAATTGATGCATTGATATGTTGATTATTGCATAGGACCACTACTCTGCAACTTGCTATATTTAAATAAATTGTTTAGACTTATTACCAATGCATAACACTAGATCTGCTTGCTAAGCTTCAAAGCTCATCTCACTATTTTTCACTCCTTGTAGACTGAGAGTGGCAGGTTCAAAGTTGGGCTCTAATCCCTAATTGTACTATTTGCTTTAAACTATGTAACCTTGGGTCATGAAGCCCTGAACTCTAATTATACTACTATTGGGTTGTAATGTAATGAAACATCTTTTCTTATGAATGGATTTGCTAAGTTTTAAATTTTTAGGCTTGTGATCATCTACTTTCCTTGGTTTTCTTGATTACCGAGAATAAGGCGTTGAGTCTACTCTTACTCGAATAATAAACGCTATATTAGGATCACGAACCCGCCCGGTCACCCTCCGTCATGAGAGGTAACGCGGTCGCGGGCAGGGTCATGATATTTATGGTATCAAAGAAGTCAGGATAGAGTCTTTGGCCTAGGGAGTTTAGGAGGGGAGTCTTTAGAATAGCTTTGGGGTAGACAAGTGACTGGGTGCTGCTGTGGTTAGGTTGAAGATGCCAAGAGCTCATACCCACAACGCGAGTTCCGGCAATGAGAATACCAAGGCACTCGTTGAATTCTATAGGACTCTGAGGGCCATGACCCAGATGATGAATGTGTCGATGTCAATTCAGTCCACCCCTACCCCGGAGTAAAGCAATAGTAACTCGATATAGTGGTTTAGGAGGCTGACACCCCCCACCTTTTTGGGGTAAGGAGGAGTAGAGAAGGTTGAAAGATGGAAGAGACAGATAGAGAAGATTCTAGAGGTGTTGCATTGCTCAAATGAGTAAAAAGTTAAACTTGGAGCCTTCATGCTAGAAGGAGAAGCCGAACACTGGTTGGAATCAGTGAAGCAAACTTGGAGGGAGTTAGGAACCGAACCCACTTGGGAGAACTTTCTGACAGCCTTTGATAAGAAATACTTCCCAAACTCGATTAAGGAAAGGAAAGAAGTAGAGTTGATTGAACTTCAGCAAGGGAATATGATTGTGGAGCAATATGTTGCCAGGTTTGCATAACTCTCTAGGTACACGCCCCACATTATAAACATGGAGGCACGGAAGGCGGCCAAATTTGAAAGGGGCCTACAGGTAGATATAAGTGGTAGGGTAATGTCGACCAACCTAAAGTCGTACGCTCTGTTGGTAGACCTCGCCTTGAAGATAGAGAGAGACTGCGAGGACCACTGATCGAGGAAGGAAGGAAGGATGAAGGATGTGCCGTCGGGGAGGTTCAGGAAGAAACCCTGACAAATTCCAAGAAGAGATGTGAGAGGAACACCATACTAGCCTATTTTGAGGATCCAGAGGAATGTTCTGGGCCCTATGGACGTTGATCGACGCCCAACTTGTACTCATTGTGAGAAAGATAACACACCGCAGAAGAGTGTTATAGGAAGAGGAACGTGTGCCTAAAATGCGGCAAGCCAGGCCATTGGGCCAGGGACTGCCCTATGACAAAGACCAAGGATCGCCCGAAGACCCAAGGACCAGTATTCGCCCTCACGAAACAAGAGGCCAAGGCGTTCACCTCTGTGATCCAAGGTACACTCTCAATTTGTGGTATTAAAGCTAGAGCCTTAATTGACCCTGGATCTTCTCACTCATTTGTTGCACCCCATTTTGCTTGCCATTTGAATGTTGCACTTGCACACCTTAACTATACCCTAATAGTATGCACACCAATGGGATGCGTTATGGAAACTGATAGAGTGTATAGGCGGTGTAGGGTTTCAATTGATAAGTATAACCTGCCAGTGGACCTGATCCATCTAGACATTCAAGACTTTGATGTCATTCTTGGCATGGACTGGTTGTAAACCGACCATGCTACCGTCAACTGCCATGAAAAGACAGTGACTTTTATGTGCCCTAACCAAGCAGAGTTGCACTTCGTGGGGATTAGAGATACTTCCCCTCTACACTTTATCTCTGACCTCTGGCTCGTCTTTTGACTAAGAAGTGTGAAGGTTATCTGGCTTATGTAGTGAAAATCAGGGTGTTCAGCCCCAGTTAGAAGGATACCTGTAGTGAAGGAGTACCCTGAGGTATTCTCTGAAGAACTGTCATCCCTACCTTTGGCAAGGGAAATTGAATTTGAGATAGATATAGTCACGGGCACTGTGCCCATCTCTAAAGCCCCATACAGGATGGCCCCAGCAGAGTTGTAAGGAGTTAAAAGAGAAATTGCAAGAATTGTTCAATAAGGGGTTCATCCAACTCAGCGTGTCGCCCTGGGGTGCACCAGTCCTGTTTGTGAAGAAGAAAGATGGTTCCCTGAGGCTATGTATTGATTATAGGCAGTTGAACCAAGTAACTATGAAGAATAAGTATCCTTTGCCTAGAATTGATGACCTCTTTGATTAGCTCCAGGGAGCCCAGGTGTTTTCTAAGATCGATCTCCGATCAAGGTATCACCAACTAAGGGTGAAGGAAGGAGACGTCCTGAAGACAGCCTTCAGAACTCGATACGGTCATTATGAGTTCCTTGTGATGTCGTTCGGCTTAACCAATGCCCATGCCGCATTCATGGATTTTATGAATAGAGTGTTCCGACCTTTTCTAAATGACTTTGTGGTGGTCTTCATTGATGATATTCCGGTATATTCAAAAAGTTGGGAGTTGCATGAGCAGCATCTAAGGTCTGCTTTGCGAAAAGTCAGAAAGGTTGTTTGCCAAATTTAGTAAAAGTGAGTTTTGGCTTCCCAGCGTAACCTTCCTAAGTCACATTATTTCCAAGGTTGGGATCGTGGTCCACCCTCCAAGGTTGAAGAAATGCTTAAATGGGAGAGACCAGCAAATATGACCGAAGTTCAGAGTTTCCTGAGGTTAGTCGCATACTACAGGCACTTTGTAGAGGGATTCTCAAAGATAGCGCTTCCCCTAATTCAGCTGACCCAAAAGAACGTAAAGTTTAGGTGGTCAGAAGATTGTGAGAGAAGTTTCCAAGAACTAAAGAACCTATCCTGGCATTGCCTAAGGGAAATGAAGATTTCGTGATTTATACTGATGCATCCCATAAAGGACTTGGGGGTGTACTAATGCAGAGAGGTAAGGTTATTGCTTATGCCTCCAGGCAATTAAAGTCGTACGAGCAAAACTATCTCACTCATGATTTGGAACTCGTGACAGTAGTATTTGCACTGAAAATCTGGAGGCACTACCTCTATGGGGCCCAGTTTAAGGTGTTCATGTACCACAAGAGCCTCAAGTACCTATTTTCCCAAAAAGAGTTGAACATGAGGCAAAGGAGATGGATGGACCTCTTGAATGACTGTGACTACACCATCGAATACCATCCAAACAACAACGCCTTAAGTTGAAAAACTGTGGTCTCTATGGCACAAATGATGGTTCGGGAAATGAAATTACTAGATGATGTAGTGGAGGGGCACCCATCTCAACCCCTTGGTGAAGGTAATAAAGTACTATCATGTCTGAGGGTGGAACCCCAACTCTTTCAGCAGATCCGAGTGGCTCAAAAAGGAGATCCTCAGCTAATGAAAATCCTGGAAGAGCTGAAGACGGAGGCAAGGGAGGATTTCTCTATAGGCGATGATGAACTGTTAAGGTTTAAGGGCCGAATTTGCGTCCGTAATGACGAAAGTGTAAAAAGTGCCAATCTAGAAGCACACTAATCTCTCTACATGATACACCCTGGAGGTACCAAGATGTATCAGGATCTGAAAAGAGCCTTTTGGTGGAACAACATGAAGCTAGATGTGGCGTAGTTTGTTGTAGATGATTAATGTTCTAATAGGTGAAGGCAGAACATCAGAAACTTGCTGGACTATGACCACCCCAGCCCATACCAAAGTGGAAATGGGAACACATTGCAATGGACTTTGTCTCTGGGTTACCAAGATCAAGTGCAGGGCATGATAGTATCTAGGTCATGGTGGACCGACTAACTAAGGCTGCTCACTTCGTACGGGTTCGCACGATCAAGTGCAGGGCATGATAGTATCTAGGTCATGGTGGACCGACTAACTAAGGTTGCTCACTTCGTACGGGTTCGCACGACCTACACATTGGACAAGTTGGCTCATCTATATATCAGAGAAATTGTGAGACTACATGGGATTCCACTAAGTATTGTGTCAGACAGGGACCCCATGTTCACTTCTAGATTTTGGCCAAGTTTACAATCAACTTTAGGGACTGAGCTCGCTTTTAGCACCTCCTTCCACCCCCAAACAGATGGGCAGTCAAAAAGGACCATCCAAACTTTGGAAGACATGTTGAGAGCATGTGTGACTGATTTTAGAGGGAGCTGAGAAGACCATCCACCCCTGGTAGAATTTGCTTACAACAGCAGCTTCCAAGCCATCATCTAGATGGCACCTTACGAGGCCCTATATGGGAGAAAATGCAGATCGCCCATCTGCTGGGAAGAAGTGGGTGAAAGGAAATTACTGAGGCCCGAAATAGTTCAATTAACTTCTGAAAAGATTTCCTTAATTAGAAAGCGACTCAAGACAGTCCAAAGTCTGCAAAAGAGTTACGCCGATAATCGCAGGAGAGACCTCGAGTTTGAGGTGGGAGATAGGGTCTTCCTATATGATTGACCAGGGTTTTATAAGGTTTGGTAAGAAAGGGAAATTGAGCGCAAGGTTCATTGGGCCTTTCGAAATCCTGGAAAGAATTGGGAGTGTGGCATACCAACTTTCGTTGCCACCAGATTTGGCCAATATCCATAATGTTTTCCATGTATCCCTGCTAAGGAAGTATCGACCTGACCCATCCCATGTTTTGGAGTACGAACCAATCCCACTCAGAGAATAACTAACCTATGTTGAACCACCAATTAGGATATTGAACCGAAGAGCACAGGTGCTGCACAATAAAGAAATTCCCTTGGTCTGGGTGCAATGGCAGCATCACACAAGGGAAGAATCAATGTGGGAATGGGAAGATGAAATTAGGGAGAAATACCCCCACCTCTTTGATTAATGATTTTGGAAACAAAATTCTTTTTAAGGGGGATGATGTAAGGGCCACAATTCATTGAACCTGATCACTCGTAGCAGTAGAGAGAAGGAAGTTAAGAGAGGCGGAAGCGCACGCCCGGCACTAAGGGTGAAGGTTAGCGGCGTCTGTATGATTTGGCCTGGTGCCGTCCATATAATATAAAGGCAACGCCACACGTGCAAGTAAGGGCTAACGCCGTGCACATGAAGAGGCACTGCCGCACGTGAGGTTGGAGCAGCGCCAGCTGTGTAACTAGACTTATCGCCGTCTGTGATGAAGAGGTGGTGGAGAGAGGGCAGGTTAACATCAGGCACAAGTCAGGCCAACGCCCCTAGTGAGTTATACCAACGCCGAGCGGAATGGGTAGCTCCATCCGCGCACCGCCAACTGTGGATTAAGGCCTAGCGTCAAGGGCATGAAGAGAAGAAGAAGGATCTGGCGCATCGCCGTGAGCGTATCGCTGGCTGGAGCGTCTCCACAAGCGTATTGACGTCTGAGGCAACGCCATGCGTAATAGGTCAGCACTGTGCCGAATTTGTCAGCTCCGCGAGGAATCTGTCAGTGTCGCACCAAATCTGTCAGCGTCGTGCCGAATGTATCCACACCGCACCGCTCGAGTGACGCCAGCCACAATCCTTTTCCCCAACCACCCGCGGCATCAGCCACAGTGGATTCCACCGACCTACGCACCTATAAATCACACCCCTCCTCACCCTCAGCATCGTTTCCCTCTCTTTCCCTCAAACTTTCTCTTTTAGAGAGTCTTGTGCTGCTGTCGTTGGGCAGCTGCCAGCTGGAGCAAGGGCGACCTGCCCGTGAGGATCCAAGAGTGAAGCTACTGTGAGGGAGTAAGGGGTGACTTGTGCAAGGGAGTTACGAGCACCTTGGCCATTAGGTAAGTGGATTTAGTGCTTTGCCTTGATATTTCCATGAAGTCATTGTTATGCCTTGAGATCTCCATGGACTGAGGTGATATGAAAAATAGGAAAATGGTAGGCTAAAATGCAAGGACGTAGAGATGCATGGAAAATGAAAAGGAATGATCAATTATCGATTGCCAATGTACTTTGAAAAATTATAAAGGAAATCTTCTTGCCGAACTTGCTAATTCGACTTATAATTGGTGTGTATTATGATAATAACATGTGAATACCTGTGGGAAAGGAAATTTCCAGTAACTGTTAGGGCTCTTGCATTGAGATTTTTTGTGGCCAAACGGTGCCCAAACGGGCCCAAACTAGTCATGAATGAGAGAAATATGTATCTACTTTAAGTTTGCTTTTGATGCCAAATTGAAATGTTGTATAGATTGAAAGATGTAGAGTAAAATGTGAAACGTGTCACTGCACACAGTTGCTGTAAATTCCAGCAACTGTGAGTTACTTTGGGCCACGCCTTTGCCCTAGCAAAAGGCTTCCAAACGCCCTTAAATTACACCGTTGGAAAGTCTATGAATGGGCTCTAATGTGTATGTTTTGAGATCTCCGAAATTCCCTATAAATTTTGAGTTATGCCTCAAGATGCATGATCACGTCACTGCGTACTGTTTTCCAGCAACTATCACTTGTGTGGGCCCAAGCATTTGATCTAACAAATGAGGCCCGATTTCCTTGATAAGTGAAGCATTTAATTTTATCATTTAGCTATTAATTGAAACATCGAATTTTTCTTGATAAGTGATAAGTATGAATGATGTATGATAATTGTTATGCTTGTGCCATAAGATTATGTGAATGATGCTTCGCCACAATGTGCTATGTGAAAAAGTGATATTGCAATATCAATGTGATAACTTCATGATGAAATTTTCATGATAAGTGCCAAATTAACAATAATGATAACTATATGTAAGTACTCCATGCCAGCCTATGTGATGGGTTCCTTGTACTAAATGTCATATTGTTATAATGAGAATGTGATTTATTTGTTATAAAGCATTGAATTTGCATGAATGAATTGAATGTTCGAGCAAGAGATGAGGCCCTAATGATGACCACTATGTAATGGGACACCCATTGATAGTAAACACTGCTCTGTTATATCAATTTGAGAATTGTCATTACATATGGATACTTGCCACTACGTGATGGGATACCCATCGGTAGTGGAGACTGATGCATTGAGACAGTAATGTTGGCATGCTCCCTAACCTGCACAATGATGGGAACTGGTTAGGGGATAAAAGAGGGCCGCTCCTTATGATTCATGAGATGAGATATGTGATTGATTGATTGATACCTTGCAAGATAAAGGTCTGTTGAACCGGATTACCCCACTTGTCATTACCCTCCCTCCTATGGGATGATAGAAGTCCTAAGCAACGAGATTGGCTTGGCCTAATGGATAGGGCTTCTACTAGCACGAGTATATGAATTAGGGAGTGAGTATGTAATGAATGAATTGTGTTTGTGATTTCTTGTAAATGTAATGACTACAAGATGATTGCTATTTGGATATCATGTCTATAATTGATGCATTGATATGTTGATTACTACATAGGACCACTACTCTGCAACTTGCTATATTTAAATAAATTGTTTCAACTTGTTACCAATCCATAACACTAGATCTGCTTACTAAGCTTCAAAGCTCATCCCACTCTTTTTCCCTCCTTATAGACTAAGAGTGGCAGGTTCAAAGTTGGGAGTGCAGGTTGCAGCTAAGGATCAAGGCAGTCATTCTAAGGAGTTTTAGATCTTGTATGTAGTTGGGCTCTCAGCTCTGATTGTACTATTTGCTTTAAACTATGTAACACTGGGCCCAAAAGCCCTGAACTCTATTGTACTACTTTTGGGTTGTAATGTAATGAAACATCTTTTCTTATGAATAGATTTGTCAAGTTTTAAATTTTTAGGCTTGTGAGCATCTACTTTCCTTGGTTTGCTTGATTGCCGAGAATATGACGTTGTTGTCACACCCCAAGAATTTACAATACTGTTATTCCT
>NW_006499776.1:5003894-5022549 GCF_000471905.2 Amborella trichopoda
ATAGAAAACACTACGCAACGTCTATAGGCGAAAATGAACAATGTTTTCGTCTACCCCCATCACCATCCAAAGTTTATCATCGCACGGTCACGATTGTCCGATATTATTTCGTTTTTATTTTTTTTACAAATCGAAATGACCTGAAATTTGGAGATATATTCATAAAAAATAGGAGAATCTTAGAAAAATATAAAAAAAAATATTTTACATGAAAAAAATTGCCCAAAATACTCCGAAAACTTTTAGGGGTATTTTTATCAATTTTTATTCGCGGATAATTTTGTTTAGATTTTTAATTGATGCGTCTCAATAAGATGTATATACCCTCCAAATTTCAAGCTATTCCGATTTGTAGAAAAAAATGAAAAATAAAACACTACCAGACAATTGTTACCAGGCGATGAAATTTGAACGGTGATGAGGGTAGGCGAAATCACTATTCATTTTCGTCTATAGA
The DNA here is from genome assembly GCF_000471905.2 of Amborella trichopoda. The sequence goes on from NW_006499776.1 coordinate 5,004,352, forward strand.
CATTAGGAAGAATTTTTCCATATACATATAGATGTGTATATTGCTCTATTTTATATGTAAATTTTTCCACCCATGGTTTTATTTACAGTTTTTTTCACGACAGTTTTGGGTCGGTGATTTAATAACTGCGCTAGATTGCAATGATAGGGAACTTATTGCTTTCTATTGTCACCTACATATCAGTCACCTTTTGTTTTTGCTTTGCATGCTAAATGCTTTCATGCTTTATGCTGGCATTGTCTCACTAATTATTGAATTGGCTTGTTGGTATTGCATGACACCTATATCCTATATTGTTATATGTAGATTGTAGTTTTTTTGGTATTTGGACTCTCATTGGCATGTGGATTGAATGTTTCCTCTCATTTTTACATGATGAAATTACATTGGACCTATATCACTTGTATTTTTTTATTACTTGGAGTTGGGACCTATGGCATGTAGATTGAATGTTTTTTTATTATTATTTTATTTTATTTTATTTTATTTTATTTTAATGGGCTGTGCTGATTAATCATTAATTGAATTTAGATTTTTGATATGCCAAAGTATGTAAATATATGGAAACGGGTTTACTTTGTTTTTGTTCGCAACGTATCATTTCTCATGACATGCATGACTTAGTGCTCAATAGAGTTCTCACTAACCCTTCCTCATATGTGTAATAGGAAATGACATGTAAACTCATGCTTATATGGCTCTATAAAACATTTGAGTTCTTTCCTATTTGTGCTGTATAAACTCATGCTTATATGGCTCTCTTTTTGCCTTTTTTTTTACTGGATGCTTATAGCTCTCTTGACATAGTGACATTGATGCATGTATAAGTGACCAACTGTGCAGCCTTGTAATTGTTAATCAAACACAGGTATATATAACTTCATTAATATTCTAATGAGTTATCGAACACAGACATCCCAAATTTCTTTAGGGGCTGTTTAGATTCATGGGAAAAGATTACTTGGAAAAATCTATTTCTCTGAAAATGTATTTAAAAAAATATTTCTTATAAAATAGATTTCGGTTGTTTGTATGCTACATGGATGCATAATATTTTCATGTTTTTTTAAAAAAAAATTCTTTAAATATTTTTACTCTATTATTTATTATAATGTCATTTTTAATTAAATTTGAGATAGTTTATCTCTCTCAATATTTAAGATAATTTCTTCCTAAAAATTTTCAAGTTATTTCTCTCTCTAAAAAGTTTAAGTACTTTATCTCCCTAAATTTGATATAGTTTGTCTCTCTAATATTTGAAGATATTTTCTCTCCTTAAAACTTAAAATTTGAAAATAGTTTTTAAAGTTTAGACATTTTCTCTTTCTAAAAATTTTCAAGTCCTTTCTCTCTCTAAAACTTAAAATTTGAAATAGTTTCTCTCTCTAAAAAATTTTGAGACAAATTTTCTTAAAATTCTTTTAGGTATTTTCTCTCTCTAAAACATTTTTTTTTTTTATAGTTTCTCTCTCCAAGGCTTATAATTTGAGATAGTTTTTCTCTCTAAATTTTTTTAAGATAGTTTCTTTCTAAAAAATATCAAGTATTTTCTCTCTCTAAAACTTAAAATTTGAAATAGTTTCACTCTCTAAAATTTTTAAGATAATTTCACTCTCTAACATGTTGATATATTTATCTTTCTAAAATCTTTTTTAAATACTTATCTCTTTAAAATTTGATATCGTTTCTCTCTAAAATTTGATATAGTTTCTCTATCTAAAATTTTAAGATATTCCTCTCTCTAAAACTTAAAATTTGAAATAGCTTCACTTTATAAAAACTTTGTGATATTTTCTCTCTAATTTTTTTGAAGTTTTCCTCTCTAAAATTAAAAATAGTTTCTCTCTAAAATTTTAAGATGTTTTCTCTAAGACATAAAATTTGAGATAGTTTATCTCTAATTCGTGGGGGTCTTTTTGTGAAATTAATTGTATTCTATAAAGTGGAGGTCTCCATAATGGGGAAATTTGGTTGAAAATCAATTTTAGGGGGTAAAGCCAATAGTATAGATTTTTTTATTTTGGCTTGAAATCAGAAAAACAATTGCCTAGTAAGTTTCATTCTTAAAATTTCAATTCAAACATGAGAAATGTGCCATCTCCACTAAAAACATTTTTAAAAATTTATTTCCAAGTATCGAAATGACTCCTTACAATTACTGGTTTTCTTTTCAGCAAAGAAGAATTTGTAAATTTCAAAGAACTTCTACCTTCCATGAATCAAACAGACCCTAGTGCCTTGTTTGAAACCCAATTTATACAAAACCTCGGTACTTTTACTCTGGTTTTCAAGCCCACCAACCTAATTTGGAGTAACTTTCCCATCAAAACCAGAATATAACAGTCCTCAAAACACTCCCAAATGACGATTAGGTTGTTTTCGATAAAACACATTTTTCTTCAAACGTCGCGTTGCCCGTTGCAGTCGTGCATAGCTCTTCTTCTCTCTATAGCAAAAGGCATTTCTTCCTCACCTTTTGTCCATTGTTGCAGCTCCTCCACCCTACCAAATCGCTCAGCTATTCAACTCCATATTGTTATCGATTTCAAAAGCCACTCCATTGTTACAGGGGTGTTTGAGGCTTCCACTCATCTTCATTGTTCACAAGTATAGTTTTTTTTTGTGGTTTTTCTTAAAAAAAGTTATGGTTATCTTTACTTTTATTTCTATTTCTTTTTATGCCTTTTTTTTTATGGTTTTCTCAAAAAAAATGTTGTCTCCATTTACATGAACTTCGATTAGATTATTCACCTTTTAAAAAGAGTTTTTCTATTGTGAATTAGGGCTTTTTTAATCCTTCTTCCATTGTTGCACATCCACCAAATCAGAGCTTGAGACAGGTCAGTAATCAATCTAGGTATTCATTTTGATTTGTCTTTCATTTCTTCTCTCGAATTTCTAAGAATTTGAGCTCTTGTATTTTTCAACATCTTCTATTGCAATATGTTCTTTCTCTATTTCTTTTCTCACATCTCTGTTCTTTCTCTGTTTCTACAATATGGTTTCTCGCATATTTGAGAATCAAGGGTTTTTTTCATTATGTTGTATTGTTGGTTTCTATATCACCTGTTGCATTGTTGGTTTTTGTAGTATGTAGTTTTTATATCAATTATTGTATTGTTGGTTTCTATAATATCTTCTCTGTATTATGATAATATCTTCTCTGTATTCTTTTGGGACTTGAAATTAGGGTTTTGTGTTCTTTTTTTTTATTATCTCAATTGTTTTGGTTCTGCGATTGAAAATTTGGAATAACTATAGTGATCATAACAATTGGAAAGTGCTATTATTTTCCTAGTTAACTTTATTACTTTTACCCTTTTAACTTTTTGCCTTTTATTTAAATCGTATTTGAGGCAAATATGACATACTACTGAATTTATCTTGAGAATAGCAACTGCAAATAGCTCAAAAGTAGAGGTTTTTTTTAGAAGCGTGTGATGTACATGTCTATTTTCTTTGTTTTTCAGATACATATTTTTGTTTATCAGATACATATTTTTTGAGATAAATGAATGGTATAGGTCATTGTTCTTTAAATTACTGACATGCTAATAGTAATTCAAAGATGTTACTTCTCTAATGTAGTGTCTTTTGCAAGACCAATGCGAGATTAACCTTTTTTAGAAAAGTTGGAGCACCTGTATCCTTGAAATGGATGCTGAAAATTACTTAGCAATTGTGCACTTTTTAAAGAATGGGTAATGCAGATAATAAATACATTTTGGTAGTGTTTTTTCTACAAATATACATTAATTTTCGTTTATTTAGACAAAAACTTTTAACTTTCATAAACCTTACCCACACCTTTTTCTTTAATTTTTAATTTTGGACTTTTTTTACCAAAACTAACCCATTTTAAATATTGTACAAATTAACCCACTTAATATAACATTTTAAGTACCCTAAAAACTAACCCATCTTATACGACATTAATATAGCATGTTAAACAAACCCATCTTATACGATATTAATATAACCTTTTAAGTACCCTAAAAACTAACCCATCTTATACGACATTAATATAGCATGTTAAACAAACCCATCTTATACGATATTAATATAACCTTTTAAGTACCCTAAAAACTAACCCATCTTATACGATACTCGAAATGCCGTAAACCCCTTTCTCCTGTTCATATTTATCTCTTTCATCCTATTTATATTTATCTATTTCATCTCTCTAATTCTTTTTAGATTTATCTCTTATTCCTCTCTCTAATTCTTTTTAATATTTATATCTTTTTTGTCTTTTTAATTCTTTTTTATCTCTTCTTTATCTCTCTAAATCTTTTCTCAATTTGACTCTCTTTGTCTCTCCAATGATATTTGTATAACAACCTATGCGTACCTTATCATCCCCTATAAAAACTCCCTTCAACCCCATCCCCTATGAAAATTAGAGGGAGTCTGATTTGTATCACGTTGGAATCCTTATGTGTACCTTACCATCCCCTATGAAAATTAGATGGAGTTTGATTTGTATCATGTTGGAATCGTATTTGTTGAGCTGATGAAGCAAGTAGAGAGAAAAGAGAGTTAGTGAGAGAAAGATTTAGTGAGAGAAAGAAGAGATAAAAAAATGAGTGAGAGAAACAAGAGATGAATATTAAAAAGAATTAAAAAGAGAAATAAGAGACAAACGTAAACAAAAATTTGAACTGATGAAGTATAGAGAGAAAGAGAGTTGGTGAGAGAAAAGATTTAGAGAGAGACAGAAAAGATGAATACTAAAAAGAATTAAAGAGAGAAAGAAGAGACAAATGTAAAAAAGAGAGAAACGAAAAAAGAATTGGAGAGATGAAAGAGATAAATATAACTAGTAGAGAGATTGGAGAGATGAAAGAGATAAAATATAAACATGATAAAAGAGATAAAGATACACTAGAGAGATGAAATAGATAAATGTAAACACTAGAGAGATGAAAGAGATAAAGATTAGATGATAGATAAAGATAAGATGAAAGAGATAAATATAAACAGGAGAGATGTAAAATATAAATATAAACAACATGAAAGAGATAAATATAAACACTAAGGAGATGAAAGAGATGAATATAAAAAGTAGAGAGATGAAATAGATAAATATAAACAGGATGAAAGAGATAAATATAAACAGTAGAGACATGAAAGAGATAAATATAAACATGATGAAAGAGATAAATATAAACAGTAGAGATATGAAAGAGATGAATATAAACAGGAAGAAAGAGATAGATATAAACATTAGAGACATGAAAGAGATAAATATAAACAATAGAGAGAATAAATATAAACAGTAGATAGATGTAAGAGATAAATATAAACAGTAAAGAGATGACAAATATAAATAGATAGATGAAAAAGATAAATATCAACTGATGAAAGAGATAAATATAAATAGAGAGCTATAAGAGAAAGAGATAAATATAAACACTAGAGAGATAAAAGAGATAAATATAAACATGATAAAAGAGATAAATATAAATACTATAGAGATGAAAGAGATAAATATAAACTGATGAAGAGATAGATATGAATTGAAAAAAAAGGTTTAAGTCATTTTGACTGCCATAAACATGGGTCAATTTTTACGGTACTTAAAAGAGATACATATAAACAGATGAAAGAGATAAATATGAAGAGAATAAAAGGGTTACAGCATTTGCTGTATAACATGGGTTAATTTTTACGGTACTTAAAAATAGATAAAGATACACATAAACACATGAAAGAGATATGAACAGGAGAACCTTATAACATGGGCCAATTTTTACATTACTTAAAAAGTGATAAATATAAACAGATGAAAGAGATAAATACGAAAAGGAGAACCGTATAACATGAGTTAATTTTTACCGTACTTAAAAAGAGATAAATATAAACAGATGAAACAGATAAATATGAAGAGGAGGAACATGGGTCAATTCTTACGGTACTTAAAAAGAGATAAATATAAACAGATGAAATAGATAAACATGAAAATGAGAAAAGGGTTTACGGCATTTCGCGTGCCATATAACATATGTTACATTTTACGGTACTTAAAATGTTGTATAACATGGATTAGTTTTTATGGTACTTAAAATGTCGTATAATAGGTTAATTTTTATGGTAATTAAAGTTTTGTAATTGGCTTGACGGTAATACGTGGAGGTTATTTTGGTAAAAAAAAAACCCAAAATTAAGAAAAAGGGTGTGGGCGAGGTTATGGTACTTAAAATGCCGTATAATAGACTAGTTTTAATGGTAATTAAAGTAGTGTAATTGGCTTGATGGTAATACATGAAGGTTATTTTGGTAAAACAAAATGCCCAAAATTGAAAAAAAAAGGTGTCGGCGAGGTTTTGAGGGTTTTTTTTTGTAAATAGACAAAAATTAAGGTATATTTGTGATAATTTTCTTAAATTTTATTGTATGGTCACATTCTTATATTAATGAGCCTCTTTGGTTTTTCTTGTTCCTGCCTTTCTTTCTGAAAAATCTGGGATACCCCATTGAAAATTTATCCAATAATAAAAATAATGGGAAATCAATGACTTTGATAAGTTGAAAGGTTATAGATCTTTGTTTTCGTACATATTTGACCTATAATGTCCTTCCTGAATTGAATTAGAGCACAATTCACTCTTTTATTTTCTTCACCTCTAAAGTTTGGATACATATGGACATGATGGTTTATAGAAGTAGCATTCATTCATCAAATAGTTATGTCAACAATGTTTCAACCTACATAATCATTTGCTTGTGGCACAATTGATATTGGTTTGGCTCTGCGATGCAAATTATGACTACTCTATTATTATATTTATGACTACGCAGTGGAAGCTTAAAAGATTCTTTCATTGATCATTTGGGACTCCATGAATTCTGTTGTTTTGCTTATATTATGATTAATTTATTACTATATTTATGACTACTCAGTGGAAGTGATTGATCATTTAGAACTCCATGAATTCTGATGTTTTGTTTATATTTATGACTACTTTGTTACTATATTTATGACTACTCAGTGGAAGCTTAAAAGCTACTTTGATTGTTCATTTGGGACTCCATGAATTTTCATGTTTTGCTTATATTTATGACTGCTCTGTTACCATACTTATGACTAGCTTTGTTACTATATTTATGAGTAGCTCATTTCTATTATCAGACTAGGATATTACTTGGTATTTTGCTACATTATGTTATTACATTCACTTAGAGGAATATACTTGGTTGCTCAACAAGACACCTATTTATACTTGAAATTGCGTTTAGGGGACTACACCCCTACTTTGATTTCGGGTGCAACCAAATCAATGAGTTGGTAGACTATAGGTCCTGTCAAATTACGTTCTTAAGGAGGATCAGGTCCTAAGACCTTATCCCTCTCGAATCGCCGACACCACCGGCTTCCTTACGGTCCTTACCTTGAAAGCAATGGCTTAAAAATCGCCAAGTCGGCACGGAATCGGCGATTCGAACCGGGAATCTGTCATCCCATATCGATTCTTTTGTAAAACCGAGAATCGCCCAATTCTAGAGAAGAACCGGCAATTATGTGCAGTGAATCGCTGGATGATGTCATGACTCGTCTTATTGACGTCATGACTCGCCCGGTTCTGTGCATGTGAATGATGTCATGAGTCACAAGGGGTATTTTTATAAATTTTTGACCTACAATGGGCGCCCACTGTCAAAAACATGTGCTCCATCATAAACCCATACTGCTACGTGCGTTTCGCGCGCGACTAGTTTTGGTAGCAGAAGACTATTTATCCTTATCAAATTTGTTATATGGGTTCGATGTGGGACAATTACGCCAAGGTAATATCTCAGAAAAAAATATGATATAATTATTGAGTGACCTCTTTGTATCACAACTTAATATTTGACATGGTGGTTAGAGCGTTGTTTTAGTGTGCTAGACGTCGTGGGATCAATTCCTGCCCAGGTGCCATCATTCTTCCTTCACAAACAAATTAAATTTTTCCTTTTTATAAAATAATTTTTTTTTACAAAAAGAATAAAAGTTTTTTATAAAAAAAATATTTTTTGTTAAAAAAAATATAAAGTTCTTGTCAAAAAAAAAAAAAAGGTAATACAACAAAAAAAAAAATTTCTTGTCAAAAAATACAAGCTTATTGTAAAAAATTTATAAGGTTCTTGTAAAACAAAAAAAAAGGTAATACAACAAAAGTTCTTTTTCTTGTCAAAAAATAAAAGTTTATTGTAAAAAAATATAAAGTTCTTGTAAAAAAAAAAAAGAAAAGGTTATACAACAAGTATTCCTTGTAAAAAAAAAAAAAGGTTCTTGTTATAAAAAAGAAAGAAAGAAGTAATACGACAAGCATTTCTTGTAAAAAATAAATAAAAAGTTATTGTCCTAAGAAATAAAAGGTTTTTGTCAAAGAACAAAAGATCAAAGGTAATACAACAAGTATTTATTATAGAAAAATAAGAGGTTGGATTTGTTATTATTTGTATAATAAAATAATTATAAAATGTAAACCAACAAGTTCAATTTCAGTATATAATGTTCTCTACCAATGCGAGATTTTGGTGGCCATTTTTTATCGATTAAAACCATTCTTTATTATAGTCCATCTATGATTCTATATTTCATCCATGATAATTCTATGATTTTTCTTTTGTGTGATGTAAATTTAATAGTCAAAATAAGTTCATACAGAGAAAAAACATCTCAATATTCACATATTGATGAAAAAAATGAAAATTAATAATGTAGTACCCTGATTTCTTATTGGATTCCTAAAAACCAACATTTATAATGAATTTTATTAATTTTTTTAGATTTTTTTAAAGCTTAATCCAACAGATTCGGCCGATTCCCGATTCGGATCGCCGATTCACCGATCCGGATGGGTTTTTGGGGTGCCTGATCTGGGCCACCGATCCGTTTTTAAAATCATTGCTTGAAAGTCAGCCAAGAAGGTTTTGAAAGGGGTTTTGAGATAAGATGATGATTTTAAGAAAATAGATCTAAAAAGATAACGAAAGAAGAAAACCACAAATAAACAACTACACTAGGAAGATGCAAGTAAACAGGAGTAAATAATCTAACTACTAAATATAAGAAAAATAAGAACTTAAAAGCATAGATATAAGAACGTGAAACTAATTCAAGCATGCATGACATATAATGAAAGAGAGAGATAAGAGTGTGGAAATACGTACATGGTTACAAAGAAGGAAAATATGAGATCCTCATCGGCGAGATAGAGAGAAGTGAGTATGAAATACAAATAAAGATAAAATACAACATAAGAAGAAGTAAAATAGAAGAGGGGAGCGTGAAAGATGGCTAATACGAATAAATAATATGCAATAAAAGTAACAAGAATAAAGAAATGAAAGAAATGAAAGGAAAGAGCATGAGAAAGAGGGTTAAGGTGAAAGAGATAGAGAGAAGTTATGAATGATTCATAAATAAGAAAAACAAAAAAATAATAAAAAGAGAAGAAGACGAATCAAGCTATTGAACAAAATATAAGGGAAAAACATAAAACAAATAAATAAATAAATATAAAAGAGGATGAGAGTGAGGGAGATGAGGAAGATGATATTCAAGTCATAAGATAATGGGAAAGAAAAGAAAATTAAGTAAAATGTCCCTAACTAGGGTGAAAAGCATAATAGAGAAGAATTGACTAGCATTAGATTAAAATGCATAAGAGATGGGAGGAATCTATATCATTATACTAATAAGAAGGGGGAAGAGCAGCAAATACAATCGATCAAAGAAATAGATGAAGCAAGGCATGAAAATAGTATTAACAAATAGAAAAGATGAAAGATAAAAGCGAGGATAGAGAATCTGTACTAACAAAAGAGAGAAAACAAGAAAATACATCAATATAACAAACTAAGAAGAATGCATGCTATAAAAGGAAAAAAGGCTCATTACTAAATGAAAAAGAGAGTGAGAGAGAGATCTACTCCATCATTACTAATAGTAAAGAAAGGAAGATAAATAAACACCAAGATCATAACTAGAAATAAATGCCCTCAAGAAAAGAATAGAGATTACTTAATTAGGAGAATAAAGAATAAAAGAAGTTCGTTGAGATAAGGAAATTTATGCCACTAAACATAAGAATAAGGAAAGGTAATAAATATTGCAACGAAAGAAATAAATACAAACCAACAAAAGGAAGGATGATAGTAAATATAACTAACCTAGCGCCATAAGTACTACCTTAAATAAGAGAGCATTAAAAGGAGGTAAAAATAAGAGAAAATGAAGAAAAATGTGCAAATCTAACTAAACGAAGATAAATGCAAAGTTTATAAAAAAAAAAAAAAAGAGAACTTTATCAAGAAATGAAGAAGAGAATGAAAGAAATCATAAATATAAGTGATAAATGAAAATAATACTTAGGAAAACAAATAAAAGGCAGAAAGGAGGGGAAAACGACATATAAGCCGGGGCCCCAAGGCCGGTGCTTGAAGTCGGCGCCGATTCAGATAGTAAATTTGCACAATCAACCCGAACTCTCTTGATTCTTAACAAGACAAGTAGAAATAGGAAGAAAGGGGCCTGGAAGTTATGATTATTCGGATCGCCTTCGGTTTGAAGTGTAGCTTGAAGGGGCTTGTGTTTGTAGCTTTGAATTGAAGGGTTTGATAGGATGGGAGTTGCTCAAAGGGGGTTTTCTCTCAAGCTCAAGCTTAGGCCCAAGATCAAGAGATTTTTAGGCATAATTTAGGCACAAAAATTATCAAGGTCTCGGACCTTTTTCTTGAGATGAAGGGGGCTTTTTATAGGTGAAAATGAACCCATGACAGTTTGTATCCAGTTTGTGCAATTTTTTGAGTCTTCATAGCTTTGACGCTATTTGGATTGGCGTTGACGCTATTTGGATTGGCGCTAGCACTGGTTGGAATAACACCATGTCATTAATGCTGTAATAATGACAGTTAGTAAATATTAATTGCTCATTAATGCGAGTTTTGTACGACCTGTCAGATTCTGACATATTGGCAATGGCGTCAATGGCATGTCGACTGCCGCCCAACACTGTTCAGGACACATGTCATTCTCTGATAGCTCTGATTTGATCAATTGCAGTTTGAAGCAGCTCCGACTAGTGTTGACGACATTCCAAATGTCGTCGGGTACCAGCTGTTCAGCTGTCTTGATTGTACTTGCATATGATCATTGTCTATTAAGAAATCGACAACCTTGCTCTGTAATGACAGTTGACATGTCAGTACGGGCCTACCACGATGGCTGGTACAGACTGACATGTCAGTCTGTCACATCAAGCACTTCAGCCAGGCTATGTCCCATTTGGTGAGGGCCTTGGGACTTGGCACTATTGAAAATGGCACTGGTAGCATTGGCTTTGCCGTCAGGCATCTTGATCATGTTCTAGCTTGACAGTGGATCCTGTTGTCGCTTGGAACTAGGGGTCTAGGACTTCGCGCCAATGGGAATGGCGCAGGTGCCAATGGGAATGGCGCCAAGCCTTTGGTGTCCTAGGTCACCTATGCTGTGACTTGGATGCTTTTGGTACCATGCTGTTGGAGTATTGGTAGGGCTTTGGTACCTGTTGAGGTAACATCAGAGCATTTCCTGTTTACTGCTTCATAGTTAGGTCGTTCTGGGTCTACCTAGCCTTGTTTAGCCTCTTGACGCCTTTGGTCCCATTAGAGAAATAAGGGTTTGATGGAGGCTAGGTTTACGGAGAAGGGGTACTAGTGGGGTGAATGGTTTAAAATACCCGGTTAGTCTACCTGGGACATTTTGACTTATCCATAACCTTTCCAGTCGAGATTGGGATGTCTACAGTTGCCCCTCTGTCGCTTGTGTCTCACTCGAATGTTGAGCTACATAGTAGCAAAGAAGTAGACCCTTGTAGTAAAAAAGTTGGGTGGAGAAGAGAATCTGGACCCTTCAATCCATGAAGTCATGGCCTCTTTGGAGAGGGGTCTATCATGTCTGGTGGTCACGCCTGAGACCCGATCGTTAGCTTAGCCCGTTGTTTGGGACGTCATAGGTTGGTCGCTCTCGAAATCATCTCTTGGGACTCGGAGGTTGTAGCTTCGCTTTGTAGATTATAGGGCCGGTGTACCACTTCTCATAGATTCAGAGTCAAAATCATCTTGTATGGAATGTTGTAGTTGAGAATGGTAGAGAAATCTATATTGAATTGATCATAGATGGCCTCATATCCCAGGTGCTCAAAACCAGTTTTTATATATAGGATTGTTTACAAAGAGACCATTTACCTTTTGTACAAGAAGGTCACAATCTTTCTTGTCTCTTAGATTTCAAAATGAGTGGTTGTAAGAGTGACATTGATTAGACACAAAATTCTAAAAAAAAATTCGCAAGACTTACCACAAGCCATCCAATTTGACATCTAATGAGTGGGAATAATTGTGACCTCCTTGTAAAAAAAGTAAATGGTCTCTTTGTAGACAATCTTTTTATATATACTAGAATTAACAAAACCATGTTTTAATTAAAGGGAAAAGTTTATATAAAGCCGAAGCTCTAAACAATCAAATTAGAGCCTACCTAAAAAATTTCACTAAAAGAGGTTGTTTGGATACCCAAATGTACTCAAATTGATCATCTCGACACCAAGATACATGGAAATGAGAAAAAAAATAGGTTTCAAGTTTAGAAAATAATGCATCTTGTAACACATTTTTGGACCGTCAATTTTCAAGATTTTTAAGTTTTCATAGATCTACTCAACCTACATTATGTTTTTAACTTTAAATTTTATAATTAAAAATACAAATATATTTTAAACCTATCACAAAGATAATCAGTATTTGAAACCACATTTCTCGACACTTAAGGTCGGCTTTAATTTGATCACCTTAACAAGGTCCCAAACGGGGCGCAGAGGAACTTTCTTCCACTTATCCCAGTTCTACTCGATTTGGACAGGCGATTTTGTAATCCTAGTTCCGAGTGGGAGTGCAATCGCCACCGCTGCCTCCCGTCACTATCTTCCATAAGGCGGCCATCTCTCGATCCAAATCCGTAGTTGATGATCCAGTAAAAGGAGGGTGCGCACGCGAGAGAAATGGGGAGAGCAATGGCTATTTGCTGCATGATCTCCTCATCTATGCATGAACTCAAACCGCATCTTCCTTCCATCTCTTCCATTTCAAGATGGATCTCATCACCATCATCTGTAGCAGATGAACAACACCAAATTGCCCACAGAAACAAAGATGAGATGCCCAAGCAGGGCGAAGGAGAGAGAAGAGAAACAGACGAAGAAGAGGAAGACCATGTAAATAAAGAAACAGGTGAAATTGGAGGGCCAAGGGGACCCGAACCCACCAGGTTTGGGGACTGGGAGCGTAATGGCCGATGCTCTGATTTCTGATGGTCCCTTCTGGTAAGCCGCTAGGGTTTTCATTTTCTTGAATTTGTTTATTTTTTGTTTGCTTTTTTTTTACGTACCACCCTTTTTATTGTTTCTTGTGTTTTGAATCGTCCGATGAATAAATGTTATGATATACCAGTCTTGTTTTACCAGTCATGTTCTTCTCTTGAATTCTATAGGGTAGGGTTTTACCTTGGATGTTATTCTATTTCTTGTCGTGCCACATTTTGTTGTTCTTTTCATATCATATAAATTAAGAAAAAGATTCAGTTTGCTTTCCACATACTCTGCATATGTACTTACACATGTATCATAATCTGGAAAAAGAAAAGGGATAAAGGGGGTAAGTATTGCATTTTAGGAATTAAGAGTACTGCAAATACAATTTATGGATTATGAGCGGTTTAGATCCTTGCCTCCTTAATTATACTTTCTAGGCTGGCAGTTGGGTTTTGGTTATTGAAAAACAGATAAGGAGGCGATTTGGATTGTCTCCTTTTGGTGCTTGATATATGAATATGCACATGCAATTAAGATTTCTTTGAGCTTATATCATGTATGATGTCGATTAAAATGCAACTTGTGGATTTCAGTATACAGCTGAAGGAGAAATTGATACTCTGATATTTGTGGGGGAACATTTTATGGGGGTAAAAGTGTGAGTTAATTTGTTTGCGTAAGTGTATCTTCATGGCTTCTCTTTGTGTGCCTACATGTTCATGTAGCTTTTGTAATACAGGTATAGATGCAGAACATCATACATAATATAGATGCTCATATATGCACCTGGAACATATGAAGGCACCAACTGATCATGTGAATGCACAAAACTTGACCATTCTCCCACTTTCGGTAAACATTGGTATTCTTTGACAATGCCATCAGGCTTATGGCGGGCCACCTATGAGCCCTTTGGCTTGGCCTCTCTATTACTTCTTTCATTAGTGCTTTGATTTTGTTTTGAACTCACTCACTTCAATGGCGTGTAGTGCCATTATCTTGGACATACTTCCATCATATCAGGAATCACAACAAGGCAATTATGAGATATTGGCTTAATTTGTACCTTGTGCTTATGTACTCTTGCACATGACAGTACACCATGTGCTGGTCCTTACTCCTGATGTGGTTAGACCAGATCACCAGAATGGTTAGGTTGTCAAAGTATATGGGTAAAAGAGACAGTGAACTGAGCTAACAAAGGAACGAGCATAAATTCCTACGCCTGAAAAAAGAAAAATCTGACAGTGGGTCCTCGCCCAAAAAGAAAACGGCACCCTATAGGAAGAAGGAGTTCTGAAGAATGATTAGGCTTCGACAGCGGGGAGCAACAGATAAATCTATGAGCAAAATGAGCCTGAGAATAGGAGACAGAGGGAGAGTAAACCTCACATACCTGGGCACAAGAGGCTTTATGTTTATGATGACTTAGATGGCCTAGACCATACCAAAAATAAGTGAGCAGGTACCCTAACCCTCCAAAAGAGAATTCCAACAAATTACAACCATGGTGCTGAAAGTTAAATTAGGAAATAGGCCTGGATGGGCAAGAAACCACTTTTATGTTTTATTTCCTTTTTTTCATTTTCCTTTTATTTATGACTACAGAAGCCAAAGTTTTATTGCGTCCACCTTGCAGTATTACTAAAAGAAATTTACTTTATTCTACATGACCAAAGGGTCTCAGTATGACCTTGAGGTCACCCAGAAAAAAAAAAAAAAAAAAAAAAAAGAACAAACTCATTCCCATTTTAAATTCCTTGTTATATAGCAGGTCATTGTAACATAGAATGACATGGTGAGTTCAGTAAATCTGAAGTGAACGGCTGACTTTCCTACTGAACTTCCATTCAATGGTTTGCAAACCAAGGCACTACTATATGACAAGTAGGGAATCTGCTTTGATCTATTAGGTGTTGAGTACCAAGTGCCAAAGCCCTTTCCTCTCCTGCTAAGATTGCTGGGAGCCAACTCCATTGTTGATGCCGATGATTGGGCCTGCAAAGCCCTTGAGGAAATCTCCTAATGTGCTTCTCAAAATGCCACCATACATCGCTTGGCTTGTAGCCATTGGTGTTTAGTTTGATTCATAGTTCTGGTGAGTTATGGAATTCTTCTCTGAGGATTCGTTCTGGTTGTCTTTTGTATAAGGCACCAAGCATGTTAGACACGAATTTCACTTGTGCTGGAAAGACCAGCTAGCGTTAGGATTGAGTTGTCTGTTTGATGCGTCGTGAGATTCATCTTGGAGCACTCTCTTTTTCTCTTGATTATCCTTCAAAAATGTATTGCTTATGATCCTTCCAAATCATTCAAATTATGAATATGCCTATAACACGCCAAAGAGCCCAAATTTGTCCCTTACTGTATAGTTTTGACTAAAGCCATGCAATGAGCATCGTCACAGCATTAGCACTCATCATTCTTCGAAGATAGGAAAGACCAACTTAATACTGCGAACAAGATGGTAACAAAAATTTCAGGTTGCGTTCATACAGATCCAAAGATCACTGACTGAGTAAGACCACCGACTTGGGTAGCTGGAATATAATGGAACCACGTACCCGAATGAAATGCAAACCCACATTTCCATGAGAGCCATTCCTCACTGGAAAGGAATCTAAGTTATCTCTTGCGGTTACCTCCCAACAGGCCACTGCATAGTATGGTTCAATCATCTTATATCTTATTTGTCATATAAAGCTTCAAATCTGTCATGCATATGGAGTCTGTTCAATTGCCAATTGTTGTTATTAAATGTCTGGATGAATTCTAGTACCATTTCTAGGCAGTAAAATTTGGAAACTATTGTAAGAAGCTGCCAAGAATCGAGGCATTTGCCACATCCTGAGCTTTATGCAGGCACTGTTTCAACAATGGGTTTAGTGAACGCTTACTCCTTTGATGTACTTTACAGGTACATTGTCATTGGCAAAATCATTGTGCTTTTATCTTGTTTTTTGATGAACTTATTGCACCTATGGTACCATTTATAATGGACAATGCTGGTATAAAATCCTGATAGATTTTCAAGATGCAAAACATAATATTGAGGAATCAGTTCAGATATTCTTTATGCTTATTCTAATGCGAAATTAGGCATTTTCACCCTAGTAAGCAGTGGGCACAATCGCTTTCAGTAGCACCAACGGACACTAGCATTGACCTGCCGGCATTGTTAAAGAATTAGATAGATGATATCTTATTTTGATTAGTGTTTTAGAACCTGGTGATCCGGATCAGGAATTGTCGATCCTGATAAGATTTGGTGGGTGGGGCATCCTGATCCCTTCCCCTCGAATTCCCGCTATTTTATCACTTTATTACTTTTTTAACCAAATTTGCCACTGTTCAGCCTATCTTGATCGGTACAGTGGATGGGCGATTCAGAACCTGAATCCGGGTTTTAAAAGAACTGTTTAAGAGCCATAAGGCAGTTATATACCCCAATGTCTCACCATTCTCAAATTTCCGATATTGAATGTGTTTGGGTTTTCAATTGATGAGATGTTTTGATTAGTAAAAACAGTAATGCTCGTGTTTTTGTGGTGAATTTGTGGAAGGACCACTGAAGTCAAGGTAAGTTGCAAAAGTTGGGGTGAATTATACAAAATTATGCACGGGTCCCTCATTTCTAGTAGTAGGCACTGATGTTTGAAAAACATCCGAAGGCATTCATATTCCGTCTCAGTGCCTTTGCTTATCTTAGTTTCTTCTTGGTAAGTTATTCTGACTCTTGCCTGAGCACACTCCTAGCATTTATGAGAGAGAGAGAGACTTAGTTTCTTCTTGGTAAGTTATTCTGACTCTTGCCTGAGCACACTCCTAGCATTTATGTGAGAGAGAGAGAGAGAGAGAGAGAGAGAGATCCTCGTGCCCATTTTTTCTCCAACACTTCTATATACATCATGCCTCGAGTCAATTCATTCAGTAGAAGTTGTCATCTCTTGATCTATGTGACAGAGAGAAAATGATCCTTATACCTATTTTTTACCAACATTTTTATACTTAATGCCTCAAGAGTTAATTCATTCAGCAGGGAAGCTTTCATCTCTTGATGAATGTGGCTTTTGTTAGATTTGTTGCAAACATGCTGATAGCAATATATACATTGTGAGCTAGTCACTACCTTACATTTGTATGAAGAGACCAGATTACTTTGTATACTTTGGGCGAGTATGGTATTGAGGTAATCATGGATTACACTTATCCAATATCCATGATCCGTACCTTCATAGAGGGTAGAGTTGAGACCCATGCTTCTATAGGGGGTGGAGTTGAGTAACTGGTCCCGCATAAGGATTTGGCAGCTGGCAGTGTCTATCACCAATCTATGGATAACCATGGATGGTTGTCCTTGGGTTGGAGTGCCCTATTCCATACAGGTGGATGATTTTGGGTGTGAGTACCCTATTTGATATGTGTATGTGTACTGGGTGCGAAATACTTTCTCATCTGACCGATAAATGTACCAGCTATGGAATTCTTTCCAATGTATGTCACCTGTAAATAGGTGCGTCGATGTTAACTTGGACAAAAGTGGGCATCATTTTCCCCTCTTTTTCTCTTTTAGTTTAATGTACAAAAAAAAAAAAAAATTTACTACAGATGAAAAAGAGAAATTGTCATGTAAAATCCCCTCAAAATTCAGAATTTTAAAAGTGAGACCCTTTCTTTGCTTGAGGCTCAAGCTGCACGTCAAGTTCAAACAAAGCCTTCAAATGCTCATCCTGCATAACTCTCCGCTTCTTAACTCTTTTGAAATTAATTTTCTCCTCTCATGTCCTGACCCATTTCTTCTTGTATTCCATTTGATCCCATTTTTCTTTTTTCTGAACATCTCTCTTCCTCTCTCTCTCTC
>NW_006499776.1:5024715-5037498 GCF_000471905.2 Amborella trichopoda
CTGCAGATAAGCGAAATATAGACACGGCTTCCATCTCAGGAATTTCAAATACTCATTCCTTTAGAAAGCCAGAACCTCCAAGAAAATCTATTACAACCTATAATAGCATTCCTCCTCCTCATTTTGTAAACACTCCATCAAAACCACAAATTGATGGACTTCTACGAACATCTGACAATATCATTATACCCCAATATAGAGAAGCTCAAGATGAACCTACTGATGCAGAATTCATTCAAGTATTACAACTTGAAGAAACATTCACTAAAGAAGATATTATCAATGATTTTTTATCCCCAGAAAATAAAAATATTAGAGAAGGGTATGTCAAAGAATTTGAACCTAGATTAGTAGAACTATTTCACTCACAATTTAATAAATGGAGAAAAAAGGGAAATAAAGGAAAATGTTTTTTTAATTGGTTAAGAGACACCTTAAGCCAACACAATATCCCTATTCCTGACTTCGAAATAAATACACTAGAAACCCAATACACAGTGTTCAATACTACAAAAGGAAATACTATCAAATCTATACATCCTCCTGAACAAAGCTTGAAAATACAAGGAGTTGCTACTACAGTACCAACTGCAAAAACTCCAGAACAAAATATAGGATCCTCATCTACAGTAACCCAAATGGTTGTATATGAAACAGTTGCCACACCATATAAACTCAACAATGCCAATATAGCTCGTGCAGAATTGCTTCCACACATAATTGAACAAAATAATTATACAAATCTTTGTCTTCATACGCTTGGACAACAAACAAATAGAATAGAAAATTTACTACAACCTCCTACTTACAAGGAGAAAAAACAATTATTTTTTAAACCACCTCCTGACTTGAATTAAGACAAATTTCATATCGGCGATGATAATACAACACTTATGGGTCAACTAATCTCTAAATTATCTAAACTAGAAATAAAAGATCCCAAACCAATAATCATTTTATCAGATAGTGATAAAGGAAAAGCAAAAATCCCTGAACATGATAATATGACTCTACAAGAAGAAATACTTTTTCAAACCACTGAAATAAAGGAACCACCAATTGCCAATACAATACAAAATATGCAAACAACGTTTTCTGAAATACAACTTACTCCTGATAGTATAAATCGTATCAATTATAGTAAAACCTGGCAGCCAATAAATGCCCGACCATATTATAAAAGACCAACCCCAGTTGATATCCAATTAGAAGAAGACCTAACAAGTCATACTTCTACATATACAGGACGAACAATTATAGATTGGAATATTGATGGAATTTTCGATCACCGAATACTAGATACAATGAAACACATGACTATGTATGCTTCGGCATTTAAAATGGCTGGTAGTCATGACCAAGAAATAGCAAAAGCTAGTCTCAGGATTCACCGGATGGCTAAGAGGATGGTGGGATTCCTATCTTAATGAACAAACAAAACAAGAGATATTAACTAATACTCGACAATGGACAACAAAAAATGAACATAACCAGGATATGGTATATTCTGAAAGTGATGCTGTCAATTCTTTAATATATACAATTGCCTTTCATTTTATAGGAAATACTTCGATACTTGCAGCACGAACTGCTGATCTTTTATCTTAATCTACGATGTCCTACACTATCACACTATAAATGGTATAAAGATGTCTTTTCTCTCGACTACTTATACGAGAAGATAGTCATCTTGACCACTGGAAAGAAAAGTTCGTAGCCGGACTACCTTACCTATTTGCTGAAAAAGTCAAAGAACGTCTAAAAAATAAGAATAGGGGTGTAATAAATTATTCTCAATATACATTAGGAGAATTATCTTCAGAAATCTGTGCTGAAGGCTTAGCCCTATGTACAGATCTGAAACTCAAAAAGCAACTTGATAAACAGAATTTACGTGGTAAAAAAGAATTAGGAGATTTCTGCCAACAATTTGGCTATCATATGGACCAAATTCATATAGATAAAACTAAACCACATAAAATCCATAAAGTATATAAAAAGAAAAAACATCGTAATAAACCAGACAAAACATATAAGTCTTTCCCAATCAAACAGAAAAAATATAAGAAATTTACAAAACGTTTTGCTTCTAAAACATCCCAAAATAAAAAGAAATTACCCGTTTGTTATAAATGCGGCAAAGTCGGCCATTATAAAAGTCAATGTAAGGTCAAGCAAAAATTAGACTCTATTACATTAGATGAATCCATCAGGAATAAAATCTATGATATTATTCAATTATATGATTCAACCGATAGTTCAGATTCAGACACTACTTCTTCCAGTAGTGATACTTCTTTTATAGGAACAATACATAATGATGAATTTTATTGGTCTGATAGTTCGAATACAAAAAACGAAATATGTCAATGTCCTATTACATCTTCTGATATTCATACATTAACAAAAGAAGACAATCTTATCTTAGATTTAATAGAAAAAATACCTGATCCTAATGAAAAAAGAGAAATAATTACTCAGTTTATCAATTTAACTAAAACAAAAACAAAACATACACCATTAGTTAAACCTCCTGATAATTATATTTTTTCTGACATCATGAAACGAATCAGTCAGCATGAAGCCACCCAAAAGGAACCTACTATTGCTGACCTCAAAGCTGAAGTTAATACAGTAAAAGTAGAATTAGCCCAATTAAAAACAAGAATTCAAATCCTTGAACTTCATGATAATACTTCCGAACTACATACTGAAGAAGACATAGTAGAATTTAATCATTTACTCAAATCATATCATCCCAATGATTATTTAGATCAAATGGACCAAGGCGAATCTTCGAATAGACATTCGGTAAATGTTTTAAATAGAGTGATAACACAAAAATGGTTTGTATTGATAACCATAATCATAAATAATGAATATGAATTCCAATCTCTAGCTCTAGTAGATTCAGGTACTGATCTGAATTGCCTCAATGAAGGATTAGTCCCAACAAAATACTTTGATAAGACTACTCAAATACTTAATACGGCTGATGGTAGTAGACTATTTATCAAATACAAATTATCCAATGCTAAAATTTGTACAGAAGGACATTGTTTTCCTACTCCATTCATAATGATTAAAGGACTCAGTCAAGCTGTAATCCTTGGCGTTCCCTTTCTTACTTTGTTATATCCAGTTACAATTTCTTATACAGGTATTGAAACAAATACTCATGGTACTCCTATTAGATTTGAATTTCTTGATAAGCCAAAAATTAAAGAAATTAATACTGTCAAACAAAATATTAAACACAAAGAAACTTTTTTTAGGATCTTTACAACTTGAAATCAAACATAAACTTATCAGTAAAAACCTCTAAACTCATGAGATAATACAAAAAATACAACTCAAAAGTTTTTATTGAAAAAGAAATAGGCAATGACTTACCAAATGCTTTCTGGCATAGAAAACAACATATTGTTGGATTACCATATGAACCAAATTTTAGTGAAACAAAGATACCAACAAAAGCTAGACCAATTCAGATGAATACAGAATTATTACAAACATGTCGGCTTGAAATAAAAGATTTACTCCAAAAGAAACTTATACGTCCTAGTTCATCTCCCTGAAGTTGTTCTGCTTTTTATGTCAATAAAAATGCTGAGCAAGAACGAGGAGTTCCACGATTAGTTATTAATTATAAACCCCTCAATAAAGTCTTACAATGGATTAGATATCCCATTCCAAATAAAAAAGATTTACTTGATAGACTTTTACATGCTGTAATCTTGTTCAAATTTGATTTAAAATCTGGTTTTTGGCAAATCCAAATAAAAGAAGAAGATAAATATAAAACAGCATTCAATGTCCCTTTTGGACAATATGAATGGAACGTTATGCCTTTCGGTCTTAAAAACGCTCCATCTGAATTTCAAAAAATAATGAATGATATCTTTAATCCCTTTTATAAATTCATGATAGTTTACATTGATGATGTTCTAGTCTTTTCTGAATCACTTGAACAACATTTCAAGCATCTTCATAGTTTCATTCACACAGTAAAAACAGCTGGGTTAGTTGTTTCTGCTAAAAAGATAAATTTGTTCCAAACAAAAATAAGATTCCTGGGACACAATATCAACCAAGGAACAATCATTCCAATTGATAGATCAATTCTCTTTGCTGATAAATTTCCTTACAAAATTTTAGATAAAACTGAATTACAAAGATTTTTAGGATGTCTAAATTATATAAGTGATTTTTACCAAAATCTAGCTTTGGATGCTAAACCTTTATATGATCGATTAAAAAGGAATCCTCCACCCTGGACTAATATTCATACTTTGGCTGTACAGCGAATTAAACTCAAAGCCAAAGAGCTTCCATGTTTAACTTTATCTGATCCAACAACTTTTAAAATTATTGAATGTGATGCTTCTGACTTAGGACTAGGTGGTATATTAAAACAATCAATTGATTCTAAAGAACAATTAATATGTTTTACTTTCAAAGCTTGGAATCCTACCCAAAAGAATTACTCTACTGTGAAAAAAGAATTACTTGCTATTATTCATTGTGTCTGCAAATTTCAAACTGATATTCTAAATCAACATTTTCTAATTCGCACCGATTGTAAACCTGCCAAAGATATTCTGCAAAAGGATGTCCAAAATCTTGTTTCAAAGCAAATATTTGCTTGATGGCAGGCTATTTTATCTGCTTTTGATTTTTCTATTGAACATCTTCACGGTTCTTCCAATTCCTTACCTGACTTTTTAACCCGTGAATTTTTGCAGGGGGGACCGTATATACCCACATCACCCTAAAGACGCTACACTTTCATCCTACGGATTCTCATCCTACGGTTTGCAACTCTTCCTTAACAATAAAATACCAATATGAATAATCCTCAGTCTTCAAACACCAAAGGAAAACAACCAATGGATTTAGTCCCAAGCAACAAGTATGGGCCTCTTATGCCCATCCATTCCTCTCTCAGTCTGACACCCATGTCACCTCTCCGATCCTCAAATGTACCTGAATATTTAATACAGACTCCTCCACAAAGTCCAATATCTACTCCAAGTCCAGCGTTTTCCCCGGCAACATACCCAAAGAACAAACCTTAACCTCTGTCAAATCAATTTATATAGACACCGCTTTTCTATCAGATATACCCATCTCTGATACTCATGCACAACTTGACCCAAATAAAATAGCTCCCTTTTATCTTGTAAATCATTTGAATCCATCCTACGGAGTCAAAACCCGTGAATGGTATGAAGCTATTCTCATGGAAACCGGTTCGGTTTCAATTGTTCATTTTTACCAAGGCACGACTAAAGTATATGCTTATTCTAAATTTTAAATCAAAAAATTACTTTCTTATGAGGATTGGGGATGCAATCCCCTTCAAGGAAAAAAGTTATTGAATCCGGAATTCCAATATAAATATTATAAATATTCTGAGTACATTGACGCACGGCACAAGGTATTCTCCTACCAAAATCCAAATAATACTCATTCCTGGTATCTCCAATTCAAACTCCCTGTCCTCGAAAGATTCCCCAGTTGGTTTCGTCATTGGTTCTTATTATGGGGATCTCAGGCCCAAATATTACCTGATACTTTCCAAATTTTACAGACAAAATTTGGACAACATAATATTTGTACAGACCAAGATGATTATCATCTTTACTTCATGGCAATCTACCAAATACCTTGGATTTTAAAATGGGAATACTCTATTTTTGAGAATAATACTAATAACTATGAGTATATTCCCAAACTAGGAAAAACCCTTAAAGTCAAATGGTGGGATATTTTCAGTACCAATCCTGCCACCTTACCCTTGAAAAGAATACCTCAGCAAACGAATATCCTCAATCCACCATCAAATAATACAGTCAATCTACCTACATTCTCAGCCTATCTAAAGAAGCTGAAACAGACACATCCCAATGCTACTTTCGAAGAAATAGAGCAAACACTTCTTCATGTATTTGGTCCCGATACTATTGCACCAGCAACATCAGAAGAAACTGTCCAATCAGGCAATCCCTTATTGGATGACTTCAGCCAAAGGCCCACAGATTAAAGTAGCCCGATAGTCTAGCCCGATACAGTCCAAAAAAGCCCTATTACTCTCCAACTAATACAAAAGATTCTCTTCTTCAGCTTTATCATTCACTGATATGAACCCGCCAGGATAAAGAAAGATGCTCCGACAAGAAATATTCTCTTCAAAAAGCGACAAGAATTCTCAAAAGGAAAGATTCTCTTCCTCATAAAAGACAAGATAACGGAATAGTCCAAGATTTCCTTTTTACCCAGTGACAAGACACTTCTCAATAGTAAGATGCTCTTAGAATGATGTGACTAATTTGGAGTCACATCATATCACATCAACCGTTCCTCTTTCTTCTTCGTTCGCACAAACTTGGCATAACCATCGTCGATCGCACATACTTCAACTGTTAAAGATTCCCTATCACGTCATCTACTATCCTTACTCCTTGCAGAGTGCCACGTATCTTTCTTCGTACAACACCCTTATCCCCAAGGGTTTATAATTAATGACTAGTCGTGGAACTCTTCGTTCTTGTTCGGCATTTTTATTGACATAAAAAGCTGAGCAGCTTCAGGGAGATGAACTAAGACGTATGAGTTTCTTATGAAGTAAATCTTTAATTTCATGATGACATGTTTGTAATAATTCCGTATTCATCTGAATGGGTCGAGCTTTTGTTGGTATTTTGTTTCACTAAAAGTTGGTTCATATGGTAATCCAACTATATGTTGTTTTCTATGCCAAAATGCGTTTGGTAAATCATTACATATTTCGCTTTCAATAAAAGTTTTGAGTTGTTGTATTTTTTTTATCATATCATTAGTTTGGAGTTTTTCACTGATAATTTTATGTTTAATTTCAAGTTGTAACGATCCTATAAAATTTTCTTTATGTTTGATAGTTTGTTTGACAGTATTAATTTCTTTAATTTTTGATTTATCAAGAAATTCAAATCTGATTAGGGTACCATGAGTATTTGTTTCAGTACTTGTATGGGAAATAGTAACTGGATATAATAGAGTAAGGAAAGGTACGTCAAGGATTACAGCCTGGCTGAGTCCTTTGACCATAATGAATGGAGTAGGAAAGCAATGTCCTTAAGTACAAATTTTTGCATTAGATAATTTGTATTTGATGAATAGTCTACTTCCATCTGCAGTATTAAGGATTTGGGTAGTTTTGTCGAAATATTTTGTAAGGACTAATCCTTCATTGAGACAATTAAGATCAGCACCTGAATCCACTAAAGCTAGAGATTGGAATTCATATTCATCATTTATGATTATAGTTATTAATACAAACCATTTTTGTGTGATTACTCTATTTAAGACATTTACTGAGTGTCTATTGGATGATTCGCATTGATTCATATAATCATTGGGATGATATGTTTTGAGTAGGTGGTTAAATTCTACGACATCTGTGTTAGTGTCTATGTTGGAGGTATTGTCATGGAGTTCAAGGATTTGAATTCTATTTTTCAATTGGGATAATTCTACCTTGACTATATTTACTTTCGTTTTAAGTTCAGTAATAGTGGGTTCCTTTTGTGTGGCTTCATGCTGACTGATTCGTTTCATTATATCAGAAAAGTTATAATTATCAGAAGGTTTGACTAAGGGCATATGTTTTGTTATTGTTTTGGTTAAATTAATGAACTGAGTAATGGTTTCTCTTTTTTCATCAGGATCAGATATTTTCTCTATTAGGTCTAAAATAAGATTGTCCTCTTTTGTTAACGTATGAATGTCAAAAGTTGTAATAGGACATTGACATGTTTCGTCTTCTGTGCTAGAACTATTATTTGACCAATAAAAATCATCATGATGTATTGTTCCTATAAAAGAATTATCACTACTTGAGGAAGTAGTATCTGTATCTGAACTATCAGATGAATCATATATTTGAATGATGTCATATATTTTATTTTTGATGGATTCATCTAATGTAATAGAGTCTAGTTTTTGTTTGACTTTGCATTGGCTTTTATAATGGCCAACTTTTCCACATTTATAGCAAACAGGTAATTTCTTATTATTTTGAAATTTTTTGGATGCAAAGTGTTTAGTAAATTTTCTATATTTTTTCTGTTTGGTTGGAAAAGACTTATATATTTTTTCGGGTTTATTATTACGATGTTTTTTCTTTTTATATATTTTACGTATTTTGTGTGGTTTATCTCTGTCAATATGATAGCCAAATTATTGGCAGAAGTCTCCTAACTCCTTTTTACCACTTATATTTTGTTTATCAAGTTGCTTTTTAAGTTTCATATCGGTGCATAAGGCTAAGCCTTCAGCACATATTTCAGAAGATAATTCTACTAATGTATATTGAGCATAATTGATTATACCACTGTTTTTATTTTTCAGACGTTTTTTGACCGTTTCAGCAAATAAGTATGGTAGCCCTTCTACGAACTTTTCTTTCCAATGGTCAAGATGACTATCTTCTCGTATGAGTAAACGAGAGAAAAAGACGTCTTTATACCATTTGTAATGAGATAGGGTAGGACAATGTAAATTAGATAAAAGATCAGCAGTTCGAGTTGCAAGTATTGAAGTATTTCCTATGAAATGAAGGGCAATTGTATAAATTAGTGAATTGACAGCATCAACCGAATATACCATATCTTGGTTATGTTCGTTTTTTGCTGTCCATTGTCGAGTATTGGTTAATATTTGTTGTTTTGTTTGTTCATTGGATAGGAATCCCACCATCCTCTTAACCATCCGGTAAATCCTGAGACTATAGCTTTTGCTATTTCTTGGTCATGGCTACCACCCATTTTACATGCCGAAGAATACATAGTCATATGTTTCATTGTATCTAATATTCGATGATATGAAATTCCATCTATATTCCAATCGATAATGGTTCGACCAGTGTATGTAGAAGTATGACTTATAAGGTCTTCTTCTAATTGGTTGTCAACTGGGGTTGGTCGTTTATAATATGGTCTGGCATTGATTGGTTGCCAATTTTTATTATAATTAATTCGATTTATCGTATCTGGCGTAAAATGAGTTTCAGAAAATGCTTTTTGTATATTTTTTATGGTGTTGGTAATTGATGGTTCTATATTTTCATCTGATTGGAATATTATTTCTTCTTGAAGAGTCATATTATCATGTTCTGGAATTTTTGCTTTTCCTTTATCATTGTCTGGTAGAATAATAGTTTGTTTGGGATCTTTTATTTCTAATTTGGATAATTTGGAAATTAATTGATCCATGAGTGTTTTGTTATCATCACCTATATGAAAATTTTCTTTATCCAAGTCAGGAGGAGGTTTAAAAAATAATTGTTTTTTCTCCTTATAGATGAGTGGATGTAATAAGTTTTCTATTCTATTTGTTCGTTGTCCAATTGTATGAAGGTAAAGATTTGTGTAATTATTTTGTTCAATTATATGTGGAAGTAATTCTATACGAGCTAAATTTGCATTGTTTAATTTATATGGTGTGGCTACTGTTTCGTATAAAATCATTTGGGTTGATGTTGAGGATCCTATATTTTGCTCTTTATTTAATCCCGTAGTAGCGGATGCTTTCGTAGTTATTCCTTGTATTTTCAAACGTTGTTCTGGAGGATGTATAGCTTTAATTATATATCCTTCAGTAGTATTAAATATTGTATATTGATTTTCTAGTGTATTTATTTCAAAGTCGGGAATCGGGATATTGTGTTGGCTTAGGTGTCTCTTAGCCAATCGAAAAAACATGTTCCTCTATTTCCTTTTTTTCTCCATATATTAAATCTTTTGTGAAATAATTCTACTAGTCTAGGTTTAAAAGCTTTTACATACCATTCTCTAATATTTTTATTTTCTAGTGATAAAAAATCATTTATGATGTCTTCTTTATCAAATGTTTCTTCAAGTTGTAGTACTTGAATGAATTCTGCTTCAGCAGGTTCTTCTTGAGCTTGTTTATATTGAGGGATAATGATATTATCAGGTGTTCGTAAAAGTCCATCAATTTGTGGTTTGATTGGTGTTGACGGAATATTTATGATAGGAGGAATTCTATTGTACGTAGTAACATATTTTCTTGCTGGTTCCGTTTCTCGGAAGGAATAATTACCTGAAGTACCCGAGATGGATGCGTCATCCATAATCCTATTATTTGCAGTGAATTGGATTTCAATACTTCCATCTGTATATTCAATAATTTTATCTAGAATATTTTGGGTAGATGTTTGTGATGGTTGATTTTCATTGTGGATAGACTAGGTTTGTGGTAGAATAGTATCTGACCATGATATTGTTTTTGGTATGATCGTATTAGATTTTCCCATATTGGTTTAGAAAAATATAGTTTGTCCTCTAGTATCTATTTGAAGTACATTTGGACATAATGTATTCATTATTTTATAATAAATACGATAAATAATGGCTATATTTTGCGAACCTAACATTATATTAAATCTTTGTGTTTTTAGGTTTAAAGATAAAACATTTAGAATATTTGGATATGTAAGTGATACAGAATAATTTGGAAAACAATTGAAATAAATTGGTCCACTACATAAACTAGATTCGACCATTCCTAATAATGAATCAGAAAATCTATTATGCCTAGTATCTCGTAAGCATACTAAGATAGAATTATTTAATCCTAAACGAGTCAATGGTTTAACAGCTATTTGAATTAAGCCGATATGTAAATATTTATAATTTTTTGCTTTATAGACTTGTAATATTTTTTGAGATAGTAATTGAAAATCTTCTTGATTATTTGTAACAGATAGAGTCTCTTCTACTGTTTTAATAGCATATCTGATTTTTAGATCGAACGTGCCTTTCTTGTAAACATCTGATATTTGAACTTTGGGTATGTTCCAATTTTGTATTTGATTTTCAATATCATTAATAATAATTTCTTCTTTGTTTTTTATCCTTAGAGTTCTATTAGTTGTACTACTTGTTTTATCCGTTAGATTCTTAATAAATTTTTCCATTATTAGGTTGAGGTTGAGTGTTATCTGGACAGTCATCTTTGACTACCTCATACGTCTTCTAGACTTCTGCGGCTCTCCTGGCCTAAACGGTCAACTGATTGGGTGTCTGAGCGTCTTGAACCTCAATGCTCGGACCAACTTTCTTTAATGGATTAATTTGATGGAGCATTTTTAAGACCAAAAGGCATAACATTCCATTCATATTGTCCAAAAGGGACATTAAATGTTGTTTTATATTTATCTTCTTCTTTTATTTGTATTTGCCAAAAACCTGATTTTAACTCAAATTTGGAGAAGATTACTGCATGTAAGAGTCTATCAAGTAAATCTTTTTTATGGGATATTTAATCCATTGTAATACTTTATTTAAGGGTTTATAATTAATGACTAGTCGTGGAACTCCTCGTCCTTGTTCGGCATTTTTATTAACATAAAAAGCTGAGCAGCTCTAGGGAGATGAACTAGGACGTATGAGTTTCTTATGAAGTAAATCTTTAATTTCATGATGACATGTTTGTAATAATTCCGTATTCATCTGAATGGGTCGAGCTTTTGTTGATATTTTTGTTTCACTAAAAGTTGGTTCATATGGTAATCCAACTATATGTTGTTTTCTATGCCAAAACGCGTTTGGTAAATCATTACATATTTCGCTTTCAATAAAAGTTTTGAGTTATTGTATTTTTTGTATCATATCATTGGTTTGGAGTTTTTCACTGATAATTTTATGTTTAATTTCAAGTTGTAACGATCCTATAAAATTTTCTTTATGTTTGATAGTTTGTTTGACAGTATTAATTTCTTTAATTTTTGGTTTATCAAGAAATTCAAATTTGATTAAGGTACCATGAGTATTTGTTTCAATACTTGTATGGGAAATAGTAACTGGATATAATAGAGTATGGAAAGGTACGCCAAGGATTACAGCCTGGCTGAGTCCCTTGACCATAATGAATGGAGTAGGAAAGCAATCTCCTTCAGTACAAATTTTTGCATTAGATAATTTATATTTGATGAATAGTCTACTTCCATCTGCAGTATTAAGGATTTGGGTAGTTTTGTCGAAATATTTTGTAGGGACTAATCCTTCATTGAGACAATTAAGATCAGCACCTGAATCCACTAAAGCTAGAGATTGGAATTCATATTCATCATTTATGACTATAGTTATTAATACAAACCATTTTTATGTGATTACTCTATTTAAGACATTTACTGAGTATCTATTGGATGATTCGCATTGATTCATATAATCATTGGGATGATATGTTTTGAGTAGGTGGTTAAATTCTACGACATCTGTGTCAGTGTCTATGTTGGAGGTATTGTCATGGAGTTCAAGGATTTGAATTCTATTTTTTAATTGGGATAATTCTGCCTTGACTATGTTTACTTCCGTTTTAAGTTCAGTAATATTGGGTTCCTTTTGTGTGGCTTCATGCTGACTGATTCGTTTCATTATATCAGAAAAGTATATATATATATATAGCGAGTCACTGCTGTACGTCCATACGCGAATGACTTAGATTGAATTTGGGCTATTATCTAGCTGATCTGATACTCACGGATGTCTAATAGTATTTGAATTTTACTTTTTTTTTTCAAATCTAAATCACTTGAAATTTTAGGCGTGTGTTCTTCTCATCAGGGCATACCTAATAAAAATGTAAAAAAATAATTCATGAAAAGAAAATTGATCAAAATACCCCCCAAAACGTTTTGGGGGTATTTTGGTCAATTTATTTCATGTAAAATTGTTTTTTGATATTTTTCATAGATTCGTCTATTTTTGAAGAATACAC
>NW_006499776.1:5049553-5101555 GCF_000471905.2 Amborella trichopoda
GTTTTTCTTCGCCTCTCAACCAAGTACCATCTCTCTCTCTCTCTTAAGCTCTCTCTTGTGCTGCTCTCTTTCTCCCTCTCCCCATCTCTCTCTCTCTCTACCCTGCCCTTCACTCTCTACCTCTCTATCCTGACCCACCATAACAATATTTTCCCTCACTTGTCTCTCTCTTTCCCTTTACCCTGTCCACCACTCTCAACCAAGAGCCCCATCCCCCATTTTCCCTCACCTCTCTCAACAAGGATCCCCGTCCTCCATTTTCCCTCTCCTCTCTCAACTAGGTACCATCAGTTCTCTCTTAGTCTTGCCAAACTAGGTTCTCTCTCTCGTTCATTCTCTCTCTAGAAATACCCGTCCCCCATTTTCCCTCATCTTTCTCTCTTGGTTCTCTCTCTCTCTCATCTCTCTCTCTACCCCATCCCTCATTTTCACTCAACTCTCTCTCTTGGTTCTTGTTCTCCCTAAACCATCAAGAAGCCGACCCATTCACAATCACTGTTGCAATGAGAACTCTACGTCAGGAACCGACCCTATGAAGAGCCCTGCTTTACCGTAACGACCTTGTAGGTACTCCTTTCTTATCCTCTCTCTATTCTCTAACTTGCATTGAGATCAACAAGCCCAATTTGCATTTTATCTTGCAGATTGGTTGAAAACTCTACTCATAATTTGTTTAATTATGCGTGGTCGTGCATCTATTTTCATTGTAACCCTATTATGTTATTGGAGAAACGATGGATGGATAATATTAACTTTTCCATAATTATGCATGGTCTTGCATCTCACTTAATCTCTATGCTCATATTGTATTTTTTCAATTTCACTTTCTCGCTCTCATTCTTTGAATTGTTTTATTTTGATTTTAGGAATATGTTGATTCTCATTTTCAGGAGCATGTTAATTCTCTTGAATGACTCATATTTGCAAATACTGTGATATTTATAGATTGGCGAGATGTTGTTTGTTTCTACCTTTTAGGGGAATATGGACTAATGTTTTAGGGAATTATTTCAATATCACATAATCAAACTTTTATAGCGTTATGGTTATGAGTTGAAACAGTGAATTGAGCCTTGTTCTCTATTCCAAGATCTTAAGGATTTTTATTAGCTTAAATGGAGCTACTTTGTACTTCAAGTTATTTAGGAGTTAGTATTGTAATTGAATTGCAAATTTGTGTCTTGAATTGTGTTAGTAATGAATTGTTCTCGAGAAGTTATATACTGCTACAATGATGGCTTCCTACAAATACTTAGAAATGAGCATTTGATAAAACAAGATACGAGAATTGTAGTCAATCTAGAATTTCAAATTGAGGTATGCTACAAGGAAATAGGGCGTGATACCTAGCTAAACTTAACGACCAATAGAAAATAGATGCATATTGTCAATCAAATCTTGAATTCATAAATATGATGAACCTTGATTTAAATTTGACAAAAAAAATACTTGAATACCCGATTGATGCGAGTAGGGCTAATATGTGCCCAAATACTATTCGGTTTTCTTGAATCATTTATTAAAAAACATGTGAAGTGTTGAAGTCATTAGTTGACATATAAAATGTGTTTTGTGTAGGGGTAATGTGTTTTGTATATAGGGTTATCAAAAATAGAGTAGCCCCACAGGAACGAAATTCGGTTATGAAGATGATGCATATGAGTTTTACAAGGCTTATATATTGGTGCGTGCGTTTGGTATAAAAAAAGGAAGTACTCACAACAATAAGGATGAAAAAAGAATAGATAGGGAATATAACTGTACTCAGCAAGGATTCCGTAGGGAGGAAGAAGTCTTCCGTACAAAGAAAATCCCTCAGTCAAGGTGTGGATGAGTAGCTTAGATGGGCATAAGCAAATATGCCAACAATGAGTGGGTTGTGACAATGTTCGTTAAGGATCACAACCACAAGCTTGTTATTCCAAGGAAATTTCGACTCAGCCGATCGCACCGAACAATATTGGATGCGACAATGACAATGACAATAATAAACTCCATGAGCTCTGCTTTGGTGAGGTCTTAACATATCTAGAATGTCTTTACAGAACAAGCAGGAGGGATTGATAATTTCCATTTCTCACAAAAAGGCATTGAAAATCAAGTAGGAAACAAGAGAAGAAAATTGAAAGGGGAAGATGGCAATTCTGCATTGGAACGATTTATCAAATATGAATGCATCGAATCCGTCCTTTTTTTATAAGGAGAAATTAGATGAAGAACATCACATTGTCAGCATACTATGGGTAGATGCCATATCAATGGTGTTATACCACCATTTCTCGGATGTGGTCACTTTTGATACTATATATAAGACAAACTCTTTTGGCGCGCCTTTTCTTCCTATACTTAGAATGAGTCACCACCTTAGCACAATATTTTTTTGGGTTTTCTTTTATATTTGATGAGAACATGAAGTCCTTTGTATAGGTATTTGAAAATTGGCCAGAGGCAATGGATGGACGTCAACCAGGAGTAATTATCACCAATCAGGGTCCTGCAATGACTACTGCAATGAGACAAGTTCTGAATAAAAGCAGACATCATATTGTAAGTGACACATACTAGCAAAGGTCAAAGAAAAATTGTGCCATGTCTTGCGAAGGTGTCCATCTTTTTTAGAAATATTCATGAAATGTATAATGAGCCCAGCTAAGAAAGAATTTGAGTCAGAATGGAAATCTCTTTTTGAGAAATATGAGCTTCAACAGAATGAATGACTCAATAGATTGTACTAATGGCGAATGCAATGGATTGATGCATATGTGGCAGATGCATTCACAGCCGGTATGTGCCATATGGGTAGATGTCATATCAAGGGTGTTGTACAAATTAGATGAAGAAGATCACATTGTCAGCATACTATGGGTAGATGCCATATCAAGGGTGTTGCACCACCATTTCTCGGATGTGGTCACTTTTGATACCATATATAAGACAAACTCTTTTGGCACGCTTTTTGCTCCTATATTTAAAATGAGTCACCACCTTAGCACAATATTTTTTTGGGTTTTCTTTTATATTTGATGAGAACATGGAATCCTTTGTATAGGTATTTGAAAATTGGCTAGAGGCAATAGATGGACGTCAACCAGGAGTAATTATCACCAATCAGGGTCCTGTAATGACCACTGTAGTGAGACAAGTTTTAAATAAAAACAAACATCATATTGTAAGTGACACATACTAGCAAAGGCCAAAGAAAAATTGTACTATGTCTTGCGAAGGAGTCCATCTTTTTTAGAAATATTTATGAACTGTATAATGAACTCAACTAAGGAAGAATTTGAGTCAGAATGGAAATCTCTTTTGAGAAATATGAACTTCAACAGAATGAATGGCTCAATAGATTGTACAAATGGCGAATGTAATGGATTGATGCATTCACAACCGGTATGTCATCGATTCAAAGAAGCGAATAAATGAATAAGCATTCAAAATATACTTGTCTTCCACAACAAGTTTGTGCACATCTACTTTAAAAGTTCATGAAAAAAAACTTCTTAAGATGAGAGAAAATGACTTAAAGAACGTCACAACTACGCTTATTCTGAGGAACATGTGTGACATCAAGGCTCACGCTTTGAAGATATATACACACAAAGTTATGAAGTTGTTTGGAGAAGAAGTCGCAGAAGATGTAAATTACAAGAGTGAAATTATTGAAGAGAATGACAATTGCAATATTCAAGGTATCAAATGTGGAAGTGGAGCAAGGGACTCCAATGTAGAGTTCAATGGTCACGACCAAACTTTTTCTTGTACTTGTCACATGTATGAGAGGCTAAGCATTATTTGTAGGCATGGGATTTGGGTCTTAATGGTGAAAAATATTTTTGAAATTCCATTGCATTACATAATGAAACGATAGATGAAAATTTGATATAGTTTTTCTCTCTAAAACTTTTGTTAGATACTATATTAAATTAGATACTATAATGAAACGATGAACTAAACTATACTATATTGAAGCGATGATGAAGAATAATGAAGATACATCGCATTACATAATGAAGCGATGGTGAAAAATATTTTTAAATACTATACTCTTTTTAGGTACATAATGAAGAGATAGGTGAAACTATATCAAATTAAAGACAAGTATCTAAAAAATGTTTTAGAGAGAGAAACTATATCAAATTTTCATCTATTGCTTTATTATGTAATGCGATGGGATTTCAAAAATATTTTTAACCATCAAGAACCTAATCCTATGCCTACAAATAATGCCTAGCCTCTCATACATGTGGCAAATACAAGAAAAAGTTTGGTCGCTCTACATTGTAGTCCCTTGCTCCACTTCCACGTTTTGATACCTTGAGGATTGCAAATGTGTCATTCTCATCAATAATTTCACTCGTGTACTTGACGTCTTCCGTAACTTCTTTCCCAAATAACTTTAGAACTTTGTGTGTATATATATTCGAAACGTGAGCCTCGATGTCATACGTGGTCCTTAGAATAAGCGTCGTCGTGATGTTCATTAAGTCATTTTCTCTCATCTTAAAACGGTTTTTTTATGCACTTTTAAAGTAGTTTTAAAAAATGTGTGCAAGCTTGTTGTGGAAGTCAAGTACATTTTGAAGTGCTTATTTATTTCTTCGCTTATTTGAGTTGATGACATACCGATTGTGAATGTATCTGCCACATATGCATCAATCCATTGCATTCGACATCTGTACAATCTATTAAGCCATTCATTCTGTTGAAGTTCATATTTCTCAATAAGAGATTTTCATTATGACTCAAATTCTTCGTTAGTTGGGCTCATTATACAGTTCTTGAATATTTATGGAAAAGATGGACTCCTTCGCAAGACATGACACTATTTTTCTTTGACCTTTGCAAGTATATGCCCCTTACAATAATGGTGGCTGCTTTTATTTCGAACTTGTCTCACTGCAGTGGTCATTGCAGGATCTTGATCGGTGATAATTACTTCTGGTTGACGTCCACCTATTGCCTTTAGTCAATTTTCAAATACCCATAAAAGGACTCCACGTTCTCATCAAATATAAGTACAAACCCAAAAAATATTGTGCTAAGGTGGTGATTAACTCCAAGCACGAGAGCCAAAAGCATGCCAAAAAAGTTTGTCTTATATGTAGTATCAAAAGTGATCACATCCGAGAAGTGGTGGTAGAACACCCTTAACATAACATCTAGCTATAATATGCTGACAATGTGATATTCTTCATCTAATTTCACCTGTATAAAAAAAGGATGGATTCGATTCATTCATATTGATCAACCATTCCATTGGACGATTTTCTCTTCTTTCCTAATTGGTTTTCAATGTTTTTTTTCTGAACAAGGCAGATTATCAATCCCTCAAGCTTGCTTCATAAAGATATCATAGATATGTTGAGACTTCACCACAGCAGAGCTTGTGGAGTTTAACATTGTCTTTATCGCATATGATATTATTCGGTGCGATCGGATGAGTTGAGAGCAACAAGCTTGTGGTTGTGATCCTTAACAAACCTTGTCACAACCTACACATTGATGGCATTTTTGCTTATGGCCATGCTAACTACACATCCACACCTTGACTGAGGGATTTTTTTTGTAGGTAACACTTCTTTCTCCTTACGGAATCCTTCATTTGAACAATTATACTCCCTATCTATTCTCTTTCTATTTTTATTGTTGTGAGTATTTCCCTTTCTGATACCTAACCCATACCAAACCCACACTTCAATGCATAAACCTTGTAAAACTCGTATGCATCATCTTCATAACCGAATTTCATGCTTATGTGGGATTCTCATTCCTATGTGGGATTCTTCTATTTTTTACCCCTCGGACAACGATGCATGTTCCCCGTTTCCTAGATTTGTGAATACTAGAATGACCTACACAAAGCACATTTTAAATGTCAACTAATAACTTCAACACTTCACATGCTTTTTACTAAATGATTCAAGAAAACCGAATAATATTTGGGCACGTATTAGCCCTAGCATCAGTCGGATATTCAGGTTTTTTGTTGTCAAATTTAAATCAAGGTTCATCATATTTATGAATTCAAGATCTGATTGACAATATGCATATATTTTCTAGTGGTCGTTAAGTTTAACCGGGTATCAAGCCCTATTCCTTGTAGTGTGCCTCACTATGAAATTCTAGATTGACTCTAGTTTTTTTTTCTTGTTTTATCAAATGCTCATTTCTAAGCATTTGTAGGAAGCCATCATTGTAACAGTATAGAGCTTCTTGAGAACAATTCATTACTGACAATTTAAGATATAAATTTATAATTCAATTGCAATACAAACAATAATAAATCTTGAATAAGCAGCTCCATTTAAACTAATAAAAATCCATAAGTTTTTGGAATGAACAAGACTCGATTCACTATTTCAACTCAGAATCATAAATCTATAAAAGTTTGATTATGTAAGATTGAAATAATTCCCTAAAAAATTGGTCCATATTCTGTTAAAAAATAGAAACAAATCTCATCTCGCCAATCTATAAATATCGCAATATTTGCAAAAATGAGTCACATTCAAGAGAATTAATATGTTCCTGCAGATAAGAATCAACAAATTTGTAAAATTAAAATAAAACAGTTCAAAGAGTGGGAGGGAGATAGTGAAATTGAAAAACCATAGTATGAGCATGGAGATTGAGTGAGATGGAAGACCATGCATAATTATGGAAAAGTTAATTATATCCATCCATAATTTCTCTAATAACATAATAGTGTTACAATGCAAATAGATGCAAGACCATGCATAATCAAACAAACCCAGTGTATCATTTTCAATCAGTGTGTGAGATAAAATGCAAATAAGGCTTTTTGATCTCAATGCAAGTTAGAGAACAAAGAGAGAGAGTAAGAGCGAGTACAAGGCCGTTAGGGTGGAGCAGGGTCGGTTCCTGATGCAGAGTTCTCCTTGCAGCAGTGATTGTGGGTATGGGGCCTGCTTTTTGTTGGTTTAGGGAAAACAAGATAGATATGGGAGAGAGAGCTGAGGGAAAATGGGGGACGGGTAGAGAGAGATAACCAGGAGAGAGAGGTGAGGGAAAATGGGGGATAGGTAGTTCTAGAGATAGAGTGAGAGAGGGAGATATATGGAACCTGGTTTGGGGAGACCAAGAGAGAGCTGATGGGATACGAGAGTGAGAGAGACGAGGGAAAATGGGGGGACAGGGCTCTTGGTGGATGGGATAAAGAGAAAGAGAGAGGTGAGAGAAAATGAGATTATGGTGGGTCAGGATAGAGAGGTGGAGAGTGCAGGACATGGTAGAGAGAGAGAACCTGGTTTGTGGAGAGCTGGAGACAAGAGAGAGAGATGGTACCTGGTTGAGATAAGTGAGGAAAAACAGGTGATGGGCCTCCTTGTTGAGAATGGTGGACGGGGTAGAGGAAAAAAGAGAGAGAGAGATGCGAGGGAAATGGGGCTCTGGTATATTGGAGGACGGAGAGAGAGGGTAACAGGTGTAAGTACTGTTAGTTTGTCAACAATATGGGGAACTGGGCTATCATTTATGAACCGTAGTATCTTGGTTGTTGGGCCCACCCAAAGCCATATGCGAGTGGGCGTTCTTTATCATTTTCATATATATATATATATAGAGAGAGAGAGAGAGGAAGATGCTAAGGTGAGCCCACTAGCTCATAGAATAGTATAAGCCCAATGCCTAGATTGAATCTAAGCCGATCTGATGGCTGAAAGTGTTTGAATTTTAATTTTTTTTTTATAAATTCAAATCACTTGAAATTTTAGGTGAATGTTCTTCTCATCAAGTCAAACTTAATAAAAATATAAAAATAACAATCCGAAAAATTAAAAATGACCAAAATACCCCTGAAAATTTACCGGGGTATTTTGGTCATTTTTTTAATGTAAAATATTTTTTTAATATTTTTTGAATATTTACCTATTTTTGTTGAACACACGTCTAAAATTTCAAATGATTTAGATTTGTAGAAACAAATTAAACTTCAAACACTATCGAGCATCTATGATTGTTAGATCGGCCCAGATTCAATCTGGGCCATTGGGCTCATTTTTTCTCATGAGCTATTGGTTCACACAAGCTTTTTCAAACCCATCCATATATTTGTTGCTAGTGGCCCTTCGGGTACACCTATTGAAGTGGAAGTTCTTTTTCTTCGATTGATCCTTTTGAGAAGCTACCCTTTAGATACGACGTGTGGAGAATATTGCTTTGGGTAAAGTAGCCTTCTTTGCTAGATATTTGTGCTATCTCCGATTCATATCAACAGGAAAAGAGGGCAAAAGATTGCCTTGGATTACCGAATATTCATTTCCATCGCCTCTTCGTCTTTTAGGGAGGATGGAATTCAGAGACCAGTTCGTCTCTGCCAAAGGATTGTCTTTGCTGAAGCTCCCGGCTCTCTGGTTGCTTTCTTGTGTGCTTCTCCATTGCAAGATGCGATACTTGCCATTTTGTTTGTCTATGAGGAGGAGAGCTGCACCTAGAGTTGAGCCAAGGGAACCTATAATTCCTTTGGCACTGATGAGGAAGAAAACCAGGGTTTTGAAATGGAAGAGGTCACTAACATTGTTGAAGGCTTGGGAGAAAACGACGCTGGCTTCCTGGGTCATATTGGGGATGAAATAGTGATAGTTGAGGAGTGGTGGTGGTACCATTGAATGTCTTACAGCAGGAGGAGATGTTCCCATTGGTTGAGGAATTGGTCCAGCCACCTGAATTGTATAAAAAGCTTCTAAATAGTAAGCACAAATTGATTTCTTGGAAAGTTGATAAATGGCTTTTTTTGAAAAATACAATTGATAGTACACTTGTGGATATTCAGCTCTTGGATCAAAATATCCAGCAGGAAGGAACCATCTCTGAGGATAGAGTGTTAGATGTGCTCTGTTATGTTCATCGACTTACCTACATAGGTTGGAGGAGATTTATTGAAAGTAGATATTCAGGGTAAAGTGGTTAAAAGAAAGGAGATCTCAATACAAAATTTTTTCATGCAATTGCAAGTGAAGGCAGAAAGATATTTCAGGACTTATGGTTCTTGGTGTTGCTGAGAATGTTCAGGTTGGTTAGAAATGTAGTATTATGAACCATTTTCAGAAAGCTTTTACTTTGGATATTCTTTTTACTCCTAAGATGAGCGTTATTGCATTTAAATCTCTTTCCTCTGAAATGGCAGAGAAACTAAAAATGGTAGTTTCTATGAAAGAATTGAAAAAGGCAGTTTTTATGCTTCCTGGGGACAAGGCTCATGAACGAGATGGTTTTCCATTAATCATTTTTCAAAAATTCTAGTCAATGGTGAAGGTGAAATTGTTGGAGATGGTTAGTGGATTTATGCTTAGGGTTGAGTTTGTCAAGGGAGTTAATGTCATATATATTGCTCTAATTATGAAGAAATTGGTCATATCTGGTCTTCCAGATATTTAGACCAATAAGTCTTCTTACCAGCTTATACAAAATTGTGGTTAAAATTCTTACGGAACATCTCAAAAGGGTTTTGCCGCAGGTGGTCTCAAACACTCAATCAACCTTTATTCAAGACAGGATGATTACTGATATTGTGTTGGCGGTGATTAAATTGCATATATAAGAAGCCTATGATAGAGTAGAGTGATGTGCTCTATTGGAGTTTTGAGAAAGATGGGTTTTAGTACAAAAAGGAAGAATTGGATTTATGGATACCTATCAACGGCTCAAGGGGTATAGGGTCAGGGAGTCTTGTTTCGTTTTGGCACCATAAGTGGTTAGGGTTGTTCCTTTGGAAATTACTTATCCACAACTTGAGAATTTTTAAAGAAAGAAATGTTGGTTCCATTTGTACAATGAAGGGGACTCGATGAACGATATTAAATGGTGCA
This sequence comes from Amborella trichopoda, assembly GCF_000471905.2. Next base: position 5,059,381 of record NW_006499776.1, read on the forward strand.
AAAACGGAACAACAGATTCTAAACAGATTCTATGGCAGTTTAAATCAATTGGGCTTCAAGTTTTAGATATGGCAACTCTTTTGATGACTTCATTCCATCCTGTTTACAGGGAGGCTAATGATATCGCGGATGCTTTGACAAAGAGGGGTGTTTCTATGCAAGCTTTAGTTGTTTCTCATGATGTAGTTTCTCTATTGTAATTTTTTCATTCAATAAAATTTGATAACATTATCAGAAAAAAAAAGAAAAGAAAAAGAAAAAGGTAGTGTTTCATGGTTGCACAGAGGCCGTTTGATTATTTGGGGTAAGATCTAAGTAGTGGAAGACTGGAAATTTAAATTTTATTCTTTAAAAAATAATAATCTAGTGATTCTTATGCGATCCTCAACTTGAAAAAATCTCCCAAGTAAGTCTTCTACTCGACAGATGTACAGTATATGCTCTTACGAGACCATAATATATGTGCTGAAATGAAATTCAAGATAAAGGATGCGATATCTAAAAGGCGTAGGCTTTATGGAAAAATTAATGGCTTACATCAAAACCTCATTTGGGAAACACTTTGGGCATGATAGCTCTAATTCTATTTCCATCACCAACTATAAATTTTGGAGTTAAAAAAATAACAAATATTGCGGATTTGTGAACACTTAAAAAGGGCTGGTTTAAATAATGTATTATAATATACACTATTTTAAGAGCATGAAATTTTTTTTTGTTTTTTTTGTCCATTATATCAAGGTCTAGATGACCTATTTCAAGGTTTTCCAATACCAAAACTATAATTCTCAACATTTGAGAGGTGGCTTTACTTTTCTCTAGCAGGCTCATATCCCTTTCCGTAAAAGAATAGATACATAAGCGCTATTGTCTTTCGAGGTCATACATTTTAACTATTTAGATGTCACGTTAAATATACAAGGAATCTACTTTACGGGTTAAATGTACAAAGAAATGTATAAAGAGTGAAGATGATTTGAATGCCTTGTTTATCTACGAGGTCCCGTTACAATTTGGTTGGTGGCTGTAGTGTTTCAAAACTCGGATTGAAATGGATTGTTTGACCCATATAACCATCTGTCGGGTTGCCGGATAGCTGATTTGGATTGATATGAATTGACAATCTCCCGATTTGGATTGATATGAATTGACAATCTTGAAAAGTTTTTCTTTGTTTTTTTTGTGGTTTTTTTTTTTTGGCACGGGAGGTGTTATGTATGGGAATTTTTTAGGACATAAAAAAACAATAGATAAGCTTAAAAGAAAAAATAGAGACATCAAAAAAACAAATAGATAAGCTTAAAAGAAAAAAAAAATATGAAAGGTTGGGAGGAAGGAATAGGGCTGGTATTGATTCTTTCTCAGAACTGATTGGATCTGGCGAATTCCTGGCTCTGATTGGCAATACCTAATTTGAATTCTGAACTTTGAAGCACTAGATGGTTGATATCAAATGAAACGAGTTTGCTTCATTAATGTGAATGATAAATAACTACAAGTCAAGGAGATATACAATTTGTGTGATGGAAGATCCACCATTTCACGATGGTATCTTGAATTTTTGAAAAAATGAAAACAAAATTGGAGCGGCCACCAAATGATCAGTGTCATTAGATGCAGCGTGGCTGCTGAACTTGTTTGGGGTCCAACCCCGTGTATGATCGTCGGTCAAACTAAGATCAGATTTTGAAAAGCTAAAAAAGGAAGATCAGATTTTGAAAAGCTAAAAAAGGAAAAGTAATTGTAACTTATGAAGTATACCAAAGAAAACTTTTTCCTCTTTGGGTCCAAGCAGTCAAAATTGGCAAAAAAAAAAAAATGTAGAGAGTTTGTTTTGATCGTACCTAATTCTTGCTTTGCATTAAATTGTCGGAGGCAATAATTGGCCGGGCTAGCGGCCTGCTCTAGTCCGGTTTAGATAGATATATTATGAGTATATAAGAAAACAAATGGATGTCTTCTAGTGATCGTTTGGAGGTGTACTGTTTGCTATGGTGTGGACTCTGCATTGTTAGATTTGCAAATGCAGCTTTGTCAAAGAAAAGAAGATTTACTGTGTGCATCGTGCACTATGTAATTCTATTTTTTGTCTTCAGCTTTGGGTGCACTTCCCTTCAAAATTGCAGACAATCAAAGCCCATGACCCAATCGTGATGATGTCCTTGAATTCATAGTATGTCTTCAACTGAGGTGCCTTCACTTCTTTCGTAGGAAAGGGGCTGGGTCGTGGTTGTAACACCCCATACTTAGTTACCATGTTGTGGGTTCCAATCCTACTGACGTCGGCTACTAACACTTTCAAAAGAGCTAAAGTCCTTAATCTATCCCACAAAAGCCAGGTAAGGCCATGTCTCCCCACGGAATTACCCCCCACAAAAAAAACACAAGGTTGCCTTCACCACTTTCTACAACTTTACTAGTGCCTTTAATGCTTTCTAATGTTCTCCAGGTTTGAGCACATAATCAAGTGTAATCTTCCAAAATTTGAGCTCTACATGTTTCGAATTCATTAGAAAATAAAGTGTTTTAGTTCTAGGGATTTATTTAAGGCACGAGAGTGGGTGATAAACAAGTGGTAACCCTTGTATTTATGTTGCGTAAGCTTTTGTAGCTTCCACTTGAATACCAAGGTGTTAAATCAATTTAACGCCCGAGAGATCAGTGTCTAAGCTTAGAGGCAGAACTTAAAGGTCCAAAACAATCTCTTACCATCCATTGTAGATGTGGAACGGTGTGGTTGAAAGTGGTGTTCTTGAATCGGCTCGAAGTTGAGCAATTTTCTTGAACTTTGTTACATCCCCAACAGTTTGATATCACATTGGCATCTACATTTAATTTTGTCTTAAGGGAATTTTCAAAAACCCTTAACCGAAATCATTAGGGACCATATTAGTTACCATGTTGTGGTTTCCAATCCTACCGACACCACCCACTAACACTTTCAAAAGAGTTAATCCCTAATCTATCCCACAAAAACCTGGTAAGGCCATGTCTCCCCATTGAATTACCCCCCAATAAAAAAACACAAGATTGCATTCATCACATTATACAACTTCACTAGTGCCTTTAATGCTTTCTAATGTTCTCCAACTTTGCACACATAATCAAGTGTAATCTTGCAAAATTTGAGCTCTACATGTTTCGAATTCACTAGAAAATAAAGCTTTCTAGTTCTCGGGATTTATTTAAGGCACGAGAGTGGGTGATAAACAAGTGGTAACCCTTGTATTTAAGTTGTGTAAGGTTTTGTGGCTTCCACTTGAATGCCAAGGTGTTAAATCAATTTAAGGCCCGTGAGGTCAAGTGTCTAAGCTTAGAGGCAGAACTTAAAGGTCTGAAACAATCTCTTACCATCCATTGGTTATGTGGAACGGTGCGGCTGAAAGTGGTGTTCTTGAATAGGCTCAAAGTTTAGCACGTTTCTTGAACTTTGTTACATCCCCAACAGTTTTATATCACATTGGCCTATACATTTAATTTGTCTTAAGGGAAATTTCAAAAACCCTTAACCCAAACCATTAGGGAACATAGTAATTACCCTGTTGTGGTTTCCAATTCTGCTGACACCACCCACTAACACTTTCAAAAAAGCTAAGTCCTTAATCTATCCCACAAAAACCTGGTAAGGCTATGTCTTTCCATTGAATTACCCCCCAAAAAACAAAACACAAGGTTGCGTTCACCACATTCTACAACTTTACTAGTGCCTTTAATGCTTTCTAATGTTCTCCATGTTTGCGCACATAATCAAGTGCAATCTTGCAAAATTTGAGCTCTACATGTTTCGAATTCACTAGAAAATGAAGCTTTTTAGTTCTAGGGATTTATTTAAGGCACGAGAGTGGGTGATAAACAAGTGGCAACCCTTGTATTTAGGTTGCGGAAGCTTTAGTGGCTTCCACTTGAATGCCAAGGTGTTAAATCAATTTAAGGCCCGTGAGGTCAAGTGTCGAAGCTTAGAGACAGAACTTAAAGGTCTGAAACAATTTCTTACCATCCATTGTAGATGTAGAACGGTGCGGCTGAAAGTGGTGTTCTTGAATCGGCTCAAAGTTTAGCAAGTTTCTTGGACTTTGTTTCATCCCCAACAGTTTGATATCACATAGACACCTACATTTAATTTTGTCTAAGGGAAATTTCAAAAACCCTTAACTGAAACCATTAGGGACCATATTAGTTACCATGTTGTAGTTTCCAATCCTGCTGACACCACCAACTAACACTTTCAAAAGAGCTAAGTCCTTAATCTATCCCACAAAAACCTGGTAAGGCCATGTCTCCCCACTGAATTACCCCCCACAAATAAAACACAAGGTTGCCTTCACCTCTTTCTATAACTTTACTAGTGCCTTTAATGCTTTCTAATGTTCTCCAGGTTTGAGCACAGAATCAAGTGTAATGTTGCAAAATTTGAGCTCTACATGTTTCGAATTCACTAGAAAATGAAGCTTTTTAGTTCTAGGGATTTATTTAAGACACGAGAGTGGGTGATACACAAGTGGTAACCCTTGTATTTAGGTTGCGTAAGCGTTTGTTGCTTCCACTTGAATGCCAAGGTGTTAAATCATTTTAAGGCCCGTGAGGTCAAGTGTCTAAGCTTTGAGGCAGAACTTAAAGGTCCGAAACAATCTCTTACCATCCATTGTGGAACGGTGCGGTTGAAAGTGGTGGTCTTGAATCGGTTCAAAGTTTAGCAAGTTTCTTGAACTTTGTTACATCCCCAACAGTTTGATATCACATTGACACCGACATTTAATTTTGTCTAAGGGAAATTTCAAAAACCCTTAACCGAAACCATTAGGGACCGTATTAGTTGCCATGTTGTGGTTTCCAATCCTGCTGACACCACCCGCTAACACTTTCAAAAGAGCTAAGTCCTTAATCTATCCCACAAAACCTGGTAAGGCCATGTCTACCCACTGAATTACCCCCCACAAAAAAAACACAAGGTTGCCTTCACCACAATTTACAACTTCACTAGTGCCTTTAATGCTTTCTAATTTTCTTCAGGTTTGAGCACATAATCAAGTGTAAACTTGCAAAATTTGAGCTCTACATCTGTCGAATTCACTAGAAAATGAAGCTTTTTAGTTCTAGGGATTTATTTAAGGCACGAGAGTGGGTGATAAACAAGTGGTAACCCTTGTATTTAGGTTGCGTAAGATTTTGTGGCTTCCACTTGAATGCCAAGGTGTTAAATCAATTTAAGGACCGTGAATCTAGTGTCTAAGGTTGGATGCAGAAATTAAAGGTCTGAAACAATCTCTTACCATCCATTGTGGATGTGGAACGGTGCGGCTGAAAGTGGTGTTCTTGAATCGGCTCAAAGTTTAGCAATTGTCTTGAACTTTGTTACATCCCCAACTATTGATTTCACATTGACACCTACATTTAATTTTGTGTAAACCATTAGGAACCATGTTAGTTACCATGTTGTGGTTTCCAATCTTGCTGACACCACCCACTAACACTTTGAAAAGAGCTAAGTCCCTAATATATCCTACGAAAACCTGGTAAGGCCATATCTTCCCACTAATCCCCACAAAAAAAACACAATGTTGCCTTCACCACTTTCTACAACTTCACTAGTGCCTATAATGCTCTCTAATGTTCTCTAGGTTTTAAAACAAAATCAAGTGTAATCTTGCAAAATTTGATCTCTACATGTTTTGAATTCACTAGAAAATGAAGCTTTTTAGTTCTAGGGATTTATTTAAAGCACAAGAGTGGGTGATAAACAAGTGGTAACAGTTGTATTTAGGTTGCATAAGCCTTTGTGGCTTCCACTTGAATGCCAAGGTGTTAAATCAATTTAAGGCCCGTGACGCCAGTGTCTAAGCTTAGAGGCAGAACTTAAAGGTCCGAAACAATCTCTTACCATCCATTGTAGATGTGGAACGGTGCGACTAAAAGTGATGTTCTTGAATTGGCTCAAAGTTCCCAACAGTTTGATATCACATTGACACCTCCATTTAATTTTGTCTAAGGGAAATTTCAAAAACCCTTAACGGAAACCATTAGGGACCATATTAGTTCAATAACCCTTAGCACTTGTAAACAATAATCCATGGACCTCAAAAAATCCTTAGAAAATATCCTGAAAGCCCAATTTAGGAAGCTGGCACTAAAAAATGAGATGTTTTAAACTAAAAAGGGAGAATATCTTAAATTACTGACTTAGATCTTCTACACGGCAAAAATATGACATTATATTCATACCATAAGGAAGCAACAGAGATTAATATGTTAATTGGGACTGATGACCATTAAACGGACTAGTTAACTGTGATCAGTTGGTTATGTAATTTGGGGACTTTTCTCTATAAATATGTCATTTTGAGATGTTTGCAAGACTGAAACCCTAGAATCCTGATCCCTTATTAGCCTCAGACCCCTTCCCTCCCAAACCCTAGAAATCCTAGAGAAGACTCAGGCCATTAATTCTATGTTCCCTGAAATTCTAACAGCCATTAGACCTCGAAAAACTAGAAGCAAAGAAACCTTTAATTCAAGATAAAAACCCTAGGTAACCCTAGATATTAAATCCCTTTTCAAGTTCAAGATAATCTCTAGCTAAAGCAAATCTCAAAGATTGAGTGGAAATGTGCCTCAACATCTTTGTTTGATCTGGGCCCCAATACAGGGTGCTAGTCATGTGGGCACGACTCGCATGTATTTTATTCTCGTCTTCATTCTTTATTGCCAGAATAATTTTATTTATAGCTTTATTATCAAATTTTTTTTTAAAACTCTTTCTTTAATTTCTTTAAACCATTTTCTAGTGTCCTTTCAATTTTATTGTGAATCCTAAGCCAGCCATGGCTTGGAAGCTGTGAGACCAAACTTTTGTGATATGTAATTCGACAGACCCACATCTTTATGAAGATTAATTTGAAATAGGGATTTCTTTTTTATCTCACTCAGATTCATGTCGGCTAGCAATTATTTTGCTTTGTTGTACCATGTGATTTTATGGTGTACAACTTAGTATTCTTTTGATTACATTTGATCATCCACACCTTGATGTTGGCTTTTTTGTGTTTTTAAGCTAAGTCAGTGGGGGAGAAGGCCCCCTACTTAATTTTCATTAATAAGATTAGAAAAATTACACTAAACTAATTTACAACCCTAGAATAGGGTAGTTACGCAACATCATGAAGTAGAGGTAGGTGGAAAAAGTATGGAGACCTTGAACATCAAATAGTGGCGTCTGCGAAAACTGCAGCTTTTTTAGCCAGCGCATCGGCCACCATATTGGCCTCACAAAAAACATGGGTAATGGACCATTGATAATTCTCAAGTTTGAACTTGGAGTCAGCAATTTTGGTATGAAATACCCACAAAGATTTACAGTTCAAGGAGGAGTCGCTTTCAATTTGGAGAGGGAAGCAATTCATTTGAATAGCTAAATCGACACCTGTTTCTAAACCACATAATTTCGCCCAATTATTAGAAGTCGTGCCCAAGGGAATAGAGAAGGCAGCAATGAAATAACCATCATCCCTCCTAATGATACCCCGGCATCCTGCTCTCCCTGGATTCTGAAGTGAGGACCCATCAATATTTAGTTTAAAATGTTGCGGATGTGGAAACGACCTTGCCACTGATATGGTTAGCTTGGTCCTTTGTTGTCGCTATGTTAGCCGAAGGTTCTCAGTGATTGCCTTTTCTGAGGTATGATAAGTCCAAGCCTTGGTATCTGCTAAATCATGAACAGGAGAAATAAACCTTGGACTTGGTATCCATACTTCACTATTTTCACTTTAATCAAGTTGACTTTGTCAAATGAGTTTTGATGGTTCATGTGTTTTAAAACCTAAAATTTGGTTTTGGATTGGTCCTTTGGGAACCGATCTAAATTGGTTGGTTCACACCGATTTGTGGGGAAAGAGAAGTAAAAAATAAAATAAAATAACAAAGAAAAAAAAATTTAAAATTTCATATTTATATCAATTTATAATTCATTTTATATTTAAATCAATGTAAATACTGCATTTAGATTGGTCTGAATGAATTTACTCATTTAAAATAATTTGATTCATCGAAATGAAAGCATTATTTGAGCAAATTGGATGATTTCCAATTCCAGAACATAATCTAATTGAGAATGAAGTGACTCCAATTGTTTAATATGGGATTCGAAATTGGTTTGGCAATTCTTTAAGCCTTGGTAGAAAATGACAAAGTCTAGATGATGATCTAGTATTTAATTACTTGCGATATGAACTTAAAGACTTATTCTTTGTTTTAATTGTAGTTCTTTGCTTTACTAATTCAGACTTATTCTTTGTTTTAATTGTAGTTCTTTGCTTTACTAATTCTCCCAGTACAGATTTCTAAAAATACAGATACCCTTTTTCTTTTTTACAGTTGGTACTTTATACCCTTTTCTAATTTGGAAGTTGTAGGCTTCTCCAAGCCTTTTGACTCTCCTTAATTTTTGTATTTTTTTTCACTCTAGTTTTCATGACCAAAACTGAATAGAAACTATTTTGTTGTCCAAATATCTATTACCATTAAGCGACTTGTTAGTGATGATCCTAAGCATGATCCTGAACATGACTTAGGGTATGTTTGACAACACTCTAATATGCTGATATTACACAATATTATAGAATCAAACATAGTTTGAATTATAGAAGTGGTAGACTACGTTTCATAAGATCAAATCCTATCATTTAATATCTAAATAACGGTCTAATATTTGATTATCCAAAACTTCAGCTCTAAGTTGAAATTTTGGGGATATTAAAAATTTTATGGGTGGAATTATGTTTCTTTGTCACTTGATGGGGCTCTCTCTTTCTCGTTTGCATAAAGCTTGGGCCCTTCTCCTACGCGAGACTGGTCGGGCCTGATTTCTCATTTTCCCTGGTTAGCCCGGTATGACCCGGCCGGAGGAATCCTCTCTCGAACAACCGCAGGGCCCACAAGTGTGTGTGTGCATGTGCATGGGCGTGTAGTGCAGATAGGAACTAACAAAGAGAGATATTCTAATCGACAAAAAAAGGCTCAAGCACTTACTTCACCATTTTAGAATCGGGAGACGCATTCGGGTGATTCTCCCTCTTAGATCATTTCAAAAGTCCTCCGATTGTCCTTGTAGCGCGATTTGAATTCGGCTTCCTCACTTCACTACACAATACTCCAATCTATGTACTAACAATGGCCTTTAGGGTATACCTTTTGGGATCTCCTCCTATTGATAGTTATATGGTAGATTGGGGGTCTAATCTAAGGGTTTGAGGGGTTGAGAGTGGATAGAGAAGAGGAAGTAGAGAAGAGAAAGGAGGAAACTGACCAAAAATTTGGGCAACCTTCTGGCGTCACCTCTCCCAAGAGGTATTATCGGAGACAAGGGAAGCATCAGGCTCAAAGCCTCGGTACCCGGAGGATTTGGAAAGTGGAGTTACGGGACTAAGCTGGTAATTATGTCACTATCCCAAATAGCTCCTTAAAAGTGATCAAGGGAGAGAAGGAGAGAGAGAGAGAGAGAGAGAGAGAGAGAAGAAAGCTCTTCACAACCCAAACACTGTGTGACTCGGTGGTTAGAGTAGTACAAGGGTTAGAACTCTAAGAAAAACTAACTCAAGATGACCCCAACCCAAGTGACTGAGTGTAAGAGAATCAATCTCTTATAACTCGACTACACTATATGAGTCGGTGGTTAAAGTAGCAATCCAAGAGTTAGAATCTTAGGGCACTATCGCAGGAAGACCCAAAATCAAGAGGTGAAAGAAGAAATTTAATAAGAGAAGATAATAAATAACTAAAAAAATAAAGACAAACTAAAATGACTAAAATGTTAAGATACAATTTTAGAATGAGAGGGAAGTGTTTAAAATAAGAGTTGGATGGATGAAGGGGTTCTAAAGGAGGATGGACCCGCATATGATGCGAGTTCGGACTCTAGGGGGAGATGAGAGGGTAGAGGAGATGAGATACTGGAGAGAGAATGGGATGGACCTACCTAAGGTGTGGGTCTAGGCTCACAAAGGGATGAGAGAGTGGACAAGAGAGAGTAGAGAAAGAGAGAGGGGCAGATGAGAGAATGGAAGCGATAGAGAGGTGGGATAGGAGAGTGTAGAGAGAGAGGGGTGAATAGGATAGTGTGGAGAAAAGTGCAGATAAGAGCGTACAGAGAGGGGTGAATAGGAGAGTCCAGAGAGGGGTGGATAGGGGAGTGCAGAGACGGGCCGATAAGAGAGTGCAGAGAGAGGGGCGAATAGGAGAGTGTAGAGAGAAGAGCGGATGAGAAGGTGCAGAGAGAGGGGCGGATAGGGGAGTGTGGAGAGGGGTAGTTAGGAGAGTGCAGAGAGGGGTGAATAAGGGAGTGCAGAGAGAGGAGCTGATAGGAGAGTGCAGAGAGAGGAGCAGATAAGGGAGTGCATAAAGAGGGGCAGATAGGAGAGTGTAGAGAGAGGGGTAGATGAGAATGAAAAAGAGAGAGAGGGAAGCCGGGCCCGTCCTAGGTGCGGGTCCAGACTTGAGCAAGAGAGAGTGAGAAAGAGAGAGGGAAAGGGTGAGGGCTCAAACCCCACCCTGGGTCCGAGCAAAGAGAGAGAGAGAGACTGAGAGAGAGAGAGAAGAGAGGAAAAGGAGATAGGGAAGAGAGAGAAGAGAAAATAAGAGAGAGAAAAATAGAAAGAAGAGAGAGAAAGAAGAGAGGAGCGAGAGTGGACCAATAATGGGCTTGAACCTAGATGCACTTTCATCGGTTCTTTTGCATGCACATGAGAGAGAAAGAAGTCTAAGCCTTGGGTCAAGTTTAGGGTGTAGGGATCTCCCTTTTCATGCACATAAGAGAGAGAGAGAGAGAGAGGTCTAAGCCTTGAATCAAGGTTAGGGTCTAGGGGTCTAGGTGTATAGCTTAGTAGGTTGGGGTGAGGTATGGTGTATAGGAACTAGGGTGTATTGGATAGGATAAGGTATAAGATAATTAAGGTATATATAATGCTATGGTGTATGGGTATTATGGTGTATGGTATAAGGTAGGTCGTAAGTTAGCTAATGGAGGCAAGTTTAGGGTTGTGCCTTCAAGACTGTGTGTTATGTAGTTTAATGTCATGCCACAAGAACATGTGTTATAGTTTAGGGTAGTATAGCTTGGACTCGTGCCACACAATTTAAGGTCGTGCGGCTTAGACCGTGATGCAATACGGTTTAATGTCATGTCACCAAGATGATGATGTAGTGCAATTTAACGTCGTGTGGCCAAGACGTGTGCTATAGTTTAGGGTCATATAGCTTGGACTGTGATATGATGTAGTTTAACGTCATGTGGTCAGGACATGTGTTATAGTTTAGGGTTGTGTAGCTTGGACCGTGATGCGATACGGTTTAACGTCATCTGATCGGAACGTGTGTTATAATTTAGGGTCATATAGCTTGGAACGTGATGCGATGCAATTTAACGTCATGCGGCCAGGACGTGTGTGATTAGTTTAGGTTCATGTAGCTTGGACCAAGGCTATGCAGTTAAGGGTCTTGCATTGCCGACCAAGGATATGCAGTTTAGGGTCTTGCAATGCAGACCAGGTTGCGAAGCGGTTTAACTTCTTGCTGCCAAGACGATGATGCGATGCAGTTTAATTTCATGCAGCTAGAACATATGCAATCAACCCTTTAAGTTTATTTTATTTGCTGGTTTATTATTATTTTCTTCCTGCATTAGTTGGTATCAAAGCAAAGAAGATCCAGTGATTGCAATGCCAATGAAAGCTAATCCTAGTATGGATGATGGCCTGGGAAAAATTTTAGAAAATCTAACCAAAATCATGGAAGATTTTCAAACGAAGTCCGTGAAATGAATCAGTGGTTGCAATGGTTAGAGAACAACGTTTATCGCGAATAAGGTGCTCGCAACCACATAGATCTTCCACCAATAGTCCCATAAACAACCAGGATACCGATCCTGACCGTAACGAGGAAATTTGCATGTAATATCCACGTCCTAGAGAACGACCACAAGATTTCGGTATTAAAGTTTTTCTCCTTGAATTTCATGGTAAGCTCCACATATAGACATTTATCGATTGGTTGAGTTCCATTGAAAACTATTTTGAATGGAATGAATTACTAGAGGAGGGTAAGGTTAAACTTGTTGCAACCAAACTCTACGAGTATGCTGCGGTCAGGTAAGAGCAAGTTCAACAATCCCGATTTCGTGATGAAAAAGCCAAAATTACCGAGTGGTAAAAAATAAAAAAGAAATTGATAAAAAAATTTCTTCCTGTGGATCATGAGCAAATTTTCTCTCAAGAACTCAAAAATCTCTAACAAGATGAAAAGAAAGTGGATGATTATGCTACGAAACTTTATTGATTAGTAGCTTGAAACAACATTCAAGAGACTGAAGAACAATAAGTTATTTGATATGTAAATGGGTGTCAACCAACCATTAGGGATGAAATCTTTCTACATAGGCCATGGACCTTAGGTAAAGCTTTTCATATTGCTTTACAAGTACATATCAAATACTAATGAGCACTGATAAGCGGTTTTTCACCCAAAAGAAGGTTCTGCGTTATCCAAAATTTAATGAAGAAAAAATGGAGACTTCAAAGGTTATTTATTATCGGTACAATAAAATGAATGCCCCAAAAAGAAGACGGTAATACACTTGGCTAAGGAAGAGGATGGAGTTCAAGAAGAAGATCAAGTTCCATAAATAATCATGCATGATGATGAGGAGGACGCACTTTGAATCAAGTTAACATTTCAAGCTCGAGGTTGAGCTTCTCCAACCCTTGGAGAATGAGGAAAAAAATAGAAAAATTCAAAATTTTAGTTTTATTATTTTTTGTTTATTTTTCTTAGGAATAGTAGGTGGTATATGGTGGTTGGAAAATAAAGAAAGTGTTTTGGTCTTATGAAAGAACTTGAGGTGGACTCCTTTGTAGACCATGAGAAATGACATAATCTCTCAACCCTTTAATTTTATTTTATTTTCTGGTTTATTTTTATTTTTTTCTTGCATTACTAATTGCACCATCTAGGACAACGGCCATAGTAGAGTGGTCCTCGATTTGCATTGTTTTGTTTGAAGGTTCAACCATAATGATTTTTTTTGTGGCCGTGGTGGGGTCTCTGTGGGTTTTGCAGAATTTCGAAGATTTTAAAAACGATACAAAGAGAAAAACCAAAGAGAAGAAACCAGAAAGGGATGTCTTCATGCCTATTTATGGAGAAGGTAAAATCTTTTGATGACAAAAGATCTTGCATGGGGAAATGAAGGGAAAGCAAGCCGGTGCTCACCTTTTTTATGACATGACTCTTCGAATTTGAGGACAACTCTTCTAAGCGCATCGCGCTACATGGAACCTTCTAGGTTGGCAACATGGTAGGTTGTATGTGTTGGTGCACCTCGGGTATTACATCAACTATCGGGTTGATGGGAGCCATCGTTTCTCCAAGAGCCCCATCATGTCTTTCGGGCTGTTGGGCAAGGTTGTTCATCAAATTTCAGGGCGTCAGTTCAATCAAGTCGAGCCCCAATATAGCCTCTCCACTAACCATCAAAGATTAGACACAATCTTCTGAGCTTGTCTGCATCGGTTTGAAAGGGTGCCAGAAGGTGGTTTTGAAAGTAGAACAATGTAATCTAGCTGATTATATATAGTTAATTTCTGTTATTCATACCTATGTGATCTAGCATGAACAAGGAACCACGCCGAGGGAGTTCACACCCATTGACGAATCAATGAATATCATTCTTAAGAAACTACTCAAACATAATATGGTTGAACTACCTCCACCCTGGAACCCTCCACTTCCTGTAGGAGACAATCTAACTATTGTGAATGACATAGAAATTATGCTCATGATACCGACGAATGCTTCCTTCTTGGGCACATGGTCAAAAACTTCATTGGCATGGGTGCCATAACTGTTGCACAAAGATAATCCAAAGAAGACGAAACAACTAAGGTCGAGGCCAACAATATCAAGCCTAATGAATAAGAAACTTAATCTAAACTTGAGGACCCCCCTATAAGGCCTTAGGGCACAAGGGGAGACCAATCCAAACATTCATTAAAAGAAGACCAGGCTGAGATTCAGCTCCAGCAAACATTAGTGACTGAGGATCCACAAGACACTCATGTTAAAGAGAACCCTAGCTCCGAGTCAGTCATACAAGAAGATGTTGAAGAACCAACCATCTCTTGGGAGTCCCAACAACATTAGAAGAAACAAATCAATAAGATAAATGTGATTTTCTCATGGCAACACATAGTTCAAGGTTAGAGAGTTCAAACTTATTTGACTCATCGAAAAAATATTCTCCTTCTTCCTCACTTCAAGAGCATAAAGAAGTAGACCTTTAGAAAATTCTCAACGGTCCACCAAGGTTCCTTCCCCTGACTTTTTAGTAAACACTGCTAAGTCGACATGTGCATTAATGAAGAACTAAGTCCAGAAGATTCAAGAAAGCTACTCTCAGGAAATAATTCAACCAAGGTCAATACAAAGAAAGAAGAATCAAATCTTCTCACCACCACAAAGTTAACTTCTTCCTCTCTATAAGAAGACGAAATGGATCTCCTATAAATGGGATGTATATGACGACTAGGAATCATATCCAAAGGGGGTTTTCAAGCTATTTACATGGGTAGACTTTGAAGATAACTTGCTTAAGTGAAGTAAAGACAAACTCAAAAGACGTCAATGAGTCACCTTCTCTAAAGAGTGACCCCACCAAATGAGGAACCCAACCTAAAGGATCCAATCAATTCTCCTTTTGAGGAAAACTCATGTGAAGATGAAGAAAATGAGCCAAGTATGACCATGGAATCAATCCTTCTAACCTCTCAAGAACCAAACAAGGGGAAATAATTCAAGCTCTCCTCCTATTTTGAGTCCGTAGATAACTCGCTCAAGAAAAGAGGTGAATCTGACCCCTCCTCACAACAAGGTGACCAAACAAATGTAGGTCCAACCATTGAAAGACTTTGTGACACAATAAATATCTCTTTTAAAGGGGACGAAGAGTCGAAACAAGGTGAATCCCTCGAAGATAATAAATATTGGGGCATGCCTCCACCAAGTGGGGAACCCCAAGATAAAAAAAAACAGAAGAACCAACTGGGGAAGATCAATCGAATGACCTTATTGGGTAACCCTTAGAACAAGAAGGCCAACTAGATGAGACACGAATCCCCATAATTGAAGACTCTACAAAAGCTCCATCCAATGAATCAATAAGGGCACCTCTACGCCAAGTAAGCTAGCTCGAAGGAACTAAATCCCTATAATTAAAGAATTGATAGGGGAGATCCCATTCATCTCATTAGTAGGGGCATCTCATTCAATGAATTCCCATAGTTGAAGACTCTACAAAAGTTCCATCTAATGAATCAATAGGGGCACCTCTAACCCAAGTAAGCTAGCTCGAAGGAACTCAAATCCCTATAAGTGAATAATTGGTAGGAGAGGTCACGTCCAGCTCATTACTAGGGGCATCTCATTCGTTCAGCAAGACATTATCCTACACCATTAATGGAAATCAAGCAAGCGCAACGCCATACGATCAAGCAATAGAGGTAGGTCCATTTGAGGAAAGCAATCAAATAACAAGGGCAGTATGTGAAGACTTTGCCTAGGTCGATTCATTCTAGCCTACCTTAAGGCAATCAGGAGTCGACAACATCACTCTCCTTGGCCAAGAATCCCACCTAGATAAAATCACTAAGGAAGAACTTGAAGCAGAATTAATTCCCAAAAGAAGAACTACAACCCTGAGTTCTTAGCGAGGACTATAGGAAGGGAATAGGTTTCTCGTTCATCCCTTTAGTGACCAAGTGAAGCATTCATGCCCACTTAGGATCAATAATCCCAACAACATTAAATCTAATAAGTACAAAATTCATATTTTTTCTAAAAGGTGTCTTTAAAAGATACACAAGCACCAAATTCTAAAGACCTCCTTCTGATTCCTTGTCCTTGGAATCATTGGTCAGTGTGAGGGTTCATCCTAAAGTATCCCTCATGTGCCTAGTCTCTTCTACAACACTAGGGCAATTTAAAATTTTTAAAATCAAAATTTAAATTTTGCTAAAATCTGAAGTTTGTTTAGAACACATTTAAAAAGAAAAACACATAGTTTGAGGTAAGGAACACCTTTTAACAGGAAATCCTAATGAGCTTCGTAGCCTGAGCCAAGGAACAAAGGATCAATAAACTGAGAGCGATCTCGAGTTCCCAAAGCGGGTTTGATAGGAATCGACAACCATTGTCAAAGAGACATCGGATACAAATCGAAGCGAATGGCTAACTTGAGGATAACCAAAATTAAGGACTCCCTGCCACATGGAGAATGAGAAGATGGTCACACTTCAGATGGAATGCTTGAGAGTCATCACCTGATCCAAATGCAATCAGCATGACTTCACCATAATGTAAATCCCAAGGGAAGATCATGTGGACAACCCTTTTTGTCAAATTAGAGATTTAAGGGTGTTCGCTTGACCCACTAAAAAATAATTCACTTGACCAACTCAAAAATAACGGCCAACCAACTTTGAAGACCCCAACTTAAGTTAAAGGACTTGAAACTTTAACATCAAGAAATCCTATGTCATCCAAGTCAACCATCAAGGAGCCAGTCCTTAACGGGCACTCCACAAAGAGAGAGGTCATAGTTTAATGAGCCACTTAGCCGAGCCAATGCAAGACACCGATTAGAAGAACTTTCTTGATAATGATATTTCCTTGTTACGGATCCAAATTGGGAACTAAGGATGAACTCTCTGATTGAGGGTATTTTCCATTGCTTGTATCCCTGGTGTGCATAAAGAGATAGCATTTCGCGACCTAAGTCTGCAGGAACCAAAATGCCTGAAGACTACAGAAGTCGTAGGATAATAATCCCTGATCTAGAAGAGAAATTTCCAAAAGTCGCAAAATGGCTTAATAACATTCAAGATCGTGCTTAAGGGTCTCTTAAGAACACCTTCAAAGTTTCGTTGCAAATTGACAAGTTTAAGGCAGTGTAGACGAATAAACAATTTTGGAAAATTATCCTATAGCGCCTTGAAAATGAACTTTATAACTACAGCCCTATTTTCGGAGTATCAAATGACCATGGAACCACTTCCATTGCATCCAGAACATCCGAAAACCCCTAGGGACCAAGTTTTGGTTTGATCGGATATTTCTAGACCAAGTTATGACCAAATTACCTAAAATAGGTAGGTCATGCACTATTACGGTGCACCCTCAATGAATCAGTTTCTATTAATGGAAACTGTGCTTCACCATTTCGGGGAAAAAATTTTCATGGTCACATCTTCCTTATCCCTGGTCGGATCGAGCCCAAATTTTAGGACCATGTTCGTCTCGTCGATCTGGTCGATTTGATATGCAGCACGCACGATGACACGCCTCGAGCCAAGAAAAATCGAAGAGAGAAGATCGCCAAAAAGGTTCAAAAGTAGCAGGAAATTTTCAGCAACACATCCCCTCAATCAAACGCCCGCATCACAGTGCTCGCGGCTCGGATCGACACAAAATCAGACCCGTTACGGCCACAAGGTCGAGAGCTTCCTCCGGGTCAAATCTCACGCGTGATGGACGGTCAGATTCCTCAGAAATCAAGGAGGAGTAGTGACAAATTCTGGCCACCAGAATCTAGATTCCAGCCACCGGAATCTATATTCCGATCAAAGTTTCCCAATTTGGAAAACGTTCATTTGGGCACCAAATTGAGTCGTTCTTTTTGCAGAATGATTGTGACAACTTTCTTGTCACGTTACGATGAAGAAATCGGTGAAAAACACTGAGAAATGGGCTGAATCCTAAATCTAAGATTGCACATTTTTCCATGTTTTTTACCGCGTCATGATCGTGGCCTGAGTCCAATCCATGACTCGAAATGGGTATCAAAACGACCGTCTTCACGAGCCGATCAAGAAACGAATAATCTTTTGGCCGGATGAAGCCTGGAAGGACCCCGAACGGACCCCGGAAGTTCGTGAAAATTGCATGGCCATGAATTGACTCAATTGGAATTTCAAAATTTGTGGGTATGAGGCAAAATCTTCATTTTGCCCCTATTTTCTTAAATTTTCCTTAAATCATTTAATTCCTATTTTTCCAAAATTGGATTAGAATTTGATCATCCACCCATGTTTGGGTCTAAAATCTATATGAGCATGTGATGTGGTCTTGTAAAGGATCGACTTTTGATCAATAAAAATTAGGTTTTACATTTAAGTTTTCAGGCCACGATCTAGAGAGAGAGAGGAGAGAGAAGATCTTGATGGGTACTCCTTGAGCATTAAGGTAACTTTCTCTCTCCTCTTCCCTTCTCTTCTTTCTCTCTCCTCTCCTCTTCTTTTCTTTCTCTCTCCTCTCCTATTCTCCTCTCTCTTCTTTCTCTTTCCTTTTTTCTTTCTTTCCTTTCTCTCTCTTCTTTCCCTCTTTTCGTTCTCTTCTTTCTTTTCTTTCTCTCTCTTCTTTCCTTTTTCTCTCTTCTTTTTTCCTTTCTCTCTCTTCTTTTTTCCTTTCTCTTTCTATTTCTTTCCTTTCTCTCACTCCTTCTTTTCCTTCTCTTTTCTCTCCTTATACTCTCTATCTTCTTCTTTCCCTTTCTTTTACTCTCCCTCTCTCTCTTTCTCTGTCTCTCCTCATAGGGGCAGCAACATGGGCCTACCTTTTTTGGCGGGCCTCGCTACAGTCTTTGTATTCTTTTTCTCTATCTCTATCTTCCACAGGAACAACGATGTGGGCCTACCTTTTTTGGCTGGTCTCGTCATGGTCTCTGCGTTCTTTCTCTTTGTCTCTCTCTTTCTACAGGGACAATGATGTGGGCCTACCTTTTTTGGAGGGTCTCGTTGTGGTCTCTATATTCTTTCTTCTCTTTCTCTCTCTTCTTTGTCTTCTATTTCCTTTCTTCTCGTCTTTCCCTGTCTTCACAGACGGCAGCCTAACTGTAGTTTGTGCGCTTTCTTCTTCTTTTTCTCTCTTCTCCCTCTTCATAGACGGTTGCTAAGCCACCGTTTGTGCTCTATCTTCTCTCTCTTCACAGACGGCAGCTAAGCCGCCGTCCGTGTACTCTCACTCTATTTTCTCTTTTTCTCACAGACAGCAACCCAAGCCGCCGTTTGTGCTTCTCTACTCTCTTTTTCACAAACGGTAGCATAAGCTGTCGTCCATGTACTCTCATTCCCTCTTCTCTCTCTTCACAAACGGCAGCTAAGCCGTCATCTGTGCTCTCTCTTTTCTCCTTTCACAGACGGCAACCCAAGCAGCCGTTGTGCTCTCTCCTCTTTCTCTTTCACAAACAGTAGCCCAAGCTACTGTTTGTGCTCTCTCTCCTCTCTTTCACAGACGGCAGCGCAAGCCGTTGTCCGTGTACTCTCACTCCCTCTTCTCTATCTTCACAGACGGCAGCTAAGCCATCATTTGTAATTTCTCTTTCTCTCTTCACAGACGACAGTTAAGCTGCCGCCTGTGTCTTTCTTCTTTTCTTTTTTCTCTCTCTTCTCTTTTAACTTTCTTTTCACTATCTTCTTCTTTGAAGGATCTAGATGAAAAACAAACTAGCCATCTCTTTAATCATTCGCATTATGACGGACTAGTTGAAAGTCATACTAGCCATTCATTTCTTTTTCTCTGAAGGATTAGTTGAAAGTCATACTAGCCCTTTGTTTTGCTTCTCTTTACTTTTTCTTTGAAGGATTAGTTGAAAGACATACTGGCTCTTCGATTCTCTTCTCTATCTGAACTTTCTTCTCTTTCTCTGAAGAATCAGGGGAAAGCCAAACTAATCTTCGTTTCTTTATTCTACTCTCTTCTCTCTCTGTCTTTCTTTGTCTCTCCCTCATGTTCTTTATTTCACCCTCTTTTTGCTTTCATTCAATTGTCATTAAGAAATAATGTCACGAGTCTCTTGCTAAGAGGATGCCGGAAGGCTGTCCAATTGACGGGGACTCAATGACATTATTCCTTCATTATCCCCCTGAATGTACACTCTTGTGTGCATTCAATCAATGACAAAGTGGAGTCTTTTGACCCACTTATCTTTATTATAATGTGTGTATCTGTTTGCAGCTAAGAAGAAACAGGTCAAGGGAGACAATTCTGAACTGGCCACAGGCTAGGGGGAATTCCACATGATCTAAGAGGGCGCCCATGCGAGCCAGCCCGAGCGTGTCACATATCCATGTGAGGTAAGTCCCGCCTCACGACTAAATTCATCTCTCACCGGTTGGTATTCCTGCCTGTATTCTCTTTACACGGTTCACGAGAGAGCGATCTCAGGTCCTAGGTCCATCTCGAACCCTGAACCACGTCATCAAGTCATCCTGAGCTGAATGACGACATCGAGACATCTAACCAACTTGACGACTCCACTGGGGACACGCTACCCCATAGTCGGATAGTCCTTGTTTGGCTTTCCTTTCTTCTGTTTCCTGCTCACTTACACACACATGACTTCGAGGTTAGTCAACTCTTTCATCCGAGTCGGGGATTTTTTGATCGTCGCACTTGTGAGTCCGCTTCGAAAACAGGTTCCACATACCTTGTTTTCGACCTTTCTCTTGAGCATTGACCCTGTGTTACGCTCTTAGATCCTAACCTAGATTGGTACGAGGAGGGACCTAAAGGTCCTCCCTCCACATCTCCTAGGCTTGGTGGACCCTCCACCAATGCACCTTACATGGGTGGTGCACTAGCCATCGCACACCGCATGCGCCCTGCTACCGGCAAATCACTTTCCTATCCCATTGCTCGGGGCAGTCGAAAGGCCACCCCTTCCCTTCCTGCACAAGGCAGTCTAGCTGTTAGTGCTCCTGCCGGTCGTTGTAAGGCCATCTCCCACTTTCTATAACATCGAGCCCCTGTAGCAAGAGACTCAACACGTCGAGGAGGAGGCCCTAAGGCCGCCACCTCCCACACACGCATCAAAGCTTGTGGTCCATCTACTTTAACCACACCTCAGGGCAACCCTCAAGCTGCCTTAAACTACTGTCCGGGATCAGGTCTTCTTGGACCTGGCCCTGTGTTCCTTTTGTATACATATCGCACTACTCGAGGCAGCCCTCTGGTTGCGCTTAGTTGAGTACACGAGAGACGACTCCCTCGTCGTCCCTCCCAGCACATGCCTGCTCACTCTGTGAGAGGTGGTCACAAGGCCATTTCCTCACAAACGCATGCTTGTGGTATTCGGCCTCTTAAGGCCAGACCTATTGCTCGAGCACAGGTTGACCCCCAGGTCACCCGGAACCTCTTCGAATGTGGCACACACGTGCTACCCCCACAGACGACTCCAAGCTCCCGATCGAAAGGTCACTGGCAGCTGTCTCCTCCCCCGTTTGTTCCTTCTCCTCTGGACGAACCGCTCAAGACTTGGTACTCAAAGGCTTTCCCTAAGAGTACCCTCTCTAGACCGGCCCTACCTTTGGAACTCATAAAAGAGCTCGGGGCAAGGTTACCTTGGGTGATGAGGTCTTCCATCCCCTGTCTCTCCCCAAGTCAAGACAAAAGTCTGAGCTAACTCCTGTTTATGGCCCACATCCCTTATCGTACCTCATGGAGACTGCCCGGTCATGTGTGAAGCAAGCGGACCTTTCACAATCACGATCTCGGTCTCTGTTCTGGAAGGAAGTACACCAGAGCCTAAGAGCCAAACATGGCCGAGCCATACAAATAGTGTCGAGAGAAGAACCTAAGACACTTGGGGCAAGCGAGCCTACTGATCCCTTGATCGAGAATCCCTTTTATCCACTACAGGCCACAGTCGAGCCTAAGATGGAAGAGCCAAAATGTTGTATGGTTGTCAATGTCATAGGAGATGACCTAGCCTTGCAACCTCTCAGTAGGTCTCACAGGCCGACATTGATGCCATGGTCACTCACAATTTGCGAGGTAGACAGATCCTAGACGTTCAAGATACATCCATGTATCGGAAGCCCTATCTTGCTTACATTGATCAGCTCTCGTTTCCCCCTAATTACCAGAAAGAGAGACTCCGGCTCTTCAATGACACGAGTTCACCACGCGAGCATATTGCCCACTTCTATTTGGCATGTCAAGTGACGGGACCTGATGGGAGGATTCTTCTCCGTTAGTTTGTTGAGACTCTTGACGGGCAAGAATTCAAGTGGTATGCTCGACTCCCTTTGAACTCAGTGCAAACCTAGGAAGAAATGGAGCACTTGTTCTACAAGCGCTTTTATGAAGTTGAATGAGAAGTCCAGACTATTGAGCTTCTTACATTAACTTAGGGCCCAAAAGAGCTGGTGGATCAATTCATTGCAAGATGGAGAGATCTAGCCGCACACTAAGCTACCCCCATGCTTGAAATTGATGCAGTCCAAACATGTACATGCAACATGCGGTTGAAAATCTCCCTGCATGTTGAGGCGTCAAACCCAACCTCTGTATCGGAACTGATCTCCAAAGTAGTCTGGATATAGAGCTTCCTTATGCATCATGGAAAACTTCAAACCCCATCATCAAATGGGGAAAACAACCAAAGCTCTAATGTTCATCCCAATTCTAGGGGCACAGTGCCGCTATCACTGTATCGGAACCCAAGAAGGCCTCACCTCAAACTCCGGATTTCTCCAAAGGGGTGAACCCTGCCAATGCTCAGGGGACACCTTAAACAAACCAACAGAAACCTCAGTCCTATAATAAGGTGCCTCCACCTCAGAACCTCTACGGAAAAAACTACTGGGAAGAGTAGAAAAAGAAAGTCTATAGCTTCGACATGGAGTGGGTCCCGACCTTACTCCGCATGTTGATTGAGCAACAAATGATCACCTTGCCTAAGATGAAATGGCTAGAGGATGCTGATTTTGGTACCCATAAAAATTATTGTGCCTATCATAGAATGCTAGGGCACCCTATTCAGGATTGCTTCACGCTCAAATATCATATCAAGGGTTTAATACAGAAGGGGCAGATACAGCTCAATAGTCTCAAGAAGGCATTTGGGGTGGCTGAAGCGTATCACTTGGTGACAGCTCAAGAAGAAGACAAGCAAGAGTATCATCTTGATGAGCTACCACCCCCCTTCTTCAGGCTCTATTATGTATGATGCTTCAAGTAAGGATCATCGCACCAAATCCATCAAGATAGGCTAAGCATCTCGCTAGCGGGACTGAAAACCTCTGGTGCTTGTATCACTAGATACGAGGTCACAACTTGGAGGGGTGCTTAGGATTCCAAGCCATAATCACAGAGAGAGTCTAATGAGGACACGTCGTTGGCACTATCTCAGGGGATGATGTTCGAACCACTGGGTTGTCAACACAAGAGGTCACCTAGACACAGACTTCCTATGAAAGTGCACTACCTAAGCCTTCAGATC
Organism: Amborella trichopoda; assembly: GCF_000471905.2. The sequence goes on from NW_006499776.1 coordinate 5,082,701, forward strand.
TTGATGAACCCTCGCCTTCCCAACCATGGAAAGTCTATTAAGGGAAAAGCAGAATAAAATCCATGAAGAGGGATGTTGTTCGCCAACCAAGGTCAGCCCTTAAGCCATGTACACCTAGTCAACCTATGCATGTTCACAAAAATGGTAGAAGGAGACGAGGATCAAAGGCTGCCCACCGACTGAGCTTAAATTCCTCAAGCTCCTTCCTTCGTTGCCAACCCTACAAGATTTCTTCCCTGAGTCAATTCCACTGATAAAGACCCGCAATCCAGTCAAGAGGGCATTCCTGAGTCTTCTTCTGATCAAGTTCACAATATGTCCGATAAGGGTGACAACATTAAAGCTCCCCCCAATGTTCGAAGCAAGGTGACGACCTAAAAGATTCCTTTCACACATCCAATTCTGATGATGATGTTAAAAGCTACCCGGATCGGTCCAATCTGAATGATGACCGTAAAAGCTCTCCCTCATCCTCTATCCCCGACTCTTCTAACCAATCTTCTTCTTCTGCTAACATGTCTTTTGTAGTTACAACTCTCGAATATCCAGATTTTAAGGTTCTTGACAAAGAGCTTAAAAGTTGCAACATCAATAGGCAACATCGAAAACAACTGAAGAAGACGGTGTTCCAAGCATATGGGTTCTTGACAGCTGCTAGAGCCAATGCAAAGCCCCCTCTCACTATTGAGGAGCTCCTCAAGCGACACAAGAATCCCAAGGCCAAGAATCCCAATGGCTTCCTGAGCTCGACTTCTAGCAACGATTGGAAGAATCACGAGGGTAGAGCTTCCATTCTCACAAAGCATGCCACATGGTGCAGGTCTCTGAAGCAGTGACCAAGACTATCCCAATCAATCTTAGGTCAGGCAAGAAGTTACAGCCACTCATTCAGAAACCAATACTCTTGAAGTACCTTGGTCCGCCACTCATCCTGTACCCTACAATACCGACCAATCCCCCACTCCTTAGGTTCCCAGGACCATCATTAGTCCCATATACCCAACCATCTCCAAACTCTCAACTTCCATCAACCTCTATTTTCCCAGGCTCTACTATTATCGCCCAATCTAACCAATCCACACTTGACTCAACTACTCGACCCGACCAGTTGGCACCAAGTCCGATGGCACAACCTTTACCTTCCCAATCCTCACAAGCTCTCCAATCCATACCGGTTGCATAGTAAAGTCAGCTGGCAACCCAAAATAAACCTCTACTATCTAAGCCTACCTCACAATCTACCATCCCACTAAAGCTTGTGGCAGATCCAGGAGTACATAAAATTGGTGAGCGCAAGAAAGAGAATGATGTAGTGGTTGTATCTATGATCGCCGAATCCCATAACCCCCCCCCCCCCCCCCCACCATTCTCTGAACCCTGCTCTTCCCAGCCTACTCAGGTGCCCCAAAATGCACACCCTCTCCTTGAAGCCGACCCCTCATCATGCAAACAAGCAGTAGAAGTAGCCACCACGCTCTATACCGTCAAAGCTCAATTTGAGGCGAAGATGTCAAGACCATGGGTACCTACAAACTCTCAGATCGGGATATTCGAGGTCAATGAAGGATCCTACAGATCACCGACTGACGACGAAGTGGAAGTTCAAGAAGCACCCGAGGAATGGGAAGAAGGTGGACAAGCTACGGTTGACGATCTCGAGGAATTAAACTTAAGCGATGACAAGGGCCCAAAGCCAACTTTTACTTTAGCTAACATGTCTCCAGACGAGAAGGAACAATATATTGCCTTCTTTCGAGCAAATTGAGATGTCTTCGCCTAGCACTATCATGAGATGCGTGGTCTTGATCCCCAAGTCGTGGTACATCGGCTCAGTCTTGACCCATCCTTCAAACCCGTAAAGCAGAAATCGAGAAGGTTTTGGCCTGATCTTGAAATGCAGATAGATGCTGAAGTAACCAAACTCAAGGAAGCAGGTTTTATTTGGGAAGTCAAATACCTGAAATGGCTCTCCAATGTTGTGCCAGTTAAAAGGAGGAACGAGCAAATCAGGGTCTGCATTGATTTTTGGGACTTGAATGCTACCTGTTCAAAAGACGACTTCCCATTGTCGTTCACAGAAATGCTAATAGATTCCATAGCCCATTGCCAAATCTTCTCCTTCATGGATGGATACTCAGGGTACAATCATATAAGAATAACACTAGAGGATGAAGAGGCTACCACTTTTCTGACTCTGAAAGGGGTCTTCTGTTACACAATGTTGCCATTCGGATTGAAGAATGCAGCTGCTATGCAATGATGACCATTTTCAAAGATATGCTGCACAAGGAAGTGGATTGTTACGTAGATGATTTGGTGGTGAAATCCGAAAAGCAGAATGTTCACATGCAGAACCTTGAGCGGGTGTTCGAGCGGCTCCTCCTTCATCAGCTCAAGATGAACCCCTTGAAATGCACCTTTGGCATATGTTCAGGGAAATTCTTAGGGTTCATTGTCATATATCGGAGATTGGAGATCGAGCCTGTCAAGATCAAGGCAATTTGAGGAATACCACCTCCAACAATACTCAGAGAACTTCGGCCTTGTCAAGGCCATCTTGCTTACATTCCGAGATTCATTTCCAATCTCTTAGGTCATTGTAAGCCTCTTACACACCTGTTGAAGAAGGACTCTCCTTTCACATGGGATGAGGCATGTCAGGTCGCCTTGGATGATATCAAAGAGTATTTGCTATGCCCCTCGGTGCTCTCCAAGCAAGTGTTAGAAAGGCCCCTCATTCTACACGTGACCGCCCTCGACAAATAGCTCGGTGCGCTCCTGGCACAGAACAATGAGGGTGGAAAAGAAACCGCTCTATACTACCTCAGTTGCAATATGCAAGGGGCTTAAAAGAATTGCCCGCCAATTGATAAGATGTACCTAGCACTGATCTTCGCAGTCCAAAATCTTTGCCATTATCTGCTCGGGCATGAGGTGCAACTTATCTCAAGAGCTGACTCCATCAAGTTCCTCATGACATGCTCTTGTCTGTCAGGTTGCTTGGCTAAATGGGCACTAGTACTAATGGAATTCAACATCAAGTATGTGCTGCATAAAGCCATCAAAGGCCAAGCCCTGGCTGATTTTTTGGCAGCATACCCCTTATCGACAGAATCTCCCCTATCAAGCGACCTCCCCGATGAGGAAGTGTTTTATGCTGAGCTAGTTTATGATTGGAATTTGTACTTTGACGGGGCCTTTCAATCTGAATAAGGTGGTGCCAACGTAGTATTTATGACCCCTCAAGATGGCGTCATCCCCTTGTCCTTCTCCCTCGTAAAGGCTGACTCGCACAATGAGGTTGAGTATCAAGCCCTCATAATAGGGCTCGAAGTCACCTTAGACCTCGAACTGGAACGATTAGCCATTTTTGGTGATTCTGAGCTGGCAGTACGGCAGCTCAAAGGGATATACGATGTGATAAAAGACAGCCTCAAGCCTTATCAGGATATTGTTAAGACCCTGATGGCGAACCTCGATGAGTTTCCTTAGGGCACATTCCTAGAAGGTTGAATTCTCAGGCCGATGCCCTTGCCAAACTGGGTGCCACTATTCAAATCTCCACAAAAGAACCCATGCCTATATGGGTAGCAGAGTGGAGACGCATAGAGCTGGTTAAAGAGTTTGATGGGGATGATGAAAGGATTATTTTCTCAAACTTCCCTCCTTACCCATTCGAGGCACTCCTCACTGGCAAGGATGCTCTTGAAGCCGAAAGAAAGGTGTAGCAGGTCCAAGGCGATAAGTCCGAGAAACAAGAAGGACAGATCTTTGATCCAATACGTGCCGAGATTGAATAGGTTGAGGATTGGAGGGAACCCATAATCAACTTTATCAAACACGGTCAGCTACCCGACGTTCGCATTGAGCACAACAGTGTACGAAGAATGTCCACAAAATACAGTCTTCTTGACGGGAATGCTCTCTTCCGACGATCCTTTGATGACATCCTCCTCTGATGCGTCGACACAAAAGGGGAAAAGCAAGTACTGGAAGAAGTGCAAGTCAAGATTTGTGGCCTTAATCAGTGTGGTCCTAAGCTCTACGAACGGATATGCAAGTTGGGGTATTACTGGCCATCGATGGTCGCATATGTGATAACCAATGTGAAGAGGTGCCAAGTGTGTCAGATACATTCAAACTTTATTCACCAGCCACCAGAGCCTTTGCATCCTACAGTGCTATCATGGCCTTTATCATAATGGGGTATGGATATTGTCGGACCCATCAACCCTCCCTCAGCATTGGGACAACCTTCATCTTAGCTGCTACAGATTACTTCTCCAAATGGGCTGAAGCGATCCCTCTCAAACATGTTCCTGGAGAATCAGCGGCCAACTTCATGCTACATCATATCATTTACCGATTCGGTGTGCCTGACCAGATCATATCAGATAATGGTCCCCAGTTCAGAAGCCAGCACATCGACCGCTTGGTTAACCAATTTAGTTTCGAGTGGAAGCACTCTACTATGTGATGGTTTAGCCAAAGCCTTCAACAAAACTCTTTGCAGTGTTATGAGGAAATCGGTGTCAAAGACTAGGAGAAATTGGCACGAGAAGCTCCTTGTGGCCTTGTGGGCTTATCTGACAACTACGAGGAGTGCCACCAACTCTACTCCATACGCCTTGGTCTATGGGATTGAAGAAGTACTACCCCTCGAAATCCAACTTCCTTCGCTTCGTGTCGCCATACATCAAGGTCTAATTGAAGATGAGCGGGTTAAGCTTCATTATCAAGAATTAGATGTACTCGATGAAAGAGGATTGGAAGCTCAACAGAACCTTGAGCTCCATTAAGGGAGGATGAAGAGGGCTTTTCACAAATCAGTCAAAGTCCTTTCATTCACTCGTGGTGACTTGGTTCTAGCAGTAAAAAGGCCGATCGTCATGCACGGGCGATGTAAAGGGAAGTTTGAACCAAAGTGGGAGGGCCCTTTCGTAATAAAAAAGATGTTCTCAAATGGAGCTTATATATTGGCTCATCCTGATGGGAAGGATGCAATGCCCCCCATCAATGGACGTTACCTGAAAAGGTATTACCCATGATCCTTTTGGTCTTGGAAGTAAGACCTTAAACATGCCTTTAGGTCTTGGTGTATGACCCTGAAAACACATTCATCAAAGGAAGCAGAGGTTGAAGAGGTAATGACATGAAAAAAAAGGAGAGACAATCAGTGCAAACAAGAAAAACTTTTCTTTAAGAGAAGCTACAAGTTACAGATACAACTTTTCGTGACAAGTTGGAAATCTCAAAATTCAACCCTATGGAATGCGAGGGGTCATCAGCATTGTTGATCCACAACGTTGCTCTTACATATGAGGAAAAGAGAGCAGTTGATCGCCAGTGTTTCTCCATCATCAAAGACATAGAGACGGGTTTTGGATCGAATATATCAAACATACAAAGCAGATTTTTCTGGTAAGGAACTAGCCAATGATGGAGAGCATGCCCAGTTCACAGTGAATGCCCTTCCACAGAGCAACCTGGAGTTCACAATTGTGCTTGAGGACTCGTCTCCCAACAGTTTTTGCGAGCCAGACGAGACTCCCCTTAACTGAGTTATCACCAATGAAGTTATCAGTTCCAAAGTCCTCGACCCTCAAGAGGTTCTTCATCAAGGGAATGCTTTCAGAAAACCCTTCCATTGGATACAAACACTTCCCCTTTTGAGTGATGGTCCAAGCCACCGAGCATGCTAAGCTACCGTGCATGTTCACTGCCAAGCACGAAAGCCGTCACATGCATTTGTTGCACAACACACTCATTGTCGAGCATGATAATCGCCGGGTGTGTTGCTAGTATTTGTCGTCGTGCATGTTCACTGTCGTGCACGTTCACTGCTATGCACGTTCACTTCTATGCACGTTCACAGCTGTGCACGATCAAGTACACTCATTCAAGACGTCGTGTGTGTTCTACACGCCATCTAGTCATCGTGCGCGCTTTCCACTGCCGAGCTGAACCTAGCTCGAGTAAAAAGCACGGGCTGCATTCAACCACTGTGAGTGTTCATAGCATCACGAAGCCACCGTGAGGGTTCATAACATCACAAAACCCCCATGAGTGTTCATTGCACCACGTAGTTGCCGCAAGTGTTCATAGCATCATGAAGCTGTCGTGAGTGTTCATTCCGCCACGTAGCCACCGTGAGTGTTCATAAGCACCAAGTAGCCGCCGCAAGCATTCATAAGCACCAAGTAGTAGCCGCGAGTGTTCACAATCCCGATCAACTGCCGTGCGTGGTCATCTCCAACCACACATCAGACCATCACACATGCTCGTGCAACCCACCAGGAGCACTCAGGTCACCGTGCGTGTTCCCATGTTTCCACTAACACTTTTGCCCATGCGCCCACGCCTTTTGCATGCGCCTCCATGCATGCCTTCCCTAGCTGGCCCGTTCGTGTGCGCATTGGCAAGGTTCGAACCTCATCACCATTTCATCCCCACTAGAATCATATTCATGCTTCTCATCACATGATTCCACCCATTTTAATCACCAGTGAGCCACATTTGCTCCCTAATCCCTAGTGAGTCCGCTTTCACTTTCCATCCCTCACTAGGTCACCTTCATCATCTTAACCCACTGCCCTTAAATGGTCGTGGCCATTTTCATCCCCAATGAGTCAGACCACTACCCACATGCCCATTCTCCATGGAGCCTCATCCACTTCACATCTCCCAGCGAATCCACCCCTCATTGGCGACCCACGTACATGACGACTCATACATGGTCCAGTTGTACGACCCTAAACTGTAGCGCATGTCCTGGCCACATGATGATAAACTGCTTTGCAATATGGTCCAGTTGCATGACCCTAAACTGTAGCACATGTCCTGACCGCATGATGTTAAACTGCTTTGCACTACGGTCCAGTTGCATGACCCTAAACTATAGCACATATAATGGCCACATGACGTTAAACTACTTTGTACTACAATCCAGTTGCATGACCCTAAACTATAGCACATGTCCTGACCGCAAGATGTGAAACTGCTTTGCACTACGGCCCAGTTGCATGACTCTAAATTGTAGCACACGTCCTGACTGCATGACGTTAAACTGGTTTGCGCCACGGTCTAGTTGCATGACCCTAAACTGTAGCACACGTCCTGGCCGCATGACGATAAACTGCTTTGTGCCACGGTCTAGTTGTATGACCCTAAACTGTAGCACACATCCTGGCCACATGACGTTAAATTACTTTGCCCAGCAGTCCAGTTGCATGACCCTAAATTGTAGTATACGTCCTGGCCGCATGACATTAAACTGCTTTGCTCAGGTCCCGGTGGCATGACCTTAAACACTCCACACACGTGTGCCCCTCCATTGCACGCACGCCCTTTGCATGTCGTTCCATGCATGCTTCCTCTAGTCGGCCTGTCCGTGCATGCATACTACCTTTAATTCCTCCCCAACGAGTCCATATCCATAGCCCTTTAAGAGCTCGCAACATTCCCCACTGAGTCGGGCCCATGCTCATGAATCCCCGGTGAGCAATTCCATCATCCATACTCACCGATAGCTAGTGGGCCACCTCCTATCCATCTTCCAAACATCACCCATCATACGTAGATGGTTTCGTGCCCAAGTGAGTCATGCCACCACCATACTCAATGGCCTCCACAAGCCATCATCCAACATCATCATAGTCCAAGTTATACGATCTTAAACTGTAGCGCAGGTCTTGGCTGCATGACGTTAAACTGCTTTGTACAATGGTCAAGGTTATATGACCTTAAAATCATCGCTCAGGTCTCGGAGGCATGACCTTAAACATGCCCCCACAAAAATAAAGAAACAGGCATGGTGTAAACCCGAAAGGGGAACGTCATGAGTAAAAATGGCTAGCGGGCATGGTCATGAAACCATGAGTAAGAGTGTTACGTAAAATAAAAATTGAGCATGGTGAAAACCCGTAAAGGGCACCATGAGCAAAAATGGAAAAAAGGCACACATGACCGTCAGGTCATGAGCAAAAGAGCATAATAAAAAGGAGGTTGGTGAAAACCGTCTCTATGATACCGCTTCCCCTATCCAAGTGAAAACTCAAAAGGGCGCTCGGACCATCAAGCAGGTTGATGCAGCGCTCTTCTCCATAGGCGGCTTCAATCGGCATTTGAAGAAAATTCCTCGATAGCAGAATACCCTGTTGTACCAAAAACATGATCATTCACATGCAAGAAACTATCAAACCAGGTCAGACAAATATGGTGTAGGATCTAACAACACCGTTCATACGTCACTAATTCTTACAACATAAGTGCACAATGTACATAATTGAAATCCCTCTTGAAGGTTGTAAAAGTAAACTCCGAATATGTGGCTTTTTTTAATAATAATAATAATTGGGGATGGGTTGGGGTATTGGTGAAGACTTTAAAATCATCTCGCCATTCGTCCAATGGGTTGTAGACGTTAAAATCATCTCTCAAGATCCTTCACAAACAAGAAACTATTAAATCAGGTCAATACCAGCGTACAGTAACCAGGGTAGAGCCCTTACAAGGTCACCTTGCCAAAATCACTCCCTGGCTGGACCAAACATTTGGAACAGGCCAACAAAAAGCCCCTGAATGACAGGATGGGGCCCTCAGAGGTACGCTACTTGTTAAAGAAAATCTTGTGCAGCAGAAAACAACGGTGCAAATAGGTCTGATAAGAGTGAGGACCTTAAAAGCATCATGTACGTCTAATAAGGCTGAGGACCTTAAAAGCATCATGTACGTCTAATAAGGACTTTAAACACATCCCCTAAAAGTCTCCATGTCTGGGTCCACAGCAAGGCCCCCAGCCGTCTGAGCACCTTGGTCTTCCCTCCGGGAAGCAGCTTTGCACAAGTTTCCCTGTGGTGTTCATGTGATTCGGTGGCTAGGAAGAAATCGAAAGTCGAAGGAACAATTTTGTTTCAGAATGATGTACTTCTCATTTCTCTCAAAGCACAACATTTGGTGGGGCAAGTTGTTTGAGGGTATTTTCCATAACTTGTATCCTCGATGCGAATAAAGAAAGAGCATTTTGCGACCTAAGTCTATAGGTACCAAAATGCCTGAGGACCATGGAAGCCGTAGAACAATAAGCCCTAATTCAAAAGAGGAATTTCCAAACGTCTCAGAATGGCCTAAGAAGGTTCAAGATTGTGCCTAAGGGTTTCCTAAGAGTGCCTGCCAAGTTTTGTTGCAAATCGATAAGTTTAAGGCAATGCACACTGTTTGAAGACATTTTTTAGTATCATGGATCCCCGATGCGGAAGCCTGACAAATAGTGGAAGTTTTGACCTCAAAATGGCCCCAGAATTGGTCAAGATCTTCATGAGGACTCCTAAAAGTCACCTGTCAAGTTTCGTCGTATTCTGACATGTCTAAGGCAGTGCAGACTGAGAAATAGGTTCGAAAGAATCAGCCTCTAGCACCCTGAAACAGACGTCTATAACTGGAACCCTACACTTTAAGCATTAAACGGCCGTGAGACCACCACCATTGGTTCTGACATAGTTAAAAATCCCTAAAGGTCAAATTTTAACTTAAACGGACACTCCAGGAAGAAGTTATGGGCAAAGCATTGAAACAGGAGGAGCCGCACACTATTCCCGTGTAGCAACCCTACAACAAAACTTCAGTAAAGTACAGTCACAAATAGTGAACATGCGATATCCATATCTCCCTTGTTCAAGATTGGATCGTACTCAAACTTATTGGAGCGTGTTCGTCTCGTCAAAAGGAGCATTTTGATATGTGGTACGTCCTATGACGATGACCGAGCAAGGAGAAAAGCTAGAGAGAAGTTTGTGATTTGAAGCTGCACATTGCAGAAAATCAGCAGGACATCCACTCACTCGAGCGGTGAAATCACAGCGCGCATGAGCTCAATCGACATGAGACCAGTTGCATTGCGTATGTAAGGTCTGCGGCTATCGCTGTTTCGAACCCCGTTCATGATGAACAGCTGGATTTCACACAAGATAAAGTCGAACTCACTGCAGATTTCTACAGCCAGAATCCTAAATTCCGGCCAAAAGTTCAATATTGTCAATCTTCGTTCGGGCACCAAATTGTATCTCGTTTGTTGCAACGCGATCGTGGTGACATGCTCAGTGCAATTCAGGAAAGAAATCGAAGAAAAACATCAAGATGAATACACACTATCAATCAAAAGTTTTCAAGATCTATTCAAATTTCAAGTTATGTGATCATGCCTTTAAAGCGTAATTCATGATTTACAATTATTACCAAAATGATCATAGCATCGAGCCCTACAGGATGGCAATCATCTTTTGTTCATTCGGATGCCGAATCGACAATGGATCGTCTGAGAAGAATTAAGAACATCTTAAGTGCTCTGCAGCAACTGTTTTGCAATTTCCCCAATTGTTAGGAAGGAGAAAATAAGTCATTTTACACTCTATTTTCTTATTTTATTTAATTCATATAAATTGTAATTATCCCCAATTAGGTTTAGTTTTGGGTAATCCACCCACGTTTTAGCTCTAGTTAATAAATAGAAACCAACCTCTCATTGAGAGGGGGTTCTTGGCTTTTAGACTCACAAAATCATTGTGCAAGATTCAACTTGTGATCAATAAAAATTAAGGCTTTCTTCTTTAGTTCTCTTGAGTGCGTCTTGGAGAAACAGAGGAGAAAGAAAGTTTAGAGCAGTATCCCTTCTATCTGCAAAGTATTTTCTCTCTCTCCCCTTCTTCTCTCTCTTCTTCTTTATTCTTCTTCGTTTGACTTCTTCTTCTCTGCTGAGTCTTTCTCAGAGGCCATGCACGGCAGTGGCAGTGTCTTGCATGCCTCTTTCTTCCTTCTCCCTCTTTCTCTTCTCTCTCTATTCTCTCTTCCCCCTCCTGTGGTTTCGCAGGTCATGCATGGCGATGGCAGTGCCATGCGGGAACTTCTTTCTCCCTCTCTTCGTTCGTCTTTTTCCCTCAAACATAGTTTGTGCATGGCGTTAGTCCTTATTGTGCGCAGCGCCGTCTGACGGAGCACGTGGTGAGTCAGGCGATACTCAAGCAGCGGGTCAGGCTACTATTTTAGTTCCTGGATTGATGCCACGCGCTGCGATGTGTATCACCGATCGTAGACTATCTCTCTTTCCTCTTACGGGTTGCAGACGGCGATGATTATCGCCGCCCGCAGGGGTCTCGCCCTGTTGCGCGCCTATCGTAGACGGTAATTCTTGTCGCCGCCCAGGGGGGTCTCACCCTTGCTTTGTGCCTATCGCAGATGGCGATGCCTATTGCCTCTTGCGAAGCGTCATGGAGATGCTTACCGCCGTCCATGGGCCACCTCTCCTTAGCTCTCTCTCCTATCACATACAACGATACCCATCGCCGCCCAAAAAAGGTCACTGCTGGAAAAAAGACTTATGTGATCTTTTACTGGGGAATATATTTTTTATTTTTTCTTGACTCCTTTCTTCTGGCAAAAGATAACTTACAGGTGGTCTTTATTACAATTAGATAAATTTCAAACTAAAATCAACATGACAAAAAAACCAAGATCTTAACAACTTGATGTCATTGAAACAACTATGAAGTATGCTTGAGAATAAAAGATAAGATTGCAAGAAAGAAACGGAAGAGTGTCGGAGATTACTTCAATCAGGCTTATTACACCCTACACCGAGTCACTACCATCCGATAGCACGGGATCAATGATCAACCTTCAATCTCAACTGGAAAAGCAAGTTTAGGCCAAGCCACACCAATAGAACATGAACCCCTTTGATCACACTCAAAGCCTAGATGAATTCTCTTAGCAACCTAGTTTGAGAGAGATGAATTATCTTTTTGCTAAACCCTAAAACCCCTAGTCATAAATCCATAGTTGAGAGATACAATAAAGAAGAACTCCATAACCTAAACCCTTAGGTTCTTTCACAATGTGGGAGAGAGAGATCAAAGATGAGAGAGTGGTGCATGCCCCTTTGGCTTTCATGAGAGAGAGAAGCTTTTCTTAAGAGAGAGAGAGAGAGAGAGAGGAAAAATCTAAGTGGGGCGGCCCCTTTGTGGGATATGAGAGAGAAAGATGGGAATTACGTATAAGAGATAAGGTGTAGAGATTTTTAAGTAGAGATAATCCATTTTTATAGGCTATGAATAAGATTAAGGTTTTCCTTTGCTTGCCTCTTCATGCTAGATTGAATATGAACCATTGATCTTAGGTGACTTGTGGGGTAATAGATTTGAGCCATCCATTCCATAGATGGGCCATCAACATTATGGAAGGTGCATGAACCATTATCCTCCTTTTCTAAAACATTTTCCCATCAATAGAAATAAAATAAATTAAATCTAATCAAAATATTGTGCATACCAGAAAATAACACAAGTCTACACAATCTTTCCACAAAATCTTTCAAAGATATATCAAGTCAATATTTAGTCAATATCTTCCAACCATATGGCCATATACCATATCACAAAAAATATGAAAGAGAATAAGGGTGGGGCGTGCCACCCAAAGGAGGCACTCATGGGTCCCACCTTCTAGAAATATGGTGGGCTCATGTACACAATGGGCCCCCATCATATTTTTATATAATTAAAATTAATAAAAATATTTCAGAATATTATTTGAATATTTAAACCATTTTAAAATCAATATCTTTAATTTTATAAATTTAAATATTATAAATAAAATATCCAGGGGTTCATAAAAATTCAAATAATAATCCTAAAATAATTTTCATCATAAAACAAACACAATTAAATTAGTTTGATGGAAAAATGATCCATATGATTTAGGAATCAACAATCATGGGGCATTCTACCTTCAATTATAGACTATAGACCACACATGCTTTATCAGACCAACCCTATGTTTCCCATGACCCACAGTCCAAGCAGAGGCTCATTAGTGGATCACTAAAGTCCGACCGATGAGCCAAGGGATCGCAATCCCAGTCTGTGGATTTTAGATCCTCCCTTAGAGACAAGTCAAGGTCACATAGACCTGATGCGACCACAGCTCCTATAGTGCATAGGGGTATATCTCGCACAAGCATACGCTTCATCTTAAAAGGTGGATTTTTGGCTTTCTTGAACGATCTCTCGATATGTATGCCATGTGATGGTACATGGATGAGGCTTTGGCCCCTGTCTCTATAGGCCACCATCATACACAAGGGTCACACAGTCTCTCGGCTTACTCATCTGGGCATATTCTTCGACCTCATCAAGGGCTAACCCATTAGAACCCTTCTCGGTTTATTCTTTATGCCCAGATAACCTGGGTTTTTCCCAACCTACTGGCCTAAATCATCAAGCACAGTCCAGTATCAGCAGACATCGTTTGCTTAGTATGGTCCACGAGGAACCACACTCCAACTGAGTTCATATTCCACTATATTATGTCATTTTACAAGCACTCATAAGGCCTTTAAAGGCCACATAAATGCAACATCTCCCACTTGGCCTTTGAAAGCCTTACATTCTCTCTTTCTTACCTTTTTTCATTCCCATATCTCTCTCCCAATTACAATCTCTATTAAGAAGTTTTACTTATTCTCTTAGTGTATTAATCATGGCTTTCGTCATCAATCCTTTCACAAAAGGATTTATAGAGGCAACACTTTTTTCTCTTTGCAGCTCAGATCTCATCCCAAAAGTGGTCGTAGCTCATATTTCACATCGCATCGTGAATGATGGACCCGTTGTCGCAGAAGACCATCACGTATCCCCATTGCATGGGGTCGTATGTTCATGAGCTCAAAAGAGTTTTTCAAATAAGTTGCTCCCTTTTATCGCCATACAACCGGTACCACATATTTGAGTTTCATGGGTGAACAACATTATAGTTTGTTTTATCTGGTATGTCAAATAATAGCAGGTGCTCGATCTTTCTCATTCTCACTTCATTTCTCAGGTGATAAAAGCATGATTTTATATGCTTGGAGTTCTTATGGAATCGTGGCTCTTTTGACACGCATATCACCGTCGTGCTGTCGCAGAAAATTCTTACTGCCTCACAACGCACGAGATGAAAGTCAAGTCGATTAAAAATTTTCTTAATTCATACAGCCTCCTCGATCACCAAACAGCATGTCACGTACTCTGCCTTCATGGTGGACAATTTTGTCACATCTTGTTCCTTTGATTTCCAAGAAATTGCATTCCCTCCATGCATGAACATATATCCAGATGTAAACTTCGCATCATCTGGATTCGTGAGATAGCTTGCACCTGTATATCTGAATATTCAAGCAGCTAAAAAAAGTGGGACTATAGCAGCTCTAACTCAATTATTACACATACAACATATACATTCTCAACATTCATATGTATATATCATGAGGTAACATATCAAGTCTCATGCAATATGTAATTCAATACACGTTGGTTTCACAATATGCAAAAACCTTCATGAACCACAAAGGTTCAACCACACTAGACATCTTAGTAGTAAATTCATACAAATCAAGTTATCTAATTAGCACAACATGTGTCAAGGAAGCCTAACATGATGGCATTCCTACAGCATTCCCTAAGGTTGAAAGTCTTAGGTAATCGAGGATTCTAAATAATTAGAAATATGAGTCAAATCATATAGGTATTTAAAATAAAAAATGCATAATAGTTTTTTTCCCACTTTTATAAATAGCTTCAAGACACAATGTTTTTCTTTTTAATAAAAAAAATTGACTTGGTATATATATATGCATCCATAAACAATAGTTATATTATAGTATAACAATTTAAAATGATTTTCCTAAAGACTTAATGGACTTGCAAGACTATTTGGTTTTCTCAAAACCATATTCATAGACTTAGGCTTTTATCGAATCATCCAATTTAATTTTAAAATATATGCTTAGCTTTCATAAATCATTTTACCGCATTCACCTTTAATTTCCTACTAAGTCAAGTTCATGGCCACAAAAACAAATCATATATACCGTTTTATAATTTTATCCAAAATAAAGCATGACTAAATAATGTATATTAAAGCCTTGACAAAATACTTCCTTTTTGGCAATTATGGAGAATTTATTAAGAGACCATCATCACATGCAACACATCATATTATAGACATTATTGAGAGGATGGTCACCAAGATCGAGTTCCACTAGAACACTCCCTTTGTGCTTACATATTTGAATGAGCTACACCGATTTCTCGTGTTTTATCCTTAGGGTTCAAAGCCCTTGATCAAATCACATCTCTATGTGTATCACTACCTTAAGTAGTTTATACTCAAGCACAAAAAGGCACAAAAACACAAGGTATTCAAAACTGACTCTTTCAAATTTATTAGCACTTATCACTTAATGTTCATACACTCCATACATATTCATAAAACAATTTGGCAAAATATAACCAAAGCATATTAAACAAAGTTATTGAATCATCTTTCCCTATATGACTTTACCATGTAATGTGCGATAGATTTCATACCTCAAAACCATGTAATGTGGTACCTGGGCTTTCTTGATTCATCGCTTTTACTTATTTGACAAGCTTTTGTGATCTTAGAAGTGCACGCAGCTGATGGAGAATATATTGGTCATCGGTTTCACATGCCACAACGTGTCTATCTCTTCGGCACTGGGATTCTCCTGTCTTACACCGTGAAGAAAATCTCTTCTTCATCCCAATATTTCAAATATCACAATTTTGATTATCCCACTGATCTTTAGCGTTTCTATGCTACTACCAAGTCTCTTTATATATCTCTTCATTTCGAAGAAACCAATATGCTTTTATAGGTATTATGTTTCTTCTTCTTTCTGTTATTCCCAGACCGAATACTCTTCAAATAGAGTGTCTTATATTGCCAACTCTGTATTACATCTCTCTGAAGTTATATTATAATAAACCATATTCATGGAAACTATAAAGCCTTTTAAATGAGCCTTAAAGGTCTCCATAATTAGGAATTCAAGGATACGCCTTAACATGCCACATCTTTTAATATACTACAGCCTAGAACATGAGCATCCCATGATAAAAATATGATATCTGTCAACTCATAAAAAGTTTATCTCCGAATCCTTTTGAGTATTGAAATAGACTAAAAAATATAAAATAATACTCTGTTCCATCCCTAAATCATACCATATAGTGAGTCTTTGTTTCAGTGACATTTAAGTCACAATGCAATTTTCTCAGCAGAAAATCAGATTGAGCACCTCTCAATAAAAAATTGTTTCTCTCAATTCTCAAAGAATTTCTTCCTGAAATCCTTAGTGTTGAAAACTAGACTCAAAATAAAATCACAACATCACAGTTTAAATCCCAAATAATAATTTTCTTCAGAGAAATAAATAAGTGACATTCATGTCACAAAATAAATCATACCGCAGAATTTCAGGATGAACACTATCTAGTAAAATTGTCTTTTCTCTCACTCGTATGGAGTTTTCATTTCAAACCAACTTTGATTGAAACTAGACATATAATGATAACACATATATATCCACAAGCCTCATATGACCCTGTTAAGTGGGCTTGATAAGTATAGTTATTCATGTCTCAATGAAGAACATACCAAATTGCAGAAAATTCAGGATGACCTCTCTTCAATCCAAAATTTTTATTCCCAGTTTCCCGTAGATATTTCTCTTTAAAATAAATTTTATTAGAAAATAGACTGCTATTCAAAGTTAAAAATTTAGTGTGGACTATTAAACATTCTATTAAGCATAGAAATAAAATCTTGACTTCCAAGTCATGGAAATAGCCTTCATTGCAGAAAATAGTACTTGCGCACCTTTTTAATAAATTGATCATATCTTTCAAACCACAAGTAATTTCTTGATGAAACTTTTTTTTCTTGAAATTAGACTCAATTTTGTGAGTCACAGTAAAATTTTAGTTAGAAATAAAGTTATATAATTGGTAGGAAAAATCACAGAACTCAATAGACAATTCCTGGATTTTGCAGGGTCTGAATTGGCAAATTAACCATATTAGTGCTTTGTAGAAACCAAAGAGATTGCAGGTCAAGGGAGAAAATTTTGAACCAGCAGAAGCAGCTAGGGGGCTTTCTGTCATGATCTAAGAGGGCGCCTGCGCAAGTCAGCCTGAGTAAGTCACGGACCCAGGTGAGGTTAGTCCCCACCTCACGAATAAAATTCCTCTCTCACTAGTTGGGCACCTGCCCTTTTTCACTGAACAAGGTTCTCTAGAGAGCGGTCTTGGATCCTCTGATCCCAAGACACGTGTCATATGAATACCTAGATCCGAGGAGGCGAGATCGAGGCATCTGACCAGTTTGGTGACTCTACTGGGGACTTACTACCCCTTTGTTTGATCGGCATCACCTTTTATTTTTTGCACTGTAATCCATGGCTTTTGAGTTATTCAACCCATTCATCCGAGTTGAGGATTTTCTCATTCCCGCACTCGTGACCGTGTCAGGGAGACGAGCTTCTCAAGCCTCTTTCCCTACACTCCTCTTAAGTCAGGACTCACAGTCCGGCTCCCAAGTTCTATCCTGGATTGGTGCAAGAAGTGACTTGCAGACCCCTAACTCCCCATTTTCTAATCCCTGTGGACCCTCCACCAAGGCCCTTCGCATTAGTAGCACATCTGCTACCACCCATAGCATGCATCCTACTACTGGCAAGTCCCTTGCCAGTTATATTGCTAAGGTACACCGAAAGGTTTCCCTGTCTGCTTTCGCGAAAGACAAGAAGGTTGTCAACTCTCCTAAGTGTCGCCGCAAGGCCACCCCCATACTCCTTCACCACACCAAACCTCTATGCCTAGAGGCTCGACACACCAAGGTGGAGATCCTGGGGCCTCCACCTCTCAAACATACCTAAAGGCTCATGGTCCGTCCACTCGAGCCACACCTCGGGGGCAACTTTCATGCTGCCTTGAGCTCGCGTCCAAGATAGGGCCTTCTCTGGCCGAGCCCTGCACGTGCTATGCATCTGTATCCCACAGCTCGGAGCAACGCCAATTCTGTGCCAGCTCGAGCACACGAGGATTGATCACTTCGTCTTCCCTCTCAACACACACAGCTTCACCCTATGAGAGATAAGCTCTTACTCAATACCTCACAGACACGAGCTCGTAGATCTCGGCTTTCTAAGGTCGAACCAGCTGACCGAACCTGGGCTAACCCCCAAGTCACTTGGAGGACTGCCTCCAAAGGTGCACATGCACCAGCTTCAGGGGTTCCTCCCCGATATTAACTCAGGCCGAGTCGCAAGGTAGTTCCTTCTTCTGTCACCCTTCCTTCGCCAGGAAAATACCTCGAGACCTGGTACTCAAAGGTTTTCCTTAAGAGTACCATCTTGAGTCAGCCATCTCAAGTCAGCCATGCACCCGGACCTCACAAGGGAACTCGGGGCAAAGGCCTGATGTCAGATAGAAGCCGACAACCTCCAAGGCAGCAGCCGAAATTGCCCTCTATTCTTGGACCTCACTCCCAGCTCCAGCTGATGGACGCAGCCCTTGCATGCTTAAGAAAGATGGGGCAGTCCAAATATCAAGCTCAATTCTAGAGTAAAGTTTATTGCAGCCTCGAGATCAAACAAAAGAGAGGCCTGCAGCTTCTGACTAGAGAGGCCTCTAAAGCAATTAAGGTTACCTTTCTCGATGACCTCCTGTCTCACAATCTCTTCTTCCTTCTTCAAATTTTAGAACCTGACCAAGAAGTCAAAGAATATTCCTCGGTGGTTACCGTCATAGGAAAAGATTGAGCTGTCAAGAAGTCATGATCCCAAGACCATCAAGAGAGTCCAGTTGGGGCATTTCGAGCCCCTACAGACCAACCTGCCGCGTACGACTCGCCAACCCCGGCAGTCATGGTGATCAACGAGCCTAGTGATGCCCAAGAAGAGAGGATGAACAAGATGATGCAGTCCATTCTCGAAAAGATGGATCGCCTATAAGCCTC
>NW_006499776.1:5103736-5136798 GCF_000471905.2 Amborella trichopoda
CTGCTTTCGAATGTTTAAAGAGATTTAGAAATAATTTAAGTATGCAAGTGGACTCATCCGGTTCGCCAGTGAGGTATAAGTGGACCTATCCGAGACGTCGATAGGGATTAAGTGGACTCATCTAGTACGCCGGTGAGGTATAAGTGGACCTACAGGGATTAAGTGGACCTATCTGAGACGCCGATAGGGATTAAGTGGACCCATCAGGACGTTGATGGGGTACATAGGTGACCTACTTGGGACGCCAGTAGGGTATTTTGTGAAATCCTTTGAATTGTGCATTGCCGTTAAAGTGTTATACGCATTTCAATTATTTGGATTATACTTAATTATGCATTTATTGAAAGTGAAACTGTTAATGCATTTCTGTTAATAGATCTCCTTTTTGAAAATATTGATATCTTTCAATTATGATTATTTTTTTAGGATTATGATGATCACTTACTGAGTAGCCAAACTAATCAAACTATGGTAAACATTTTTTTAGGATAACTGCGGATTCATTTTGAGTGCTAGTCAAGATCAACCTTGGAAGATACTGTTGTTGTGCTAGCTTTTTTTTGTTACTTTGTAAGACCTCGCCACTGTAAATTTGTCCTATCAAGAGATATATATATGTTTTGGACTGTCACATCTCAAGAATATCTGTATTGTAAATTCTTGGGGTGTGACACTCCAGGCCCCTTGCTTCTTCTTCTCCCCATGAGGCCAACTCGTCGCCTGTTGAAGACACAGCTCCCAGGCAAACTCCCCCACCGGCTTCCCAGGACAGCTTTGCTCCTTACATGGTTTCGCAAGCTGATATAGATGCAATGGTGAGCCATAGTCACAAGAGTAAAGATCCCGGGCATGTAAGGGGCACCGCTTTACCAAAAGCCGTATCCCTCGTATATCTACCAGTTGTCATTTCCCCCAGACTATCAAAAAGGGAAGCTCCCGGTACTACATCCCCACACCAACATATCACTCACTTCCAAGCAGCTTGTCGAGAGACAGAAGCTGATGGGCGACACCTTCTCCGTCAGTGCGTCGAGACTCTCGAAGGGCCAGCCTTCCAGTGGTATGCTCGGCTACCTCCAAGCTCAGTACACACATGGTAAGAAATGGAGCAATTGTTTTACTAGTGTTTCTATGAAGTCCAGAGAAAAGTGGAAACCATTGAGCTCCTCACTCTGAATCAGGAGCCTGGTGAGCCAGTCGATAAGTTCATCACCCGATGGAGAGAGTTGGCAACCTATCATGCCACTTTCATGATTGAAAGAGAAGCAGTTCAGGGTTGCATACGAAATATGCTGCTCGAGATCGCCCTGTGTGTAGAGGCCTCCAATCCAGCCTCCATGTCAGAGCTCATCTCTAAAGCAGTTCGTATAGAAGCTCTGTCCAAGCACCAAGGTGGATCTCATCAGCAGCCCTCTAGCTCGGGAAATGGTCGGGGCAATGGTAATTCTCACTCCAACAATCAGGGAAACCAGCAAAAAGGGGTGATTAATGCGGCTGTCACCGTGACTGACACTAAGAACATCGCCCCTCAAACCTTAGACCTCTCCAAAGGGGTAGCCACAACCAAGGCTCAGACAGCACCTCAAGCTGAAGGCAAGCAGCAGCAGTCCTATAACAAGGTCCCACCCCCTAAAAACATAAATCAAAGTGACTACTGATTCCAGCACCAGAACAAGGTGTTGCCCTTCGAGAAGGAGTAGGTTCCTGCACTGCTTCTGTTACTACTAGAGTAGAACATGATCCAGCTGCCGATGGTCAAATCCCCAGAACAAGCTAGACAGGAGACACACGAGAGATACTGCACCTATCACAGGAGAGTAGGCCACCCCACTCAAGACTGCTATATGCTCAAAGACATTATCGAAGCCCTTATTAACATGGGCAAGATAAAGCTCGAAGAGCTAAAGAAAGCATTCGGGGCGACTGAGGCTTCTCATGCAATGCCAATCAAATAGGATGACGAAGCACCTACTGTCCTCCGTGCAGTATTCTCCGTAATGCTCGAAGAAGGTCTCATCACGCTGAAGTCAGCAAGGCAGCCCAAGTTCCTGCCGCCAGAAACTAAGAACCTTTGGTGTCCATATCATCTGATACGAGACCATGACCTTAGCAAATGCACTGGCTTCCACAAGCTCTTGGCAAACAAGATGCAGTAACACTAAGAAGTTCATGGTAATCTAGAAGGACACCCTCAAGTCCCTGCTCCACCAGTGCAAGGAGACCTCCCGACACAAGCCCAGGGAAGTTCTGAGCAAGACCCTCTACAGGTTCTCTTCGAGGCGAAGCTCCAACAGGGTCTCGTCACTCCCAATCCCACCAGGCAACCTAGGCATCTTGTCCAGTGTACAAAAAATCTCTGGTGCCCATATCATTAGGTATGGGGCCATGAGTTGACAGAATGCTCTGAGTTCGAAGCTATAGTCGCGGAGAAGGTACAGAAAGGCCACATTGTTTGCGTCGTTCTCCCAAAACGCTTCCAAGCCATCACTCCCGTCCAAGAGGAAATCCCACTACAAGTCCCCTACGAGGATACCCTAGACCCTTCAGAGCCCTCGACTTCTTAGCCTTGCGAAGTCTACCACGGACGAAGTAGGCCCAAATCTCTAAAGTGAGAAGCAGTTCTCTAATCTAGAGTTACTCATCAGCCCGACAAGATGGACCAAGGCCCCTAGAGGACTAGAAAGAGACGAACACCAAGGTCAGCTCGCCGAATGAATCATATTCGTCAGGCACCAGTCAAGGAAGAATTTCTCAAGCCCTTTCCTCCCCTGTCGACCTTAACGAACTTTATCCTAGGTGCAACGTGCCTTATCCCTTAGTTCAATATGGGTGACAATTTTAAAAGCATCCCCAACGATCAGAGGTAGGGCAAGACTTAAAATACCCCTGCACACGTCCGATTCTGGTGCCGACGTAAAAGCTACCCAAAACTCTCTAACTCCATTTCTTCTTCTTCTCCTCCCTCTTCTTCTATCTCTTGCACAGGTGCATCTCAGCAGTGCCCAGACTTCGATGCCCTAAATAGAGAGTTCGAAGGCACCAACATCAGCAAGTTGCACCGAAAGCGCCTAAGGAAGATGCTGACCCAGGTGGCTGGATTCTTGACAGTCACTAACGCCTTGGCTGCCCAAGCCAAATCCGAGCCATCTTCAAGCTCTTGTTCCAAGGATGCCTCCCATATGGTACAGATCTCGGAAGTATCATCTAACACGGGGAAAATGAGCCTAAGATCAGGGAAGAAGCTACAGCCCACACCTCAGAAGCTCAAGGTCCTCAAGTTTCCTGATCCTTCACTTTTCCCTAAGCCTCAACCTCAAACCTCGACATCTCTAATATAAATTCCTATTGCTTTCCCATTAGCCTAGACCGCACCGACTGGACAACAAACTCAACCAGTGTCACAAACCAAAACTCAACCAAAACCTGTTCTTAAACCTACCCTACCACCTAAATTAGTGACAGGAGCACACAAAAGGTTGATGAAGATAAGGTGAAATATGTCATAGTTGGGCATTTGAAAAAGCTTCTAGCCCTTTTAAGTATCTACGACTCCCTCGTGCTGTCTGAAGACTACCGTACAACCCTAGTACATGCCCTTTCTAACCCGAAGGTGTACAAGACTGAAGTGGGGCCTATTGAGGTGGACCCAACCATCCTAGGTGGGTGCTTGGCGATCATCTTTTCCGAAGATGACCTTCCGTTGGGAAGCAAGTTTCACAATCGCCCCCTCTTCGTGACTGGTGAATTACATGCCAGCCCTATCAACAGGATTATGCTGGATAGAGGGTCAGCAGTCAACCTGATCCCAAGAAGGATCCTCACCTGATTGGGATTAGGATCTGGGGACCTCACTCCTACCCACATCACTGTGCAAGGGTTCAACCAATCAGGAGAAAAGCGGGCTAGGACAGTTCGTCTTCACCTCAAGATCGGTGACATGAACGATTACGCTCAATTCCATGTAATAGACATTGAAACCTCTTATAATATCCTGCTCGGCCGCCCTTGGCTTCACGATCAACGGGTGGTTCCTTCCACCCTCCATCAGTGCTTCAAGTACAGTCGAGATGGGAGACAGCGCACAGTCTACGCTGATAAAAGATTGTTTCTTGTAGTATGCCAACACTAAGTACTATTTCACAGATCTTCCAGCTCCAGAAAAGATGATGATTGGAAGCCTATGAGAGAGACAAGACCCTCATCTCATGAATATATTGAAGACCTTGGGCAGATGATTATGGACATGTTCAAAGAGGAGGAAATACAAGGTAAGATCCTCCCTTCGACTCTTATTTACCCAAGTATACCTTGCCACATCTGTGAGGTCATGGTGTCATCCCCTGAAGATGAAGCTTCCCCCTCTACCTCTACTTCTAATTCGTCAGAACAAAAATGACAAGCTAGAAACAATTCTTGAGGCTCAGGAAGCCATAAAGATAGACCTTCCAGCACCGAGGGTCACTTATTATGTCAGACCAGCAAAAAGTCTTGCATGTCCCCATTGCTCTCCTAGAAACAGAACTGGCATACCAACCACCAAGGAAGGTACTCTAAATCCCATCCTCCTTGAACAAGGAGATCATCAGCAGCCAAAAGAAAGTCTTGCACTTCTCATATGCTCTCGGACAAGGATAGGCAGACAAGGGTCAGCCCTCCGGCTCTCAGAATCAAGACCCCTGACAGAGCTGAGAAGCGAGTTTTGCAGCCTCCAGAATCAGTTGGAGGTTATGCGCATCGCTTCAAAGAACTTAAAGGAGCTCATCCCTGAGACTAAGACCTATGAGGAGCTCAAGAGCAACGCACCCCCAATCGAAGCCAAGGCTCCACCAAATTGGAGTATTTACAATGAACAGGCTAATCAAATCATGAGAACCATGGATTATGAGCCCCTGTTTAATCAAACACTAAGGGGTGAGGATGCAACTACTCTCCCATTTGAGGTCATTGAATCCACAACAAGTTATCATAAGACAAAGCAAGGAGTGGGCTATTCTTCTTCGTCTCACACTGTGAAAGGGCGAAAGCAATAAAGCAGTAAGAGAAGGAAGAATAAAAGACATGCATCACACAGAGAGAGAAAATAGCTATTTCATTCATAGGTCAAGGGGACATTACAGGCGTTCTCTTCTTAACAATAGAAGAAATGAAAAGAAAAAGAGAAATAAGGCATTGTAAAAAACGGTCAATAATCTCATTGACCTTTCCCCTGCACTCTTTGGCTGATGCCTTCGTCCGCTTGATGTCTCCTTTCAGTTATGCCACCATCCCGGCCTCATGCTCCACTAAGGTCAACTTTTCACCCAAGGAGTACTCGAGGTCAAGGAGCTTCTGGCCTAGCTCCTTATCTTCAACCTCCCAAGTTGTCGTCTCCTTCTCTAGTTTTTCAAGCTTCCACGTCCACTTGGCTATTTTTGCCTTCAGGGTCATTACCTTGTTATGGCATGTTATGGCCTCCTTAGCAAAGGCGGACCTATGAGAAATAGTAGCCTCCCTCTCTTGTAGCTAGGCCTCCGCCAGTTCGCGGTTGTGTGTCAGTGAGGCTTCCAAAGACTCTAACTGGGAACCCCCTAGTCGGGCTGTAGTCTCTTATGCTTGCAAAGCCTACACCCTCCATCCTTCCAACTCGTTCATGACACTATCGAAGTAGGGGATGGCCTCTAGTGTGCCTCAAAGGGCAAGCTTCTTCAGTTGCGTGAACACGTCACCAAGCTTAGCCAGGGGTAGCTCCTTCAGCTTTTGAACGCCTACCCGAAGCATCTCCATGATAATTCCACTGACGATGGGCCTAGGCGGTGCAGCAAGCACGTCCACCGCAGGTGAATCTTCAACTGTAGCCACAGGACTCACAGGATCAATGGCCAGATGGGTCACTGGCATCTCAGAAGCAACCGCGAAACTCAAGCCTTAGGCTCCCCAGATTCAGGGCAACCTCAAGCTGCCCTGGTATCTCAGCAACAACCCTCTAGCTCAAATCTCCTCCCATGACCTCTTTGGGCTCAACCCTCTCATGTTTTGGTGCTGCAGCGTCGCCCTCTGTAGGCTCCGCAGCCTCGGTCAGGGCAAGGACGACCTCCCCTCCTGGAGCTACCGCTTTAGTGCCAGGTTTCACCATGATAGCCTCCTCTCCCGGGGCAGTGTCTTCTTTCTGCTCCCTCTCTTCTTGAACCGCCACCTCTGCCTTGACAGGTTCGAAGCCTCTCCCCTCTCCTTCTTCCCCCTTGTCAATCAGGGTAGCCATTTCAGCTACAGGCTCTTCCACAGGGCCCGCCTCCTCTATAGCCAGGGGTACCGCCTCTGAGCCCTCATGGTCAGCCCCTTGAATATGTCAGACCTTCGCTACAGCTACATCACTTGGAGCGACAACTCCTCGCTGCTCGGGTAACCCCTCTTCAATCCCTAAGGCATCAACCTCCTCTATGACCACAAGCTCTCCCATGGTTCCCCTTTCCATTACTGTAACCTCGGCCTCGTCAGGTGCAGCAACCTCCTGGGCCTCAGAGGCCTTCTCCGCCTCAATCGCCTCATCAAGGCCCGCCTCATCAACCCCGTTGATCTCCATCGGGACTGGACCCCCCCCTTTCAGCCACGAACATCACTTCTTGGTCTGAAGCAATGTTGATAGGTGCAGTGGGATCTGAGGCACCAGCCTGAGTCTCTGAAGATCTAGAGGAGGGATCAAGTGAAGATGAATCCTCAAGAGCAGACGGCGATGCGAAAATAACAAGAGACACGTAGGACTCCGAGGAAGTAGCCGATGAAGAACCATCGATCGGCTCCCAAACCACTGGATGTTTGGGCCCCTTGCGCTTCGGAGCCCATGCTACATGATGAGCTAGTGCACGAGGAACGATCGGAGCAGTGCGCTTCCTCTTCTTTCCTTCCACTTGAGAAGGTGCAGCGGTCTCAGAAGCATCATCTAGAGAAGAGCCAGCAAGTTTGCAGTGAGGGCCTCTCCCTATTAGCTTATTCAAGTCCTGGACCGAGCGCTCTTCACACCCTAGAACCTTGTAGCCCTCCTTCCACTTGATAATAGCAGAGAGGTTATCGAAGATGGTTTCTCCATATCAAGAAACTGTGGCAGAGACTTGTTCACAAAAATTTGACAGGGCCTCCCAGCGGCGCGCCAGTCCCAGGGGAAGCCCAGGGTGAATATCTCCTCCAATGGAGGAGTCCTTGCCATCTTCATCTGCCACATGTTCTGGCTCTAATGAGAGTTCTCCCCTTTCCAGTGGTGGCTGGCCTCCCAATACCCCTTATTGGTGATCCGCCACCAGCGTGCGTGGGCCTCAGTTGTTCGCACTGTTCTGCTAAAATGCGGCAGCACGTACTTGTTGATCTCAATAAACTCTAAGCACGTAGCCCAAGCCATGCGAAAGTGTCTCGAGAGCCAGGTCTCACGATGATTCCCCAACTGGTCCTTCTTTCTACGGTTGATCTTGCTGTACCATTTCTCAAAGAATATCGAGAATGGGCACCCTTGGTTTATCCCATGCTGTCGAGAAAATCGATGACGAAAGTATCCCTCATGCTTGGCATTGTGGTTGGTACGGTAGGGAAGAATCGTGCCTCTGACGCTCAACATGTACATGAGCTCCTTATGAGTAATAGGAGCACCATCCAGGTTCTCACTCAAGTGGTCAAAAAAAATGCGATCCATAAGGTTTCCGTCAGGAAAGGCGAGCCTACTCATGTGAAGGTGGTCATTGTAGAACAAGCTACGTGCATGACCAAGAGTATGAAAGACTGCTTTCTGCTCAGCAATCCTCAAGAGAAACGAGCACATTGTTTCCTCCACCCTATTTTTGAGGTAGGTATTGGGGAAATAAGCCCCGAGCCAGCCGTACACGTAGTGGATGGGGAAAGGCATCTTGAAGTCCTCTAGGAAGGCTTCATCGTCCACTATGTCATTGCCTCCTTCATTGCCCTGATAGGCTTTCCCCCTAGACACGGCTCCCAAGCCATAGTAGATGCTGCACAAGACCGACTGCGCGAGCGCATACTCTCACGCCCTCGCCATGTCGTAGGCTACATAGAACGTGCCTGGACGTATAGTATCTGCCCCTCCGGGGAGAGCAAACTTGCACAGGAAGAGTACCAGGTATACCACCAGGGAGATGTGATCATTCTCACTGTGCAATTCAAATACTAGAGGGGTCCCCTTCATGGATTTTTTCTCCTTTCTTCTCGAGCTTGGACCAACCTCATCAGTCAGTCTCCATAGAAGAATGCTACCCATCTGGTGATGGAGACGTGTCTATTCTTGTACTCAGAGCAGAGTAGCTGGTAAATCCCAAATAACTCTTGCAGTCTAGCTAGTGGGTCTTCTTTTTTTACCCATTCACCTCCAAAATTCACTAAGTTTGGGGGCACCAACTCGCCATACATAGAACCGATAAGTGGCAGCCCATCGATGAAGTACAGGTCTAGGAGAGACATCCCTACTTCCCCATGACTAAGTAGCCATGTGTTACTGACATGGATCCAAGTTTCCAATAGCATCTTGACCATGTTCAAGCAACGGTCATAATATCATGTTGAGCACTGAATGGCGATTAGCAGGGAAGAGCGCTTCAGAATGCCCTGGTATCGGCTCAGCACTCTTACAGTCCAAGAAGAGTACCCTTTCAGGTGCTGGTGCTCCCCTTGCACCCGGAGGCTAGTAGAGGACCATTTCAAGCTCGAGGCCTTCATCATCCTCTTGCCTAAGGTAGGCAAGTCCTTGCTTGAGGCTATATTCCTATGCAAACAATGGAAGAGTCCTACCCCTTCTTATATTCTTACATTCCCGTAGTTGTCTTCTCTAACCTCAACGTAGACGGGGTCACTAACAAAGGTGATGCTCAAAGGCCACCTTGGTTCACACAAAGCCTCTGTGAGTCAGATGGGCTCACCCTTCACCAAGCTTTCCCAGTGAATTCATTACTGCCAAGCTCCCCTACATGTGGGAGGTTCTTCACGTCAGGAATGGAGCCTATAGGCTGGGCCATGAAGCTAGAGCAAAGGCTTCTCTACCGCGCGCAAGTCGCTAAGGGGGCAGTGTCACCACCGTGCACAGAAGGCAAGCCTATTGCCGACTAAGTGAATAAAGGCTAGGTCCGACTATGCTGTCTTAAAAGCTACTGTTGTCTGAATTCTCAAGACGTAGCACTGGTCGTGTTCGCAAGAGCTTATTACTAGCAGGTCACTTAAGGCATAACGTCGGCTGCTCTTATAAAGGCTATCATCGTCTACCCACTGAAGTAGTAGCGTCGTACTTCAAGGCAAAGGCACAGCACCTTCACATGACTAAGGGACTATCACCGTCTATCGAAGTAAAGCAGTAGTGCCACGCTAAGACCAAGACATAGCACCGTTTATTCACTTAAGGCACAGCGCCGTCGCCGGAACAAGAGGCTATCAAGACACAACGTCGTGTGCCAGCCCAAGGATTTATGCTGTGATAGGCTAACGCCACCCACATTCAGCACCGACTGCGCTCAAGCTATTCACATGTGCCACACGTGCAGCCTCACGTCGCTCGAAATCTGAGCACGGTGTCTGCCACCTGCGACGTGGCCTATCACCGTGTGTGCAAAGGGTAATCGTTCGTCATCCCATAGTTCTTCACCTCCCGACCGTTACAGGTCGCGACCCCTCAGATCTCTACCGATGTTTCCTTTTCTCATCAAAAACTCTCCTTTGTCCATCGGGAACCTCGTTTTGACCCTGTTCTTTCCCCTCACCAGCGTTTCCGCTCCTCGTCGGGAACTCACTCCTAATCGCTGAGAAACCTCTCTGGTTTCTCCCTCTCCTCACCGATGACCAATGCTACCGGGAAAGCACTCGAAACTCTCCATAAATCTCCCGATGACCTCTTAGTCTCCCTATTTCTCACCTCTCCAGTTCCTTGAAGTTCACTGGAAAACCATTGTGCTTCTGATAAACCCTTCTCAACTTCTGCTTTCTCCATGATAGTGGTCACAGAACTGTTGGGAAATCATCGTGGGCCCTTGAAATTAGTCGGTGACTCCTGGTTTGCCTCTCTCCTCCTTCGCAGTGCTCTAGAGCTCGCTGAAGCTCCTATGCAATGCCTGCAACTCTGCTGAGTTCCCTTCTTCTCCTCAAAAGCCCCTATTCCTTGCAAAAGGGGCCTTGGCACTCTCTCAAAACGTTCGCAGCTCTTAAGGGCAGCACTGCGCGACACTCTTCCTCTATTATCGTCGTGCGCCTCATCCAGCTTATTGTCGTGCGTTGCTTTTCCCAAGCTCAATTTCGTGCGTCTCTCAAGTGCCAACACAATGCACTTCACCAAAAGGCTTAACACCGTGTGCCTTACTCATGCTAACGTTGTGTGAGTTATCTAAGTTTAGGGTCGTGCCCCTCACATTTCCTATGCTAGAGTCGTGCGCGTGCTATAGTGCTGCCGACTATGGCTTTTTCCTACTATCCCCAGTGGAGCTACACCTAGATCGTGACCTGTCATCCCACAAGTAGGCCACCACTTTGCATCCCCAGGGACTCAAGGCTCCAGTTACGGCTCTGGTCCCCATGGAGTCACATACCCTTACCACCGAAATGATCTAGGTGCATGACCCTATATTGTATGGTCCAAACTATAAGACCTTAAACTGTAGCGGAGGTCTAGTTGCATGACCTTAAACTGCTTGATCTAAGCGCATGACTTTAAACTGCATAGCCATGGCTTGAGCTACAAGACCTTAAAACTATAATGCACGTCCTCATAGCAAGACGTTAAATGGCACGACAAATAGTTCATTCGCATGACTTTAAACTGTGAAAGCGACGCACCTCTTCACCTGGTGTATTCCATCACTATCCCTAGTGGGGTTGCAGCTGTGCTCCGGCCTATCATTTTCAGTGGAGTTACATGCATGCCACTGCCCTTCATCCCCATGGGGTCATATTTACCCTATTAATCCCCAGTGGGTCTGCTTTTATCCCCCTACATGGTGACCCACCTAAATGGTCTAGGTGCATGACCCTAAACTGTATGGCCCAAACTATGTGACCTTAAACTGTAGCGAAGGTCTAGTTTCATGACCTTAAACTGCATGGTCTTCACTATATGACCTTAAACTACACAGCCATGGTCAAAATTGTATGGCCTTAAACCGTAGCGAAGGTCTAGTTGCACGACTTTAAACTGCATGGTCCTAGCTGTATGACTTTAAACTGCATAGCCATGGTCCAAACTATATGACCTTAAATTGTAGTGGAGGTCTAGTTGCATGACCTTAAACTGCCTGGTCCTAGCTGCTTGACTTTAAATTGCACAACCAAGGTCTAACTGTATGACCTTAAACTATAGTCACGCCTTAGCCTCATAATGTTAAAAGGCTTCGCACAGGGTTCTGGAGGAAGGATTTTAAACACACCTCCACACATGCGTGCACAATACCTTTTGCCCACACCACCTTCATCGACCCCCCAGGGAAGCAATTCCCCTCTACACCATTCACCATTCCTCAGTGAGTTTCACCCATGCTCACGAAACGGCAAACCATTTCACCATCCATATTAGTCTTCAGCTAATAATCACCACTATCCACCTCCCATTTTCCCAAAGTGAGTATAATTACCACCATGCTCACTCCATGGCCTCCAAAGGCTGTCATCCATCACCACCACGGTTCAGTTGTCTGACCTTAAACTATAGTTTCATCCAGGATACACGATGGTAAACTGCTTCGCAAAGGTCCTAGAGGCATGACCTTAAACACACCCCCCAAAAAAAAACAAAAAAAAACAAAAAAAACCAAAAAAAGAAAGAAAGAAAGAGAGACGTACATGACGAAAACAAGCAAGGGCATCATGGGCAAAAATGTCGAGAAAAAAAGAAAAAAAAAAAGATTAAAAGTGGACGGGTATGGTCACGAAACCGTGTCCAAAAATAAAACATGGGCACGGTAAAAACCCGAAAGGGCGCTGTGAGCAAAAACAGATGAAAAGGGTGGACATGGCAGCAAGGTCATGGGTAAAAGAGCCCAAAAATAAAGGAGGTTACTAAAAACCATCTTTATCGCACCACTTCCCCAGTTCAGGTGAAACCCACAAAGGGCGCTTGGACCGATAAGGCTGGTTGATGCAGCATCACAGCCTTAGCCGCACCCAATTTCCAAACAGGCGTAATTCTAGCTAACAAGGTCCACACAAAATCCTCAGCTGTCAGGATCCAATCACCACACAAGATGGTTCATCCCAGAGTGAGAGCCCCACAAGACCTCCCAAACTCTAAAAACAAAAAGAGTCCTTGAAGATGAGGACGATGATCGAAAGATCCCTCCAAAAATAAAAAGAGTCCTTGAGAGTGAGGACGATGATATAAAGATCCCTCCAAAAAACAAAAAGAGTCCTTGAGGGTGAGGACGATGACCGAAAGATCCCTCTAAAATCAAAAGGAGTCCCCAAGGATGAGGACGATGAACAAAAGATCCCTCAAAGTCGAAAGGAGTCCCCGAGGGTGAGGACGATGAACAAAAGATCCCTCAAAATCAAAGAGAGTTCCTACGGTGAGGAAGATGAACAAAAGATTCCTTAAAAAACACAAATGGCTCCCAGGAGTACTGTTTGATATGGTGAGGACTGTAAATACCAATCTCTTCACGTCGCAAACTTGTCTGATAGGGTGAAGACATTAAAAACTAATCTCTACGGTCCCGTGAGGGTAAGGACCGTGACAAGATCCCTCAAAGTCCCTTCTCCCCTAAAATTCTCCATGAATGGATCTGCAACAAATGCGTCCAAACGTCTAAGCATCCTAGTTACATCATTGCATGGATTTCTCCTCGACGTTCACGTGGTCATGTGGTTAGGAAGAAAAAAGAAATAAAGCCGAAGGAAATTTTCCTAATGTTGTCCTCTTGCTTCACTAGAGGCAAAATATTCGGTGGGGCATGCTGTTTGAAAATATTTTTCAGCACCATGGATCCCCGTTGCGAAATAAAAGAGAAATAAAGCTTGACAAATAGTGGAAGTTCGATAGTCTCATAATAGCCCCAGAACTGACCAAGATCTTCATGAGGACTCCTAAAAGTCACTTGCGAAGTTTTGACGCATTCTGACATGTCTAAGGCAGTACAAACTGAGAAACAGTTTCGGTAAAATAAGCCTCTAGCACCCTGAAACGGACCCCTATAATTGGAACCCTACTCTTGGAGGATTAAATGGTCATTAGACTACCGCTATTGGATCCGACACTGTTGAAAACCCCTAAACGTGAAATTTTAGCGTAAACGGACCCTTCAAGAAGAAGATATGGGCAACGCATTGAAACAGGATGAGCCGCACACTAATCCCGTGTGGCCACCTTGCAACTAAACTCCATTAACGAACAATCACGAATAGTTAACTTACGACGTCCGTATCTCCCTTGTCCAAGATTGGATCGTGCTCAAGCTTATTGAAACGTGTTCATCTCGTCGAAACAAGCATTTTGATATGTGGTACGTCCCATGATGATGACCGAGCCAGGAGAAGAGCTAGACAGAAGTTCGTGATTTGAAGCCGCAAGTTGCAGAAAATCAGCAGGACATCCACTCACTCGAACAGCCAAATCACAGCGCCCACAAACCCGATCAACATGAGACCAGTTGCATCGCGTGCATAAGGTCTGTGGCTATTGCTGGTCCGAACCTTGTGTGCGATGAACAGTCAAGATCAAGTCGAAGTCACTGCAGATTTCGACAGCCAAAATCCTAAATTCCGACCAAAAGTTAAAGATTGTCAAATCTTCGTTCGGGCACCAAACCACGTCTCGTTTATTTCAATGCGTTTGTAGTGACATGCTCAGTGCCATTCAACGAAGAAATCGAAGAAAAATATGAAGATGAGGACGCACTAACAATCAAAAGTTTTCAATATCTATTCAAATTTCAAGTTATGTGATCATGCCTGATTCATGACTTAAAATTATTACCAAAATAATCATAGCATTGAGCCCTACACGATGGCAATCATCTTTTGTTCATTCGGATTTCAGATCGTCAATGAATCGTTCGAGAAGAATCAAGAATGTCCCTAGTTCTAAAAAAGGACTGTTTTGGAATTTCCCCAACTGTTAGACAGGGGAAAATCAGTCATTTTGTGCCCTATTTTCTTTATTTTATTTAATTCACATAAATTTGTAATTATCCCCAATTAGGATTAGTTTTGAATAATCCACCCACATTTTAGCTCTAGTCTATAAATATACGCTACCTCTCATTGAGAGGGGCTTCTTGGCTTTTAGACTCACAAAATCATTGTACAAGATTCAACTTGTGATCAACAAAAATTAAGGCTTTCTTACCGAGTTCTCTTGAGCGCATCTTGAAGAAAGAGAGGAGAGAGAAAGTTTAGAGCGATATCCCTCCCATCTTCAAGGTATTTTCTCTCTCCCCCCTTCTTCTCTCTCTTCTTCTTTCTTCTACTTCGTCTATCTTCTTCTTCTTCTCTACTGAGTCTTTCTCAAAGGCCATGCACAACAGTGGTAGTGCCATGCATGCTTCTTTCTTCCTTCTCCCTCTCTCTTCTTTCCCTATTCTTTCTTCCCCCTCCTATGGTTTTGCAGGTCGTGCATGGCGATGGCAGCACCATGTGCAAACTTCTTTCTCCCTCTCTTCATTCGTCTTTTTCCCTCAAACATTGTTTGCGCATGGCGTTAGTCATTGTTGTGCATAGTGTCGTCTGAAGGAGCATGCGGTGAGTCAAGCCGTACTTAAGCAATGGGATGTTTTAGTTCTTGGATTGGTGCCACGCACAACGATCTGTATCGCCGACCGCAGACTATCTCTCTTTCCTCTTACGAGTCACTGACAGCGATGCTAATCGCCACCCTCAGGGGTCTCACCCTCTTGCACACCTATCGCAGATGGTGATACTTATCGTCTCCCGCAGGGGTCTCACCCATGCTTCGCCCCTATCGCAGACGTCGATGCCTATCGACACTCATGAACGGTCATGGCGATGCTTACCGTCGTCAGTGGGCCTCTCCTTGGTGCTCTCTCCTATCGCAGATGGCGATACGTATCGTCACCCGTGAAGGGTCATTGCTGCCTTCTCATGCCATCGACGGCGATGGCCAACACCACTTGTAGTTCACTACCCACCCTTTAACCGCGAGCAGCAGTGTCCAGCGCCGTCTAGGGGCCATGACACTGTTAATCCCTGGTTGTGGGCAGTGATGCTTAATGTCATTCGGGACCCTCTCTCTCCTTTGTCTCGCATATTTTCTCCTCTCTCTTCTCTTCTCTTTTTCTTCTCTTCTCGCTTGACTTAAGGATAGACTCAGTCTAGCACTGTTATAGCGGTCTGACTTGCGAGTAGTTTTACCATCGTATTGGTCAAGAGTATCGTGCCCATCTTGGTGTTACACTAGATTAGGACGGTCGTATCAGCCTTGGTTTCGAGTGGTATTGCCGTCGCGTTGATCTGAGTGACCGTGCTCGTCTTCCTACCACTTCGAGTCGGTTACTGTACTGATCCAGCTATCATGTTAGTCTCGTCCCCTTGTCAAGTCCTCTTTTCTTTTCTCCTCCTTATTCAAATTCTCTTCTTCATCACCATAACTTCTCATCTTCTCTGCCATTTGAATGTGCACATCTGTGCATGTTCGCCCCAAGACAAGGGTGGGTCCCTTGGCCCACTTGTCTTGTAAATTAACCACGTTAGTGCTTTATAGAAAACAAGGAGATTGAAAGTCAAGGAAGGCGATTCCAAACCAGCTGAAGCAGCTGGGGGCTTTTCGTCTTGATCTAAAAGGGTGCCCGCATGAGTCAGCCCGAGTAAGTCATGGACCCAGGTGAGGTTAGTCCCCACCTCAGAAATAAAATTCCTCTCTCACTAGTTGGGCACCTACCCTTGTTCTGTAAACAAGGTTCTCAAGAGAGCGGTCTCAGGTCTCGGGTCCTCTGAACCTGAGAGACATGTCACTCAATCACCTTGATCCAGGGAGGAAAGATCGAGGCATCCGACCATAGACGAAGAAACAATTTTGGAGAATCGGCCTCTAGCGCCCTGAAAATGAACCTTATAACTACAACCCTATCATGGGAGCGTCAAATGACCATGGGACCATTGTCATTGGATCTGTAACATCTGAAAACCTCTAAGGACCAAGTTTCGGCTTGATCAGATGTTTCTTGACTAAGTTATAACCAAATTACTCAAAATGGGTATGTCATACATTATTATAGTGCACCCCCAGACCAGTTTTCATTAATGGAAACTGTGCTTCACCATTTCAAGGGCAAACTTTTCACAGTCATATCTTCCTTATCCCAAGTCGGATCGAGCTCAAATTCTGAGAGCATGTTCATCTCATCATCCTGGTCGATTTGATATGTGGCACACACAATTACACACCCCAAGCCAAGAGAAATCGAAGAGAGAAGATAGCCAAAAAGTTCCAAAAGTAGCAGGAAATTTCTAGCAGCATGTCCCCTCAATCAAACACCCGCATCACGGTGTTCGCATGTTGGATCGACGTAAAATTGAACACGTTACGACTACAACGTCGAGAGCTTCCTCCAGGTCCAACCTCGTGCGTGATGGACAGTCGGATTCCTCAAAAATTAGGGATGAAAAGTGGTAAATTTAGGCCACCGAAATCTAGATTCTGACCAAAATTTCCCCATTTGGAAAACGGTCATCTGGGAACCAAATCTAGCCGTTCTGTTTGCTGAATGGTAGTGGAAACTTGCTCGTCATGCTACGACGAATAAATCAACGAAATACACTAAGAGACAGGCTGAATCCTAAATCTAAATTTACACGTTTTCCCATGTTTTTTGCTGCATAATGATCGTGGCCCAAGAGTCCGATCCACGACTCGAAATGGGTATCAAAACGACCGTCTTCACGAGCTGATCAAGAAGAGAACAATCTTTTGGCCGGATGAAGACCAGAAGGACCCCGACCAAACCCCGAAAGATCGTGAAAATTGCATGGCCATGACTAGGACTTAATTGGAATTTTAGAATTGTGGGTAAGGGGCAAAATCGTCAATTTGCCCTTATTTTCTTAAATTTTCTTAAATCATTTAATTCCTATATGTCCACAATTAGGTTATAATTTGATCATCCACCCATGTTTGAGTCTAAAATCTATGTAAGCACGATGTGCTCTTGTAAAGGATCGGCTTGTGATCAATAAAATTGGGTTTACTTTTAAGTTTTTGGGCCACGGTCTAAAGAGAGAGAAGAGAGAGAAGATCTTGATGGCTACCCCTTGGGCATTAAGGTAACTTTCTCCTTTCTCTTCTCTTCTCTGCTTTCTCTCTCCTCTCATCTTCTCTTCTTTCTCTCTCCTCTCCTCGTCTCTTCTTTCTCTCTTGTCTTCCTCTCTCTTCTTTTCCTCTTTCCTTTCTCTCTCTTTCTTTCCTTTCTTTCTCTTCTTTCTTTCTTTTCTCGCTCTTCTTCTTTCCTTTCTCTCTCTTCTTCTTTCCTTTCTCTCACTCCTTATTTCCCTTGTCTTTTCTCTGCTTTCCTTTCTCTCTTCTTCCTTCCCTTTCTTTTTGCTCTCTCTCCCTCCCTGTCTGTCTCTCTCTTTTCACAAGGGCAGCAATATGGGCCTACCCTTTTTGACGAGCCTCACTGCAATCTCTGTATTCTTTTTCTATGTCTCTCTCTTTCCACGGGGACAGCGATGTGGGCCTACCCTTTTTGGTGGGCCTCATCGTGGTCTATGCATTATTTCTCTTTGTCTCTCTCTTTCTACAAGGACATCGATGTGGACCTACTCTTTTTAGCGGGCCTCATTGTGGTATCTGTATTCTGTCTCTTCGCTTTCTCTCTCTTCTTTCCCTTTGTTCACAAACGGCAGCCTAGCTGTCGTCTGTGCACTCTCTTCTTCTTTTTCTCTCTTCTCCCTCTTCATAGACGGTAACTAAGTTATCGTTTGTGCTCTATCTTCCCTCTCTTCATAGACAGCAGCTAAGCCACCGTCTGTGCTATATCTGCTCTCTCTTCACAGATGGCAGCTAAGTCACCGTCCGTGTACTCTCTCTCTAACTTCTCTCTTTCTCACAGATGGCAACCCAAGCCGCCGTCTGTGCTCTCTCTACTCTCTTTTTCACAGATGGCAGCATAAGCCGCCATCCATGTACTCTCAGTCCCTCTTCTCTCTCTTCACAGACGGCAGCTAAGCCACCGTCTGTGCTCTCTCTTTTCTCCTTTCACAGACGGCAGCCCAAGCCGCGATCTGTGCTCTCTCTTCTTTCTCTTTCATAAACGGCAGCCCAAGCCGTTGTCTGTGCTCTCTTTTCTATCTTTCACAGACAACAGCCCAAGTCGTCATCCGTGTACTCTCACTCCCTCGTCTCTATCTTCATAGACGACAGCTAAGCTGCCGTCTGTACTTTCTCTTCTTTCTATCTTCACAGATGGCAGTTAAGCCGCCATCTGTGTCTTTCCTATTTTTTTTTCTTTTTTTTGCCTTTTTTCTCTCTCCCCTTTCTTTTTCTCTCTTCTATTTTAACTTTCTTTTCATTATCTTTTTCTTTGAATGATCTGAGTGAAAAAAAAAACAGCCTTCTCTTTAATCATTCGCATTATGAAGGACTAGTTGAAAGTCATAGTAGCCCTTCGTTTCTTTTTCTCTGAATGATTAGTTGAAGTTATACTAGCCCTTCGTTTCACTTCTCTTTACTTTTTCTCTGAAGGACTAATTGAAAGTCATACTGGCCCTTCGATTCTCTTCTCTATCTCAACTTTCTTCTCTCTCTCTGAAGAATCAGATGAAAGCCAAACTGATCTTCATTTCTTTATTCTACTCTCTTCTCTCTTTGTCTTCTTTGTCTCTCCCTCATGTTCTTTATTTCACCCCCTTTTTGCTTTTAGTCATTTTTCATTAAGAAATAATGTCACAAATCTGTTGCTAAGAGGATACCAGAAGGCTGTCCAATTGACAGGGACCCAATGGCATTGTTCCTTCATTATCCCCTCGAATGTACATGCATGTGTTCATTCATTCAAAGACAAGGTGGAGTCTTCTGACCCACTTGTCTGTATTCTAATGTGTGTGTGTTTGCATATAAGAAGAAACAGGTCAAGGGAGACGATTCCGAACCGGCCACAGGTCAGGGGGCATTCCACGTGATCTAAGAGGGCACCCATGCGAGCCAGTCTGAGCGTATTACAGACCCACGTGAGGTAAGTCCGGCCTCACAACCTAATTCCTCTCTCACTGGTTGGTATTCCTACCCGCGTTCTCTTTACGCAGTTCACGAGATAGTGATCTCAAGTCTTGGGTCCATCTCGAACCTGGAACCACACCATCAGATTATCCCGACCTGAAGGATGAGATCGAGGCATCTAACCACTCTCCACATCATGCATTAATAGTCAGACTTGAAGATGCCCTTCAAATGCCAATCAAATGATTATAAATTATTGGTGTTTCTTCCTCGGTCACCAATAAAGAACAAGAAAGAAAGAAGATTCAAGGTACCCGGGACTAGGGAGAAAAAAACTGCTAGTCACTAGTAATGTGGTCATCCATCCTTGAAAGAAGAGAATATTTGCAAAGGAGCAAAGGAAAAAGTGGGATTGACCAAGAGAAGAGAAATCCAACATAAGGGATCGTGTTCCTATGATATTCAAGGAAAGAGAGAGATGTGGAAATAAGAGTTCATGAAAGTTCCAAACATGCATGAATCATCACCGAATTGATAAAAAAATCATATGAGGAAGGAGAATACACTGGGATAGCAGCCCTTGTTTAAAAAAATAAATGAATAAATAAATAGATAAAGAAGGGGAAGAGAGAGAGAGAGAGAAAGAAAGAGAGAGAGGACAAAAAGTAAAAGTAGAAAAAAACAAAAAAAAAAGAAGAAATTAAAAAAGGAAAAAGAAAAAAAGAGAAGAAAGAAGAAAGAAAAAAAAATTAACACAAGGGAATTTGTTGGACCACCATAGCAGAAGATAACTGGAAGAGAAACAAAGGATGATCAACAACTATTTGACAGGAAGACATTGATCATGAACTCACAGCCATTAGGCAAGCCTAAAGCTAATTGGGAAGGAGTACATGGTTACAGAAAAGTCACCCTTACGGGCTCTAAAAAATAATAAAAAATAAAAAGAAGAAGAAGATGATGATGATGATGATGACGACGAACATGGTGAAAGCCCAAAAATGGCCCATGAGTAAAAAATGTCAAAATAAAGGACATAATGAAATCCTGAAAAGGCACCATGGGTAAAAAAGAAACACGCCAGGCACACTGGAAATATTGTGGGCAAAAAAATCATCATAAACAAATAGGGTCTTAGTGAAAACTTACAAAGGGCACTATGACCCGATTGCGGAGTGAAAATCCCAAAAGGGACACCTAAGGATCAATCAAAGTACAAGAAGATTCCAAAGCTCTAATCAGCATCATAAGATCAGGGTCAAGACTTCTCACTCAACCCTGAAGGATGTTGACCATTCTAAGCTTCAAAAGGTTGGTCGAGGGAAGAACAAAATTGAAAATCTGAAGTGATCCCGTACACCAGAGGCATCTCCTTCATCTTCTAAGACATGGTTTGTTTAATTACCTTGATGGATCTTTCTTTGGATTGCAGCATGAAGACTATGAAAGAAAGACTAATGCGATCTTGCAAAGAAATATATTTTTTTATAATTTTCTTCTTTTCACCCCTTGTTTTCTTTTTCGATTCTTATGGCAAAGATCACTTACAAGTAGTCTTATTGCAATAACTATTGCTTCAAAGAAAATAAAACTAATATAATTAAATATGACAATAAACAAAAGAGAGTGCTGGAGATTACCTCAACCAGGCTTATTACACCCCACATCGAGTCACCACCATCCGATGGCGCGGGATCAATGATCAACCTTCAATCTCAATAAGAAAAACAAGTTTGGGCCAAGCCACACCAATAGAACAAGAACCCCTTTGATCACAAACTCAAACCCTAGGTAAATTCCTTTAGCAACCTAGTTTGAGAGAGATTGATTCTTGTTTTGTTATACCCTAAAACCCTAAGCCATAAATCTATAGTTGAGAGATGGGAGAGAGAAGAACCCCATAGCCTAAACCCTTAGCTCTTTTTTACAATGTGGAAGAGAGTGGGATGTGCCCCCATTAGGCTTTCATGAGAGAAAGAGAAACTTTCTTAGGAGAGAGATAGAAAGATAAGGTGTAGAGATTTTGGGTAGAGACAATCCCTTTTTTGGGTAGAGACAATCCCATCAATAAAAATTAAAAAAAATAATTGCAATTATAATCTTGTGCATATCAAAACAACGCACAAGCCTTCTCATGTTTTCCAAAAAATCATTCAAAGCTTCCTCAAGCCAATACCTTTCTAAAATACATAGCAACTTGACCTACAAGCCAAAGTCACTTATCACAAAAATAGAAAGATTCTAAATAAGTAGGGCGTGCCACCCATGAGAGGATCTCATGGGCCCCACCATCTAGGCTATGATGGGGCCCATGTGCACAATGGGGCCCCATGCAAGTTTAAATATTTTTAAAACTAAATAAAATACTTTTAGAATTTATTTGAATATTTAAATCAATATAAAATCAATATATATGATTTTATAACTACAAATTTGATAAATAAAATATTAAGAGATCTAAAAAATTCAAATAATAATTCTAAAATCATATATATTATAAAACAAACATAATTAAATTCATTAGATGGGAAAATGATCTATATGGTCTAGAAATTAAATCAATAAAACACTAGGGCACTTCACCTTCAACTGTAGACTACGGACCACACTTGCTTTATCAAACCGACTTAATGTTTTTCATGACCCACAGTTCTTGCAAGGGCTCATTAATGGGTCACCAAAGTCTGATCAATGAGCCAAGGGGTCGCAATCCCAGTCTATGGATTTCAGGTTCTCCCCCTAGAGATGGGCCAATATCACATTGACTTGATAAATAAAATATTAAGAGATCTAAAAAATTCAAATAATAATTCTAAAATCATATTTAATATAAAACAAACATAATTAAATTCATTAGATGGGAAAATGATCTATATGGTCTAGAAATTAAATCAATAAAACACTAGGGCGCTTCACCTTCAACTGTAGACTACGGACCACACTTGCTTTATCAAACCGACATAATGTTTTTCATGACCCACAGTCCTTGCAGGGGCTCATTAATGGGTCACCAAAGTCTGACCAATGAGCCAAGGGGTCGCAATCCTAGTCTATGGATTTTAGGTTCTCCCCCTAGAGATGGGCCAATGTCACATTGACTTGATGCGACCACAGCTCTTATGGTGCATATGGGTCACATAGTCCCTCGGCTCACTCATCTAGGCATACTCAAACCTCATCAAGGGATGACCCATTAGAACCCTTATCGATTTATATTATATGCTCAAGTAATATGGGTTTTTTCCAACCAACTGACCTAGACCGTCAAGCACAGTCTGATATATGCAAACATTGTTTGCTTAATATGGTGCCCACGAGGGACCACACTCCCACTGAGTTCATATTCCATTATATCATTTCATTTTCCAAGCACTCATAAGGCCTTTAATGACCACATTCACCCAATATCTCCCACTTGGCCTTTGAAGGCTTTACATTATCTCTTCCTCACTTTTATTTATCTCCAAGTACAATCTCTCTCTTAAGCATTTATCACTTATTCTCTCTCAATACATTAATCATAGCTTTCACTATCAATCCTTTTACAAAATGACTTACAGAGACAATGCCTATTTCTCTTTGCTGCTCAGATCTCATCCCAAAAGTGGTTGTAGCCCATCTTTCATATCGCATCACGAATCATGGACCTAACATCGCAGAAAACCATCACGTACCCTCGTCGCCTGGGGTTATATGTTCATGGGCTCAAAGGAGTTCTTCAAATACGTTACTCCATTTTGTAGCCATACAATTAGTGTCACACATATGGGTTCCATGGGTGACCAACATTATAGTCTGTTATTCCATCTGGCCTGTCAAAAAATTAGCAGGTGCTCCTGTTGAAATGTTTAGTTTATCTGGATCTCGATCTTTCTCAATCTCACCTCATTTCTCAAGTGATAGAAACATGATTTTATATGCTTGGAGTTCTTATGGAATCGTGGCTCCTTTGACACGCATATCGCCATCGTGTTGCCACAAAATATATTTATTGCCTCACAACGCTCGAGATGAAATTCAAATCAATTAAGAAATTTCTTAATCCATACAACTTCCTTGTTCGCCAAATAGCACGCGACGTACTCTGCCTCCATGGTAGATAATGTCACCACATCCTGTTTCTTTGATTTCCAAGAAATTGTACCCCCTTCAAGCATGAATACATATCCAGATGTAGACTTTGCATCATCTGGATCTATGAGATAGCTTGCACGTCTAAATCTGAATATCCAAGCAGCTAAAAAAAAATTGTGAGACTGTAGCAGCTCTCACTCAATTATTGCACGTACAACATATACTTTCTTAGCATTATTATGCAATAAGTAATTCAATGCCCATTGGTTTCACAATATGCAAAACCTTTATAAACCATAAATGTTCAACCACACTAGTTATCTTGGTAGTAAATCTAGACAAACCAAGTTATCTTAATCAACACAACATATGACAAGGAAGCCTAATAAGATGGCATTCCTACAACATTCCCTATGATTCAATGTCTTAGGTAATTTAAGATTCTAAATAACTAGAAACATGGGTCAAGGTACATGGGTATTTAAAAACTAATGCATGACGATTTTTCTCTTATTTTTATAAATACTTTCAAAATACATTGCTTTTCTCTTATAAAAAAAAAAAAAGTTATTGACTTGGTACATATATATGCATTCACAACCAATAGTAAGATAATAGTATGATTGTTTAAAATGATTTTCATAAAGATTTAGTGGACCTTACAAGACTATGTGGTTTTCTCAAAACCATATTCATAGACTTAGGTTTTTCCCAAATCATCTAATTTAATTTTAAAATTCATGCTTAGCCTTCATAAATCATTTTATTGCATTCACCTTTAATTTCCTACCAAGTCAAGTTCATGACCACAAAAAACAATTATATATACCATCTTATAATTTTATCCCAAATAAAGCATTATTAAAGAATGGTTATTAAAGCCTTGACAAAATACTTCCTTTTTGGCAAATATGGAGAATTTATCAATATATCAACATCACATGCAACACATCATATTGTAGATATTATTGGCAGGATGGTCACTAAGATCGAGTTTCATCAGAACACTCCTTTTGTGATTACATATTTGAATGAGCCACACCCATCTCTCGTGTT
This sequence comes from Amborella trichopoda, assembly GCF_000471905.2. The sequence goes on from NW_006499776.1 coordinate 5,127,978, forward strand.
TCATCCTTAGGGCTCAAAGCCCTTGATTAAATCACATCTCCATGTGTATTACTACCTTAAGTAGTTCATACTTAAGCACAATGAAGCACTAAGACACTGAGTATTCATAAACTGGCTCTTTCAAGTTTGTTAGCACCTATCACTTAATGTCTATACACTTCATACATATTCATAAAGCAATTAGCCAAAATATAACCAAAGCATATTAAACATAAAATAAAAATTTATTGAATAATCTTTCTCTATATGGCCTTACCATATAATGTGTGATAGATTTCATACCTCAAAACCATGTAGTGTGATACCTGAGCTTTCTTGATTCATTGTTTTTACTTGTTTGACAAGCTTTATGATATTGGAAGAGCATGCAACTAATGGAGAATATATTGGTCATCGGCTTTACTTGTCATGAAGTGTACATCCTTTTGGCACTTGGATTCTCCATATCTCACACCATGAAGAAATAATCTTCTTCATATCATTATTTCAAATATCACAATTTCGATTATCCCACTGATCTTTAGCATTTCTATGATACTATCAAGTCTCTCTATTTATCCATTCATTTCGAATAAACCAAGATGTTTTTGTAGGTATTGTGTTTCTTCTTCTTTCTACTCTTCCTAGATCGAATACTCTTCACACAGAGTGTCATATCTTGCTAACTCTGTATTACCTCTCTCTGAAGTTTTATTATACTAAACCATACTCATAGCACACTATAAAAAAATTTAAATGAACCTTAAAAATATCTTCATTATGAGGAATCCAAAGATGTACCTTGACATGTCACATCTTTTAATTTACTGCAGAATCGAACATGAGCATTCCATGATAAAAATATGATATCTCTCAACTCATAAAGAGTTTATCTTCAAATCCTTTTAAGTATTGAAATAGACCAAAAAACATAAAATAGTGCTCAGTTTCATCCCTAAATCATACCATTTACTGAGTTTTCATTTTAGTGACATTTACATCACAATGCAATTTTCTCAACAGAAATCAGGTTGACCATCTCTCAAGAAAAAAATGTTTCTCTCAATCCTCTAAGAATTTCTTCCTGAAATATTTTGTGTTGAAAAACTAGACTCCAAACCCAATCATAGCATCGTAGTGTGAATCCCAAATAATACTTTTCTTTAGAGAAATAAATAAGTGACATTCACGTCACAAAATAAATCTTATTACAGAATTCCAAGATGAACATTATCTAGTAAAATTGTTTTTTCTCTCTACCCTCATGGAATTTCCCTTTCATACCAATTTTATTTGAAAGTAGACGCATAATAGTAACATATATGTTTCCACAAGCCTCATATCACTCTGTTAAGTAGGTTTGACAAGTATAACTATTCATGTCTCAATGAAAAACATATCAAATTATAGAAAATTCAGGATGGCCTCCCTTCAATCCAAAATTTTTATTCCTCTATTACCATAGATATTTCTCATTCAAATAAATTTTATTAGAAAATAGACTCAGAAAGGAAGTCTAAAAACTTTGTGTGGACCATAAAACATGTCGTGAAGAATAGAAATAAAATCATGATTTCCAAGTCATTGAAATAGTTTTTGTCGCAGTTGCTCACCCTTAAATAAATAGATCATATCTTTCAAACCACAAGGAATTTATTGATGAAATTATTTTTGTTTGAAAGTAGACTCCATTTGATGAGTTACAGTCCATTTCATATAGAAATAAAATCATATGGTTACTGAGAAAAATCACGGTACTCAATGGACAGTTCTTGGATTTTGCAGTTGACACCCTTCATTGATGAGTCTATAACTCTCAATTCCCCTAGGATCTCCCATTGAAATTTTGCAGGTAGATCCTACTCTCAAAGACACACAATATCACTGAAGTATGCAATAAAAAAATACACCATTATCTTATTCATATCGCTGCTCCAAAATAGCTCAAAATACACATTCTGCAGAGTGCCTTTTTCGATGTTTGAATATTCCAATAATTCTTAACCGTTGGTGTATTATTTGACCACAAAGGTCATTAGCTTTCTTATATCTCATTTCCAAGCTTGATCTAAACTCAGTAAAGAGAAAAGATAATTAATGACACCAAGTATTAATCGCTCTGATATCGATGAAAGAAAGACTAATGCGATCTTGCAGGGGAATATTTTTTTTTTTATTTTTATTCTTTGCACCCTTTTTTTTTTTTCTTTCTTTACGTTTGGTAAAGATCACTTACAAATAGTCTTATTACAATAACTCTTGCATCAAAGAAAATAAAACTAACAAATCCAAGATCTTAGAAACCTTAATGTCATTAAGCCAATTTTCTTTAAATAAAGAAAATATCCACAATTCCTATGCTTGGGAATAATATAAAGATAATATAATTAAATATGACAAAAAACAAAAGAGAGTGTCATAGATTGCTTCAACCGGACTTATTACAACCCATACCGAGTTACCACTATCTGATGGCATGAGATCAATGATCCACCTTCAATCTCAACTAGAAAAACAAGTTTAGGCCAAGCCACACGAATAGAACATGAATCTATTTGATCACAAACTCAAATCCTAGGTAAATTCCTTAGCAACCTAGTTTTAGAGAGATGGATTCTCTTTTTTCTATACTCTAAAACCCTTAGCCATAAATCTATGGTTGAGAGTTGGGAGAGAGAAGAACCCCATAGCCTAAACCCTTATGTCCTCTTTACAATATGTAAAAGAGTGGGACGTGCCCCATTTAGGCTTTCATAAGAGAGAGAGAAATTTTCTTAGGAGAGAAAGGTAAGGTGTAGAGATTTTGGGTAGGGACAATCTATTTTTTATAGATTTTGAATAATATTAGGGTTTTTTAGGGTTTTTTTTGGCTTGCCTCTTCTTGTGAGATTGAATATGAACCATTGATCTTGTGTGACTTGTGAGGTGAGAGATTTGAGTCATCCATTCCATAGATAGGCCATCAACAGTATGGAAGGTGCTAGAACTTTTATCCTCATTTCCTAAACCATTTTCCCATTAATAAAAATTAATAAAATAATTTCAAATATAATAATGTGCATATCAAAACGATGCATAAGCCTTCTCATGCTTTCCAAAAATTCATTCAAAGATTCCTCAACCCAATACCTTTCCAAAACACATAGCAACTTGACCTACAAGCCAAAGTCACTTATCACAAAAATAAAAAGCTTCTAAATGGGTGGGGCGTGCCACCCATGAGATGATCTCATGGGCCCCACCATCTAGGCCATGATGGGCTCATGTGCACAATGGGCCTCCATGCAATTTTAAATATTTTTTAAATACAATAAAATAATTTTAGAATTTATTTGAATATTGAAATCAATGTAAAATCAATATTTCTGATTTTATAAATTCAAATTTGATAAATAGAATATTCAAAGATATAAAAAAAATCAAATAATAATTCTAAAATCATATATATAATAAAACAAATATAATTAAATTCATTAGATGGGAAAATGATCCATATGGTCTAGGAATTTAAATCAATAAAACACTAGGGCACTCCACCTTCAACTGTGGATTATGAACCACATTTGCTTTATCAAATCGATCCAGTGTTTTCCATAACCCACAGTCCATACAGGGGCTCATTAGTGGGTCACCAAAGTCTGACCGACGAGCCAAAGGGTCGCAATCCCAGTCTGTAGATTTCATATTCTGCCCTAGAAACGGGCTAAGGTCACCTCGACCTGATGCAACCACAGCTCCTATGACGCAAGGGGTATCTCTCGCACATGCATACGCTTCACCCTGAAAGGTGGCTTGCTTTTTCGAAATGGTCTATCAATATGCATGTCATGTGATGGTACATAAATGAGGCTTTGGCCCCTGTCTCTAAAGGCTACCATCACACTCAAGAGTCACACAGTCCCTCGGCTCACTTATCTAGACGGACTCCGGCCTCATCAAGGGATGACCCATTAGAATCCTTATCGGTTTATACTCTATGCTCATGTAACATGGGTTTTCCAACCGACTGGCTTAGACCGTCAAGCACAGTCTGGTATCAACAAATATCGTTTGCTTAGTATGGTCCATAAGGGACCACACTCTTACTGAGTTCATGTTCCCCTATCATTTCCTTTTACAAGCACACATAAAGCCTTGAATGGCCACATTCACCCAACAGACTAAGGATCTTAGGAAAAGGGAGTGCTCAATGATTCATAGTTCCAAATGTTTTAGCAACGGTAAGCTCAGCTCATGCAAGAATAAGTAATCACTTCACTGCTTTAAAGTGCAAAATCAGACATCAAAATTGTTTTCCAAAATTTAGCTTCTAGGAATTAAGTTTTGGGTAGAAAATTGTCTTTGAAATGAAATAAATAACCCCACAATACGTCCTTCTTTGAATGACGTTAAATTGCTTAGACCGCTCATTGGTCCGACGAACCTAAACTACAACTGCTTTATTTTAAAATTTCTCTCTATTTTCAAAATTCAATCAGGACTCCATTGTCATACAAAGCTCAACTACGGCCACTCTATTTTAAAATTTCTCCCTATTTTTCGAAATTCACTCAGGGCTCCTTGGTTGTATGAACCTAAACTGCGACTACTCTATTTATAATATTCTCCCTATTTTTCACAATTGCTTTCATGGCTCCTTGGTGGTAGAAGCTTAGACTACTCTATTTTTAATATTTCCCTCTATTTTTTCAAAATTGAATTGCTTTCATGGCTCCTTGGTGGTATGAGCTTAACTACAACAATGCTATTCTTTTAAAATTTCCCCCATTTTTAAAAATTGCTTCCAAGGGTTCTTTGCCTTATAAGCCTAAACTGCGACCGATCTATTTCTAAAATTCCTCTCCATTTAAAAGAAATTTTTCTTGCTCCTCCGCGACATGGGCTAAACTATGACCACCCCATAATATTAAAAAAAAAAAAAGGAAAAAGATCCTCAAGGTTCCTTGGGCATTTGAACTTGAGCAGATTTCTTGCTCCTCAGCCACATGGGCGTAAACTATGACCACCTCATAATATTTTTCTTAAAAAAAAGGAAAAAGATCCTCAAGGTTCCTTGGGCATATGAACTTGAGCACTCTATTTTCAAAGTTTTCTCACCCTACTTCACAAAAAAATTTCTATGGTCGTACGAAACTAAACTGCGTGACCACCTCATTATCAAAATATTTTCTTTTCATTGCCCAATGGTGGCAAAATGATAATGATTTCTGATTTCACCTCATTCTCTTCATTCTTGTCAATATTTCTTCCAGTTCTCCTCCATGGCATGAACCTAAACTACTAACCATCTTTCAAAATCAAACTCTCTTTATTCCTGGTGTAAATCCAAACTGCCATTTTAAAAATCATAATCAATCATTTTCGACATAAACTTAAATTGCAATTTCATTTTCAAAATTATTTTCAGTCAACCCCATGCATGAGGGTAGACTGCTATTTTCAAATTCAGTTCAAAATGTCCAGTCTCGTATGATATAAAGGTCAGAGTGTATGCAGCCAATGTTCTAGGTATGCCATTAAATGGTCACCGACATCTATAACTACATGACGTAACCCTACGTAGTCGACTCCATGATTGCAAGAGCTAAAACTGCTAAATCTTTTTAAAAAATCTCCTTCTTTTCAAAATGTTTTTTTTAATTTTTTAATTGCAAGTTCTTAATTTAAATTTCTTAATTTTTATTTTTAAATTTTTAATTTCTAATTCTTAATTTCAGTTTATTAATTTCTATGTCTTATATTAATTTCTATTTCTTGATTTTTAATCCTTAATTCCAATTTTCAAACTCCAAATGCAGTAGTCCTGGTTTGGATGCTTTCAAAATTCTATGTTTGTGATTTCAAAAACATTAATTTCTTTGGTTCAAATCATGACTCAACATTAGTATCTTTTTTAAAAATTTCTCCCAATGTCCAAAATCTTTCTACTTTTTTTTTTGAAAACAAAGGAGCTGGCTCAGCCCAAGAACTGATGACACCTTCCCATCATCCATAGTCCACATCTGAGATCAAAGAGATTGCATGATCCAATTAATTGAAAAGTGCAACGGGGAAGAGAAAACCGAGGAAACCTTTCAAGCCCTCAACCGTTTTCAAAACCTTCCCGAGAATTTAGAGACCTTCTTTAGTCAAACCAACTCCCTCAACCGTCAAAGCCTTCAAACCTTTGAACTTAAAAAAGCCTTAGGTGAAAAAGGCGAGGAATTTTTTAATAAAGAAAATTTTGGTTTCAATTCATTTTCATTTAGTTAGCTTAAAAAAATTTAGAGTTAGTGACATGATGGAACATGGCAGCAAGCCCAACATATACTGACCGTGAGTGCCCCAAAGAACACTCAACCAACCTAGATGTAAAAATTCCTAGGTGAGTTGACATGGGTTGGCAGTCAATATGCCGACAAACCATATCCTACCCGAGAGCACCCAAAGAATAATAAGTTTCTCTAGATGCAAAAATTAGAAGAGCTGAGATAAAGTGACAAAGTGACAGTGAGTGAACTGACGGACCTAATGAGACGACCATCGTCTGAGCATTGGTTCTAAGTCTTTCAGTTTCTTATTCATTTCTTCAGTTTCATGGTGTCTATTTTTTTGCCACTTTCATGTCCCTCGAAACACAGGGAGTGTCAAAGTGGAGCAACTGTAGACCACCCCCCCTCCCTGTAAATTTAATTTTATTTCTGAACTCTTAATTTAGAGCACACTATCACAATATACCATAGGACACACTTAATCGTAGTCGTTCACAAACCATAGTCCAGCCCTAGAATATTCTAAAAATATTTCTTAGATAGCCCCTTCTAGGAAACCATATTCCCTCAATATCACATTATTAGGAAACTGAATAATCCCAACTATCTCAAAATCCCATAAATTCCATATTTAGGAAATCTAAATATTCCTAAAAATCTATAAAAATCTTGAATACCCCATTTTAGATTCCGCTCAACATTTTGATCAAAATTGTCAAGGTTTGGAACCGAGATGGAATCGCACCACAATATGTGGCGCGAAGGGTAGAAGGCCTACATTGGGAAATGCATTGTGAATTATGTGCCCCTCTACACTGGTTCGAACCACTGCCTTCCTGTTTTTTTGTGTATTTTGCCTATATATATATATATATATCAATTATCAAACCTTTTCAATAACCAGAGACCCGAAAACCCTAGCCTTAAATCTAGCTTTAGAGACCTTGCAGCCTTTAAATCCTAGACCTGAGCCTCCAAACCCTAGTTCTAAGACCTTGCTCTAGCCATTTTTAGAGGCTAAAATAAGCCATTTTCAGTCAACAAAAGCCTCATATGTAAGAGTTCCTAGGAATCCCTCTCTTTCACCAAGGTACTTCATTCAATCGAATCTACGGTCTTGAAGATCAAGGGGTTAGGACTCATCTTTGTCATCTTATCCAGGCCCAACTCTTGGTATCGAGCTTGAGGATCCCGCTTTCTAGTTTTTCTTTCCTTTTTCCCTTATTTTTAATTATTGTTTGATATGATTTCTTGTTTTCTTTAGTTATTTAGTTTTATTTTCTTCAATAGATATGTTATTCCTATTTTTCTTTGTTATTTTCCATATTTCTTTTTATTATATCTTATTTTCCTTTATCATTTTTTTACTTTATTATTTCCTTTAGTTCGTCATGATTTATCTTTATTAGCTTAAGTAGATGCACTCTTTTGTTCTCTTTATTTCTGTTTCCTTTATTTTTATATTTATTTTGAATTTCAAACTACCTAAGTTGGCTCGGCCGCAGATCTATAAAGAATAAGTCTTTTAAGGCTGATTTCTTTGTATATCTAAATTTGATAGGACTTGCCTTCTATCTACTATTTTAAATAACTAAGTTTATGCATATTCTCAGATGGATCGGACTCTCTTAATTTGGTCGATCTTGGAGTTGCGTGTAGACATATAATTATTGAAAGTCTTTTTTGGTTAAATGTCTCTTCTTTTTTTTTTTTTGTGGGTCCCTATGGTAGCCTTCTTAATTAATTACTTGATCTTGTTCTTCGTTTTTTTTTTTGTGGGTCCCTATGGTAGCCTTCTCAATTAATTAGTTGATCTTGTTCTCCGTGATGGACGTTGATAAATATTTGAAATTCTTTCGCTTGAAGAGGAAGGATAACATCATTTTTTCTTGTTCAATTGTTAGGATTATTAGTTGGTTTTAGTGCATTTTGAATTTAATAGTTTTAGTTTATAAAACAAATATTCTTAGCAATGATTCAATGCAGCGGTTGTATTATAGTATAATACAACGACACTTCTAGAAAACCATGTTTGTGGTATTTGTACGACCTCAAATTTTGGACACACTCTCTTTTCATCTCAATAATCAATCCCCCAAAAAACAACAGTTCAATTTGAACCCTAGATATGGTCAAAATGAGTCCCCTCCAAAAATGAATCTAGATCATTCATTTTGTGAATTTCAAGATCTTAGCCTTTATAAACTTAAAATTACTTTTTTTCTTTTTTAACATTGTTTATCTAATGATAATAAAGCCATCCAAAAAAATAGGAAATGAGAAAATCCTTCTAAAGCCTAGATCTAAGCATCTCACCAAAATGAACGGCCTATGTTAATTGGGCTAAAAAAATCCTTTATAGGTTGTGTTTTTTATTTTTTCTTTTTTTTGTGATTGTTCATTAGAGTGAAAAAAATGTATATTTTAAAATTTGCATCAAACAAATGGCCATAAGATGGCTTTTTAAGGTACTATACAACGGTTGCATGAATACATTGTNTCTCATATATATATATATATATATATATATAGATAGAGTATATAGTATACGTACGTACGTAGTAAGTAATATTAGAGTAAGTAACTAAACT
>NW_006499776.1:5139764-5170218 GCF_000471905.2 Amborella trichopoda
CAGTGTTTTAAAATGTAGGATGCGATTGTATGTGTTGGGGGGACGATGCGATCCACATGTGGTTGCATCGCCGCAATGAGGTAAATAAATATAAAAAACTCTAAAAAATATAAAACATAGAAAAAAATATGAATGTGATATATTTGATAGTATGTATTTAGTTTTTTCGTTAACTCCACAAGTATCAATTGTCGGATACTCTGTATCCATTATCCCCTGGTAGAAACTAAAAACTTAAAACTAGCTTTATAAACATTCGACAATCAAGAAACATAAGCATGAATTTGCAACTACAAACTTTTAAGTTAAAAAATATTACAAACTAAAAGTATATGAAGATTAAAGAGATTAAAAATCAAGTCCATGAAGAGTCAATACGATCATCATCATTTCTTAAGTCTTGATAATGAGATTCCAAATATCAATTTTTCAAATCCTAATCTAACATGTTATCTTGAGTGTCTTCATCATCATTATCATCCTCGGCGGCCTCTACAATGTCTACCATGCAGTTGTATAACATATTCTATAGTTTAGATTTTAATTTAGATAAATATTTTATTATTCGTATAAATGGAACTATAATAAAGTCATAAAGAAGTGAAAAATTGTAAAGCGAATAAAATAGCAATTAGAAAGTGTACTTTTGGCTTTTACCTGGATTTATAGTGTTCATGTTTCGAATAGCAATCTCTCTTCCAAAGTTTCCTAGAGCTAACTTGAACTTAATCAATTCTTAGCTTTGGATCTCATCTTGGATATCTTTGTCAGGGGCCAACCTCTCAAGCACATCTAAAAACCTACCATTTATTATATGAACAGACTCAATGAATAAGTGCTTATAGAAAAGAGATGGATTTAAAAAGTAACTGGCTGAATGGAGGTACCTGTGAAGCTAGGTATCCCATCTTCTATTAATAATTTCAAGTATAGCCTTATATTTATTTTCATCATCATTTAAAGTTTTTTAATCTCTCTGCCCCAATCATTGCCTCATGCATGTAGCCCATGGCAGGTTTCACATCACCATCAACCAGTGAAAGTACTTTCACTAAAGGGCTAGCCACCTCGAATGCAAGAATTATTTGATTCCAAAAATATGTATTCATAATAATTTGTTCAACATTTCTCTCATCCTGATGCTTTGACCACTTACTTTGACTACATTGCTTCAAAGCAAACATGGTCCTCACGGCATTTTTTTACTTATATAGGTTTCGAAGAGTGAGAAATGATGTGGCAAATCTAGTGATACCCGGTCTCGCTAAATCTCTTGTGTCGGTAAAAGTCCTTATCAAGCTAAGGATCATAGTAGGATTGTAACTAAATCCAACAAGAAAAATAGCTTTTGAAATCACCCTATTAAATAAAGATGTTGTACACATTTTCTTAAGCATAAGATTAACACAATGACTTGCGCAAGAAGTCTAAAATATATGCGTCCTCTTCAAAGTCAAAAATTCCCAGCTGCACCATAATTGGCACCATTGTCAATGACAATTTGTACCACATGTTTCTCTCCAAGAAACTCTACAATATCATCCATCAAGCCACATAAGTATGTAGTATCATGTAACTTGTCGAATGCATCAACAAACTTAACAAAAAAAGAACATGTTGGATAGTTAACAAAACAATTGTTCATCGGATCATCCATCGCACATAATAGTGGCTCCATACCCTTCTCTTTAAGAAATCCAAATTTTGTTAACATTAAATACAACATCCCTCAATAAGGGCTCCCTAATGTCATGTAGTGAAGGAGGAATAAGTTCTGGACCAAATTGCCCAATTGTCGTGATCATACATACATAACTATCGACGGTTATAGCATTAAAAAGAATGATGGCCATGTAAAACCACTTTACAATATACACACATACCGACTTCCTCTCTTCTTTCTTATATCGATTTTTAATTGTAGTTTGTTTTGTTTTTTTCTTCCTCTTATGAACCACAATTTTGGGGTTAGGGTTGAAAGAAGCATTCATTGGCCCCTTAGAGAAGTGTTTTTTTTTAACACTACCTTCAATATTTATAACCCTCTCTCTTGATATTAGAGTACCCCTTTGACTTACTGCAACTTCTGTATATCCTTTTCCTCATCATCATCAACAAATAATTGTGTATCATCCATTAATTATTTTCTTTTTTCAAGCTACCCATATATTATCTAATCTCATTTTTTATCTCTTTGTTAGATTGTGGACTTGCTATTACATTCTCAAAAAAACCGGCTAAGTGTTCTTTTTACCGAAAACATATCCTCATATAGGTATTTTCACAAATCACAATTTCGATCTTTCGGATTTTTAAGTTTGACATATTTCCAAGCCGGATCCTTATTACTAGAATATTAGAAAGAAGACATTGCCCCAAAACAAAGTATTGTTGTAGTAGGAAAAAAAAGTTACGAGTTATTTGAAGCAAGTATTGATTTCTTCACGGCCCTTAATGATTTGTTGTCACAAGTTCACCTAAAGTTCCTCAAATCAACACCCAAATATACAAATCAATAACCAAGCATCAACTAATACACAAAATGAAGAACTTCACAAAATAAAATCTCCATCAAATTTTTTTTTTATTAATTCAATCCAAAAAAGGCCACACGTGTAGCTAAAAAATGATGTTTGGGGGGTTTACCCCACCAAACCCTTTTCCCCCTAAAAGACCACAATACCGCTGCCTGAGGTGTTCATTTTAAAAAAAATTGGAGGACCGCATATGCGGGATTATGTGCCCTATGCGGTATGTGGCCGTATATGCGGAGAGATGCAATGCATATGCGATCATCTGTGATGTGTTGCCTAGCGCATAACACTAGATGCAGCCGTATTTTAGAACATTGGGCTGCAGTCCTCTCGGGCTTGATAATTGTGGTCATCTCGGGCTTGATAATTATAGTTGTAAAAAGAAATTAGGATTTCATGCCCTAAAACCCTAGTGTATATTGTAGTACATTATCTTGACCGTCCGTTTTACCCTAAAAATAAGTGTTCACTTATTCGCCAGATTTGTACCATTTTTTGAGCTTCAAATTTGGAAATTGATTCTAAAGCGATCATTAAGATTTTCGATGCCGTCCAGTGTGCTTTCCAGTGAGGATCCGATCGAAGGCTTTACTTTGTTCTCATGGATGAGGATCTGATTTGAGGCTTTACTTTGTTCTCATGAAGACTAGGCTGTGTAGAAACTGCATCCTTTCTTGAAACACTAAGTTTTTTTGGGGGCATGGACCATTTGTTTTTTAATATCATGTAGTTTTCTATAATCATGGTTTTGGTTAGATTATGGTCCTCGTGATAATATGATTATTGAATAGTAGAACAAAATATTTCAATGATCAAATAGAAACTCTTGATTTCGTCTTAGTTTGGATCAAACGTTTGATTAAATATCAAGAAACTCTGTTTAGAACTCAACTAGTACTAGGTCCCATTCAACCATTCAAGAAGTTACCATCTTTGGTGTTACATTGTTGTAAAATTTGTGCTTTTTGTTGTCAAACAGCGACCATAAATTTACATGATAATGTACAAGTTTTTGACGCGATCCTGTGGTACATGCACTTATAGTTTAATAATCAGATCGGATCTTGGTACTGGCTTTCTGCAGCGACTTCTTGACTTAAAATTCACTAGGTTATCTGAGTCTGTTTGCATATGCCTTGCAGATAAATCCACACCAAAATCGATAAATCCACACCAAAATCATTCACATTGAGTAAAAGCTACTGTTAGATCCCACCACCAAAAACAAAAATCAGAAAAGTTTTTATCAGAGGTCAAGGAGGATCCCATGTTAACTGAAGTAGTTTGCCACTATGTTGTAGACTTGCAGCATGAGCCATATATATGATTGGTGATCGATCTTATTCTTAGGAAGCATTTACATAGTTTTAAGTCCTGACTCTATATCTATTCAAATTAAAACATTGCACAAATGACATAGATGGAGTCGGCTAGAATTTTTAATCAAACCCTATGTTTAATCATGCAACACATACTCCATTTTAACACAGGCAATGGTGATCATGAAATTTCAACCGATTTTATGAATCAAACATAATTTTGAAGCAGAATTCACTCTTTGAAATTACTTCTTTATGTTCACCTTTCTTAATCCGTGTAACCTAAGCCAGAAGTTGGTCATATTCAACAATGGCTTAGATTGAAGGGTCTTTGAAGGATTATTGTCAAATAAGAGAGAAGGAAACATGAAGTTTGGTACACCAGCTTCATTTCACTTTCACTTAAGAGGGAAAGAAGATTAAGTCCTTAAGCAATGATGATATTTTGAGCCATAAAACACATGCTTCACATAATCAACATTACTCTTTTTATGATGGGCATATCCAATCTTCTTCTTGCGGTGGGTACGAGAAGTGACACTTTTTTTTTTTTGCTTGATTTATTAACAGTGGGAATAGAGGACGTGACGTTATGTTGAGACATCAACCCTCCCCTAACTACCGATACCCTATTCTCAAATGAACACCTTGGTGAATAGACATGAGCCACATCTTTTTATAGTTTATTGGAATAAATTTTCTTATGGTTACTACTGAATCGGCGATGTGCATACTTGGCTTGCGACTAATCAATGGTGATCGATTATGTAACATTGATTATCGACAAATGTTGATATTAGTGGTTATTGACAACGGTCTTTAGCCCATAAAAAGAAGACTTTCATAGCCACTACTGGCAAAAACGTGGGCATGATTGGATTGAAGGGAAGGTTATTACAACCGTTTAAGAGTTCCTATTGTTTATATATGGCTAAAAACAGGCCCGGTAGGTTCCTTCCGGTAGGTTCCTTCCACAAATGCTTTAAGTTTTAAATCCTCTAGAAGACATTTGCATCCCAAAGATCTGAATCATTCACATAAAAGCGTTGTAATCTTTAAATCAATTTGACATGGCATGCATATCATTCTTTAAATCAATTTGACATGGCATGCATATCATTGATGTTGGGTAACTTGTAAGATACCTCTCGTTTATGCCCCAGTTTGAGCCTAATAATCTTGTTTAAGATGATTGAGTCGATCCATCGAGGACTTTATGCATTTCTTTAATGGTCGCAAGCAAGGTTTCAAAAATAATTTACAGGATTCAAATTGTCCTATCTGGATCAGATTTTGTGGGTGGACGATTTTGGTCTATGACTCATGAAATGGCTGATGCTCAACCATTCTTATTTGGATGTAGTTGGTATAGAGCTCAGGCTTTAAACAATCAAAGTAAAGCGCACCTTCCAATACTGTTGAGAAATGTGGTTTCAATACTGGAAATCTTTGTGATAGCCTTAAAATATATTTTAATTATAAAATTTAAAGCTTCAAAAATAGTGTAGATCGAACAAATCTATGAAAATTTGAAAATTGACTGTCCAAAAATACGTTACAAGATGCATTATTTCCAAAACTTGAAATCCATTTTTTTTCTCATGTTCATGCATCTTGATGTCGAGATGCGCAATTGCAGCATCAAAACAACCTCTTCTAGTGAAAGTTTTGAAATGGGCTCTAATTTGATTGTTTAGAGCCTCGGCTCTGTATAAACTTTTTTTTTTTTGTTATCTTCTCTATTTTGGACGATCGGATCGATTCACCATAGGGGCTATTGAAAACCGGTTTTAAAAAACTGGTATCGAGGCTTTGCTTGGCAAAGCTTGAAGGCACATTTCCTTTCTAGAAGGCACTATAACAATAAAGTTGTGGCCACTCAATTCAACGAACATCCCATTCCTTGCCTTTGATAAAGAAAAAGATGAACCAAAAAGGTAAAAATGAAACGAAAGCAACGATTAGTGGTCAATTAAAGTGAATAAAAAAGTGAAACAAATATGTAAGGACAAAAGGGCGGTGGTTTGTTGACAAGTATAGAGCAACTTCTCAGGTTCTAATTCACTGCTGAACAACCCCAAGGGGCAACGTGCCAATGGTTTAATACAAATAAATAAATAAGAAGAATAAAGAAAAGAATTTAATAAGGGAATATAATTTACAAAATGTAAATCGCGAGGGTGCATGTTGAGAGGACTAGTCTTTTAAATCTTGAAATCAGATTTTAAATGTCCAAGCAATCGTACTAATCCGGATCAGCATTTCGAATCTGGCCAAATTGGTGAAAATTGGTAGAATCGGATGTATGGGGAACCGGATGACCACCCACCCATTGGAAGCTGACGCTGAAACATGGCAGACCATTGTTATTAGGTGGGTCTAGCTGCTTTGTCGGCGAAGGGTACCCCAATGTTCGATTCCTCGATCCGAGTTCTAAGTACTGGGGCTCGCCACCCCAACAAGCCTGATTATACTTGAGCTTGGGTGTCCCGTTTGGGGATATTAAAAAAATAAAAATAAAAATAAAACCATAAAATATCCCACAAAATAAGAAATTTATTTATATTTTTTTTATCATTTTGGTCAAGATTGGGAAGTGTTTTTGGCTATGAGTACTTATTTTACGTTTTCCTTTTTTTTGGATTATTTTTAAAGATATTGTATACAATGAAACTACTTATCTTTGGTACAAAGAGGTCACAACTATTTATAATCATTTGTAAAATTTGATAGCTGGAGTGTGTCACAAAGTTTGAGAAATTTTTTTTTGAATTTTGAGTTTGGGCAATCAAATAAATGCAACCACCTGATTTAACCACCTTATGTCAAAGATAAATGGTCTAAATATATATTTTTTCATTTTTAAAATACGTCTAGTCACAAATTGATTTTTCAAAAAAAACAAAAATTGCTATGTTTTTAACATCATTTAGATATGTTTTATTTAACATTTTTTTGAAACATAGTTTCCATTTTTTTTTTGGCATTTTTTAAACCTTTTTAATACCTTTTTCGCCCAACTGGACCTGCCCGACTCGGGCTGAGTAACTTGGAACTCGGTCCTCCGGCTTGGTCCATGGCCGAGTTCCATCCCTGATTTGTGGTTTCCAACATTTATGGGAATGTACGGATCAATTTCTTGAACTTTGGGACACACCCCTACATATAAAATTTAGCATATGATGGCTATAGATGAATTAAGAGAGGACATATGGCCCACCAAACTTGAAATGAACGGATTTTTAAAAGTGGACGGTTCATATACACCGGGCGCCTCTAAATCACTCAAGCCCAAGCCCGCGAAAAGGAAGTGTAGAGTACGGTATCTTCTGTAGGTGGAGTGTTGAGAACGGACTGAAGCATTGGCAGTAGTATCAACGAGTCCTATAATTGAGTCTCCGACTCCATTCTCACCGAAAAATAGGGGCTCAAATCCACACTAACTTTACGTTTTTTTTCTGTAGGTGGAGGGTTTCCATCGGGTGGGTAAGGTCCTTGGTTTCAAGGAAAAGAAGGTTCGGGAGGTTTGTTTGAGCTGCAGTTGCCACCCATTTTCATTTTCATTTCAACCCTTGCGCTCACAATTCACCGCCACTGGTGTGGCTTTCCCTTCCTGCCACCCTACCAAACTGAGGGGTGGCAAGAGATCCTATCCGGGTCAGCGATGGGGGTCGATGATATTAACGCCCGGACCCTCCAGAACATGAACATGAACCCAGTCCCGATTCAGGTCAACCGATAGCCGACCCGACTTCCACCCTTCCAAAAAAAGAATTTATCATTTCATCAAGCGCAGAGTTTAAGCATGAAAAAAAATCTTGGCACACGTACCAAATAAAAAGTGATGAATGACAAGAGGCCATCCCATCTCCATCTCACGGTGTTCCGCGGCAAATAAATTGTTTGGCTAGTGTGTCCGCGCACGTGGGAGAAGGTATTTGACAAACGCGTACCACAAAAGGAAACACAAGATTCGTATAGCGTGCGGTTTGTATAGAGCCGAGGCTCTAAACAATCAAATTAGAGCTCATCTTCAAATAGTGTCGAGAAATTGGGTTTCAATACTGGAAATCTTTGACTAGCTTTAAAATATATTTTCATCTTTAATTATAAAATTTAAAGCTTCAAAAATAGTGTAGATCGAGCATATCTATGAAAATTTGAATAACTTAAAAATTGACGGTCCAAAAATGTGCTACAAAGTACACTATTTTCAAAACTTGAAATCTTTTTTTTTTTCTTTTCCAAAGTACATGCATCTTGATGTTGAAATGATCAATTTGAAGATATTTGAACATCAAAACAACCTCTTCTAGTAAAATTTTTGCGGTAGGCTCTAATTTGATTGTTTAGAGCTTATGCTCTATATAAACTTTTTCCATTCCGATATTATTAATACGGGGATTGTATACTGTGGGACTATTTACTATTGTTACAAGATGTCACTATCGTTTTTAGCCATTAGATGTTGAATTGGATCACATAACTGTCACAAAGTTTGAGAAGGTACAAGGGCCGCCTAGGGTCGGACTAGTGCCAATTCCGACTAGAGTTGGATTTTGGATGTAGAATTTTTTATGATCTCGATCATCTATGTAATAAATATAAAACAAAAAAAATATGAACTTTAAATGCTAAAAAAATTATGCCAAATTTTCTTGCCTTTTATTTAATGGATGTGGTTTCTATAAGGTAGCATTTTTAAACAATCCAATTAAAGTGGACATCTAAAATTTGAAAATGGATGGCCTAGATAATGTGTTGCAAGATGGATTATTTCTTGCACTCAACATCTTTTCTTTTTTTTTTATAATCTTATATCGAGATGATCAATTAAAAGGTTTTTCAACGTTAAAACAAACTTTTCCTATAGATTTTTTAGGTGTATCTATAATTCAACATTTTAAGGTTGCAACCTTATATAAACTTTCTTAAATTATTTAAGAAAAGTTTATATAAGGTTGCAACCTTAAAATGTAGAATAAAAAATGCACCTCGAAAATCCATTGGAAATTGTTATTTAATGTTGAAAAGCTCTCTAATTGATCATTTCGACATTGATATGTATGAATATGAAAAAAGAAAAAAAAAGGAAAAAGAAAAAAAAATTTGAGTCTCAGAAATAGTGTATCTTGAAACACATTATCTTGACCATCCATTTTCAAGATTTTCATATGTTTATAGATCTACTTGATTTAACTATTTTTGGAGTTTAAAATTTTAAAACTATATAAGAAAATAGATTTTTTGATAATTCTAAGAATTGTTTACACCAAAATTATATGTTATAATAAAACACGAAGGTGCACCTTAATTGGATTGTTTAAGATTGCAACCTTATAGAAACCACACCCTTTATTTAATTCACTACACATATAAATAAGCAAAAAGTTTATATAAGGTTGCAACCTTAAAATGTAGAATCACAGGTGTGCATAAAAAATCCATTAAAAAAGGTTGTTTTAATGTTGAAAAACCCTTTAATTGATCATGTTGACATCAAGATGTATGAATATAAAAAAAAAAGTGAAGAAAAGAAGTTGAGTCGTGCATCTTGCAACACATTATCTAGACCGTTCATTTTTCAAGATTTTTATATATTTATAGATCTACTTGATTTAAACTATTTTGAAGTTCAAAAATTTATAATTAAATATAAAAATAGATTTTCAGATAATCCTAAAAAAAATTTGCTCCAAACTTACTTGTTATGATAAAAATTGCAGTTGCGCCTCACCCTATAAATAAATCTGCAATACTTTTTGAACCATGTTTGTAACGCGGAAAGGCCTTTGCAATGACATATGCCGGCTTTTTTACCTTAAATCCATGAAAATAAGGGTGGGTTCATGAACCCGGAGGACATACAGTAAACTCTTTCCTTATTTTAGTATAATAAGTTTTATCAACAATAACAACTCTCACAAATATCATAGCAAAATAATTTGACATGATATTTGGAGGCTTCATGTAATCACCACGAAAGAAACATGCAGTTTACCTAAAAATGACTCTAAAACATTAATAAGGCAAAATGGGAGCAATTTGTAAAGAATTAATAACAAAGTTATAAAATTTTTTAGCAAGACAATAATCTTTTGATAATTTAATCTGATGTACATAAAAAAGTATTGTTCAACTCTAACGTCTATAAAATTAATAGTTTATGTATTTAGGGTTGGATTGTTTACCCCAAATAAAATAATTTGGATAAAGCTAAGATGAATCACATTTAATTTGAACTCATATTTGTGCTCTCCTACAAGTGCCATAGTAGGTGACAGTTTAATTTAACATGGTAGGTTTCTTTGAGTTAAAGATAGGGATCACGTTTCCTAGATTGACAAACACGGGATGGGGTTTTGATGCGTAAGCCATGCTTATTCCACTCGCAATCTCCGTAAAAAAATCCATTTTATTGATGAATCGTGGACAATTTCCGAATTCTGGACAATTTCCGGATTCCATAATCTCAACAAATATGATCATAAATTTATCCAAAGGAAAAAAAAAAAATCTGAATTTTAAAATAAAGGAAGAAGTTTATATAAGGACAAGGCTCTAAACAATTAAATTAAAGCACACTTTAAAAACCCACTAGAAAAGGTTATTTTGAAGCCCAAAAAATCTCAAATCGATCATCTAGATGTCAACATGTATGAGTATGAAAAAAAAATGGATTTCAAGTATTGGAAATAGTCCATCTTGTAATGTATTTATGGACCATCAATTTTCAAATCTGCTCGATCTAAGCTATTTTAGAAGCTTTCAATTTTATAATTAGATATGAAAATAAAATTTCAAGTCATCACAAAGACTTCTACAACCAAAAAATATATTATGACACTATTTAAAGGTGTGTTGTACATTGATTGTTTGGAGCCTCAGCCCTATACAAACCACATCCTAAATTATAATTGGGATTGTATGTAATGGGACCATATTTAGGTTAGGTACATGAAGTTACAATTACTTACAACCATTCAATGTGAAATTTGATGATTGAATGTGTTATAAAGTTTCGAGATAATTTCTTTTTGTCAATGAAATAAATATAGCTACCCAATTTTACATCCAATAGTTAAATCTGAATGTAACTACATTGTACTAAAAAGTAAATGGTCTCATCATATATTTTTCCATCAAAATTATATTAACTTTATCTTTAGAATGGTTCATTTTAATTCTTTGTAAATCATAAAATTTGTGTTTTTTTTTTTTTTTTAGAGTTGTATAATTAGGGATCACACTTTGAAATCCATTTCTCAAATTGATCTTGAAAGGGGACGGCATTTGTACATGACCTCACTTGATCTTTTTCCGATTCGTAAGGCTAAAGTCTAAGAATGTCGGTGGAGTGTAAAACTGTAAATTGGATTAAAACAGTCACATTTATTACTGAGGGCGAAAAAGGAATGTAAGAGCTTCACATAGAGTCGGTAATGTACGGGTAGGGGTAAGGCGTACATAGATGCTGCTGACGTCAATCATTTTTTTTTCTCCTCTTTTTTTTTTTTTTTCTTTTTTTCTTTTCTTTTTCTTTTTAAGAAAGCAGTTTTTTTTATAGAAAAAAAAACAAAAAAATAAAAATAAAAAATGCATTTGCTATGCAACTTACCCCTAACTTAATTTCTTCTCTCACTTTTTTCTCCAAAAGATATTTGCTATGCAAATAACCCCAACCAAAATAAAAAATAAAAAATATATAAACTACACTCCCTTACTTTTTACCTCATCCAGCTTTTCTTTTTTATATCCCACCAAAATAGGGCTCCGACACTACGTAAGTTTGGTTAGATAGTAAAACACTCTGAAGTCACAAGGCTCCAGCACTTTGTAAGTACGGTCCGACAGTAGAATATTTTGGAATCACAAGGCTCTGAAATCGCAAGGCTCCCACACTATATAAATGCAGTCCAGTAGTAAACCTTTTAGAGTTGCAGGGCCCAGCAGTTGCAAAGAGCATTATGGTAGTATATACTCCTGGAGTTATAGGGCTCTAACATTGTGTAAGTACAGTTCAATAGTAAAAATTCTAGAGTTATAACAATGCGGCAATTATAAAAGGGAGGTCCTACAGTAAAATTCTAGAGTTACAGCAATGCAGCAGTTACAAAAGGGAGGTCCTACAGTAGATGTCACTAGATTCGAGGGCTCCGGCACTAAGGGCGGTGCGATATTACTCTGTTTCAGTCCTGTAGTTGTCTTAGGATAGTTCGATACTTAAGTTTGTGAAATAATGGATCCGACAATGTGATGGTGCACTATGACAATGTACTACTGGGTCCGAACGTCAATGTTAAACCTGGCCAAAATGATTTTTGTGTACAAAAAAAACATTTTTATCTAAAAAATAAATTTTATTTGTTGAAGGTGTTTGCGTAGAAAGTTTGTTTTAAAGAATAAAATGAGATAAAGTTACGATGGGGTAAATGACCTTGAAAGTGTGGTTTTGTTTTTTTGTTTTTTAAACGCCCTTTCTTATTTCAATGCCACACGTACAAATCAAAAAATAAAGCATATACAAAAAATAAAGCAGAGACACTGTTTCATTTTGGAGTTTGCTTTCACTTTTTGACTATTCACATAAGTTTATATAAGGGTGAGGGCCTAAACAATCAAATTACAGCATACCTCAAAAATTCACTTGAAGAGGCTATTTCAATGGTGAAAAACCTTAAGTTCGATCATCTGGACCTCAAAATGTATGAACATGAGAAATAGTAAATTTTCAAGTATTGAAAGTAATGTATCTTATACTATACTATATATACCGCCAATTTCGTCAATTTTTAAGATTTTCAAATGTTCATAGATCTGCTAGATCTACATTATGTTTTAATAGCTAAATTTTGTAATTAAATCTGGAAATAAACTTTCAAGCCATCACAAATATTTTCGATCTTGAAACAACATGTTTTTTGTTACTATTTAAAGGTGTGGTTTACTTTGATTGTTTAGAGCCTTGGACCTATAAAAACCATACCCTTCACATAATGCTTTGTTTACCTGTAACGCTCTATCTATGTTTTAATTAAGGAAATTAATAATTGCATAACGGGTGACGCAACGCCTGTCTTGGAAGTGATCTGCTCGTACGAATCCCATCAAATTTCTTATCAAATGGACCCAAGGCCAGTTGCCCTTCCCATTTTTTATCAATTTTGTGAACCCTCGACCCCATGTTACAAAAAGAAAGTCTTTTCATAGGGCTGCTACCCCCATCCGAATAAGCAAAGCATCATTTCAAAACCCAACGTAAAATTGTAGTATTAGGGTGAGAAAAGTGGATTGTTTTAATCTTGACTATTATAGTTGTAAAAATAAAAGAGTTTAATTTTTAACAATAGTATATATTATAGCACATTATCTAAATTATACATTTTCAAATGTTTTTGGATCCACAAGACCTGTATCATTGTTTGAGCTAAAATTTTTTTAATCGGTGACAGAAATTGATTTTAGAGTAGATTTCCTACCCAAATTCTTTCTTTAACAAAATTTCAAAAGTGAGGCCTTACTTTCTTTCATAAGGCTTCGGCCCTATAGAAAATGCATCTATTATATATAAGCACTAATTATTAAAAAAATAAAGTTATGAATTGTTGGGCCTGTGTGTCAGCAAGGTAAAGCCAACGGATTTAATAAGGGGTATGGTTTGTATAAGGCTCCGGCCTAAACAATCAAAGTAAGGCGCATATTTAAATAGCGCTCTTTCAGTATTGAAAATCTTTGTGATAGCTTAAAATTTATCGTCATCTCTAATTATAAAATTTAAAGATCCAAAAATAGTGTATGTCAAGCAGATCTATGAACACTTAAAAATAGATGGTTTAGATACTGCATTACAATGTGCACTATTTCTAATATTTGAATTCTATTTGTTCTCATGTCTATGCATCTTGAGGTCGAGATAATCGATTTGAGAATTTTTGGACATGAAACAACCTCCTCTAATAAAGTTTGACGTGTGCCATAATTTGATTGTTTAGAGCCTCACCTTTATATAAATTTTTTTCTTTACTAAATGTATGTGCGGGATGGGCATATGTGAGAGTTGGGTACGCCACGAGAGTTAATTAAATAATAAATAAATAATGATTTGGTTGTTGGTCGATAGATAAAGAGAATGAGATGGGTTGCCAAAATGCGTTGTTTTGTTAAGACGATCATTTTTATTCTTATTATATTAGCATGATCAAAACCTATGTTTTCTTAATTCCTTACAAAACATTTAAAAAGGCCCCACATATGGGCACCCTAAACATGGAAGATGCACCAATCTGTCACATCGAAGATCAAAAGGTCATCTTCGGTTTGTTTAGACAGAGAAGAGGGAACAGTGGAGAAACGAACATAAATTATGTATCCATGGCGCTCAATTATGTAAAAGAAACAAAATGAATCCGACGAGGCAAGGATACTCACCAGTGTTCCAAAACTGGGATCGGTGTGGTGGAACTTTCCTCCCACATATCTATGTGGGATCGACTTAGCGCTTATTTTGGATTGGTAGGATTAGTCTAAATTGGTGGTAAAATTAAGATAGAGGGTTATTTGGGGGATCTAGGGGGATATATGAAAAGGGAGTCTTCGGGACAGGTGGGACTGATTTTTCTTTAGAGTTGGTTTACTCCCAATTGTTTTCCAGTCTGCATCAGGAATTGCTAGGTTTTGATATGTTGACGCTAATATAGTATTCAATTTTATCGTACTCGATATGTCGAAGAAATGAAAGGTTGGCTGAACGTGAAATTAAAATTTAGTAAACGAATGAATTGATTCAATTAGATATAACCAACTAAATCGAGCAATAACTCATGGTTCTTCTTGAATTAAACGATTGGCTTGCTATTGGATATTTTTTATTCGGTAATATTAAACAGAGTATTTCACCTTTTTTTTTTTTATGAGAATAAATCCAAAAACAATTGATTTTTGTTTTGAGGCTCCTGTGCTTGTAAAAAACAGTGTTGTCATATCACTCAAATCTACCTACCGACTAGTGCCTTAGCCAGTTTAATTTAACCGTTGAAAAAATAATCCAAAGTGAACATCTGACCATTTTTAGCCATTCACCAACCGCTTTTATATCCATATAACCACAGCGGATTTTGTAGCTGATGTTGTGTTAACGAGGGCGATTATCATGAGTTGAATATTACGTGTCTAATCACCCAAAAAACAAAAGAATATTACAAGTGTAGTGCAAATCGAAGGGCCGCCAAAGGCTAAGGGGTAGCGGTGGGAATGGGTCCGGTTGAGATGGGTCTGAGTCGACCGACCTGACCCCACCCGCTAGGTCTAAGTTACACCTGGACTTGATCAGGATCTAGCTTGGACCCAAGTCTGGTCCAAGTCAATTGGATCCAAACCTGATCCATTGAGTCAAGTAGCGTCAGGTCTAGGTTTATATAAAAAAATATATGACAAATTCATAAATAAAAAATATATAACAACTTCATTATAATTTATGCTACATAAATAGTATTATTTATATGTGATCTATATTAATATATTTAGGTTTGGTTGGCTTTGACTTGAACTTGACCCACGCAATAAGATCCAAGCTAGACCCAGACCGAGACCTGATTGAGTCAATGTCCAGTGGACCTACACCCAACTAGGACCCGATCAGGTCCAGCATTGCATATTTTTCATAACTCTCTCCATCTCTCTTATTTATGCCTCTACCTCTCAATAGCGAGAAGGGAGGACAAAAAAATCTTCTCCTTAAAAATCTCTTTTGTATATTATACTAAAAATTATATCCTATAATGTATAAAAAATATAGTGAAATTATAGTATACTATATAATATACAATGTTATTATAATAAAATAAATAGAAGAAATAGAAAATAAAAAATATTTGAGTCGGTTCAACCTAGAACAGGACTCGACCCAACCCAACATGATGTCGGGTCCTTACCATAGTTAGCAAGTCGGCGTTTAAAACGTGATTTTCTAAAAAATACGGAGTTTTTTCAAAAATGTTTAAAACTGTGACTTGTTTAAAAGATCGGCAAAAATATATGTTTTTTTTCACATAAATGTTTAAAACCCGCCTTATTGATCTTTATGAAAAAATCGGTCCAAAAAACCTTTGTTTTTTTTACCTTCATTTTTTGTTTTCTAAAAGATGAAAACTTTTTTCCTGTTTTATGTAATTGTTATTTCAATGCTTTCTAAAAAGTATATTATTTCCAAAGAAAAACAACTTCCCTAAAAAATAAATTTTTATCCTCAAGTATATTGTTAGGGTTTATTATCTTAGGGTTTATGCTCAAATCTATTGAATCAACTTAGAATAAAATACCATAAAAACCATTGAATAAAAATCCCCAAATTTTGACTCGGCAAAATTCCACCAAAAACTCCATCCAAATTAGGGTTCAAAGACCCAGATTATCACAATTTGTACATCTTAAATCCCTAAAACAAAAGCTTAAAAAAAAAAAAAAAGATTAGAGCTCAATTCCCAAACAAAATTCATGACTGGAAATCTTGGATCAGTAATCCCTAAAACAAAAGCTTAAAAAAAAAAAAAAAAAAAAAGATTAGAGCTCAATCCCCAAACCTAATTTATGATTGGAAATCTTGGATTAGGATTTATGTCCACCGTGTTCTTCATTTTATCCGAAAATTTGTCCATCTTGTTTCTCTGTGCCTATACATGCTCTCTTTCTCACTTTGCCTTTTGTTATGGAATATTTTGTGTTTGCATCTCTCTCACTTTGTGTCATGCTGGTCTTCTTGTTCCGTATTTCTTTTTGGTTTACTGCGTTTGTTGCTCGTCTAACCAAAAAAGGTATACAACTTCCCACTTAACTATGGTTATAAAGGGGCGGTCACCATCCAAAGAGTTTTTTTTTTACGTTATGTATTAAGTATGTCTGATATTTGTTAAAGCATTTAATGAGAAAGTATGTATGGTAGTTGTTAAAGTATTTAATGAGAAAATTCGTATCGTATATTTATTAGCAACTTATTATTTTATTTTTATTTCTACTTAATTTATTTTAATTTCTATTTAATTTTATTTTAAATATATCAACTCTAATTTTTTGAGCCTAATCCGATATATTTGTGATATTTTTGCATATAATATTTTTGCCGATCCGCATTTTTTACTCGATTTTTTCATCTAACTTTTTAAAATAAAAATAATTTATTTCTAATTTTATGGTGAACCGATATATTGATCATTCTCGACTGGCTAACTGTGGTCCTTGCCTCTACACCGAGACCTGATTCATGTAGTCCAAAAAATAAGACCTGGACCTAAAACCAAGTCGAGTCGACCCGACCTAAAACCCACCCCTAGACAGAGTTAAATGCGAGCTCCTCGAAAGTTAGGGAAGCGGTGCAGTAGACGAGGACCACCAGCTGGTCGAGAGTGGGAAAAGCGTCGTGCTCCCCAGCCACTAGGCATTCCATTTATTCACAGGGGTCCCACCCTCCTCGATCCTCACCACTTGTAAAAAAGCCACTCACATTTCCTCAAATTTCACCACTACTCTTCTTTTCTCTTTTGTTATATGACAAATTAATCCTTTGAATACTCCCGTAATCGTAGAAATTTTTGTCCTTTGGAGGGTGAGGGGCATCCGAGGGGCACGGCAGAGGCAGAGGGGGCAAGGGGTACATTTCGATATTTGCCAAAAGGCGTTGTTACTTTTGACTTCTTTCATAAAATGGCAACAATCAATGAATGATAGCTTTTGGTGATATTTTTATGCCAAATATTATATGCTGTGGCTAGGGAATTTGCTCCCTCGGGTGTACGCCCGTAGAGTATGTTTTCAAGTGGGAAATAAAAATGAAGCCTCACCTGGAAACTCACCTTTTTTAGTGTATAAAAAAATTCAAATCAATCATATTGACCTCCACCGCCATAATATAATTCTGACAAAAAAAAGAAAAAGAAAAAAAAAGAAGAAGATTTCAGCCCTTGAAAACAGCATATATTGTGCCCTATGTATCATTGGCGAACAAACACAGAAGCTCTTTTTTTTTTTCTAAAAGGACATGGTCTTCTAGAGTCAAATTAGAAATGAGTCGTCTCTTAAAAATTTATTTTTGAAATGGATTTTTGGACTTAATTTTTAAGTATATGTAATCTCTATCATGGAGATCGTGAATATGAAAAAAAAAATTTTAAAAAAAAAAATAATTCTATTAAAAAACATTTCGATGGCTAGTTTCAATTGTTTTTAGATAAATCACCTATTTGCATTCATATTTAAGATGAATGCTTTATACCTTGAAGCCAGATATTGTAGAAATGCTGGTCAGCCCATATGAAGCAAGAAAAATTGTTTCATGCCGTATGGACCACATTTCTACATATGCGGTCAAGAAAGTGAAAAACATCCATATTAAAGATGGATGCAAGTAGATGTTCCATCTAAAAATAATGGAAACCAACGGGTCCAAATGTTTTTTTACTAGAATTATAATT
The DNA here is from genome assembly GCF_000471905.2 of Amborella trichopoda. The sequence continues at coordinate 5,158,080 of NW_006499776.1, forward strand.
TCTAGTTTTTAAAATTTATTTATTTTTCATATTCATGATCTCCATATTAGAGATTATATGTCCTTAAAAATTAAGTCGTAAAATTCATCTCAAAAATAAATTTATTAAAGAGCATACGGGAGCTTGGCCGCAAGAAACCGGGTCCATGAAACAATTGTCAAAAAAATCCATAAAGAATATCCGAAAGCATGCCTATTGTTCAAAGGAGTAGTAGATATACACAATGCTCCCGCAGGAGCGTGCTTCAACCGCTCTAGTTTTAGTTCGCATATAATAAGTGAACAAGGGGAAGACGGCGAGTGAAAGTGTATTACCACCTGACTAACTGAGACAGTTACACAATCTCTGTCTCTCACCCTCCACAAGACTTCAGTTTATGTAGGAAGAGAGAAGAAGCTGCACTCTCTTGTGGTAATGGTGGCCTAAATTTTGTTGGAAAGGGGAGGAGATATGGCATGCACAAAACCTCTCTCTGCAACTGAATATTGATGCAGCACCTAAAGAAGGCACCTTGTGACACTCATCACTCGATTGGAGGCAGGCTTAAGAGGTATACATAGTTGGGTATTCCCCTTATGGATTCTCAGTTCCTGCATTTCACTTTGTTCTCTCTTTAATGCATGAAGACTTGTCTCCTGAGTGTCTTGAATTCTGGGAATTCATTTTCATTGCGGGGTTCTCTTGAGTTTCAGAGTTCAAAGATCTTTCTGCTTCATGAATTTGAGAGTTTCAGAAACCAGAGATGCTTGAGCCTCTGCTTTCTGATCTCAGATTACTTTTGTTCTGTTTGTTTTTTCTTATTTGGCTTTGCAATCCATTGTACTCGCTTAAAGTCCTTGTTTAATGGAGCTTCAGATGCATTGTCATTGCGTGGTTGTTATCTCATTCATTATGTGGATTGAGGATACTTGCTCGAAACTTTATGCATGCAAAGGCTTCATTCCTCCCTGTATGTACATTCGCTAAAGAGCTAGCGAACGACTACTGTGTGTATCTCTGTTATTCTTGGAACGATTTTTTTTTGAATTTTTTGCATATGCATTGTACAATTTCCAAAGGTTTAGCTGCTCTGCAATGGGAGGAAGCTACTGTTGGGTTGAAGGAAAAGATTGTATAACTGGTTGTTGCCATGGATCAGGTGTTTCATGGAAACATTTGATATGAATGTGAAATCCACTGACGTATTGTGATTTTTCTATTTAGAATTCTCCAAGGAAGGAGAAACTGCAATGTTTCCCAGTAAGATGTTGTGGATGTGAAAGGAAAGTGTATATTGTGTATCAGGTTAATACAGAAAATGTATATTGCAATCAGTATTTATGGGAAGGGTTGATAGAGTATCTGTACTTTATTATACAAATTTAGGTATGGTTTAGGTATCTATGATTTAGTTTTTATTATTGTCGTTTGAAATTTGTCTATAAAGAGTACATTCATATGATTTATGGACACAAGGAGTCTCTTCAGAGAAACCGGAGACTCTTCATAGAAGAAACCTAAAGCTGAGAAGGGTTGTGATGGTCCAGAAAAAGCCTCCTTATTTAGTCAACTAGAAAGGTCTGTCTATCAAGGAAATGATCTTTTATTGTGAGAGACATCATTTTTGTGCTCTGGAAGGCATTCTGGCATTCAAAGATGAGTCAATTTTAGCGGTATTCTGATGTTCTGCTTTTTGATTGCTAGAATTGAAGTTCATATTCGTAGTTGTCCTTTTTTAGCTGCACAGATCTATATAACTATCTTCAAAATGGTTGTACAAAGTGGCATTCTTGTGGTGAATTGAGATCGTTTTTGAGCTTTTCTGCATCAACCAATCGAATCCCTTTGGTTTGCTCTTCATTAGCTGCATAAGTGGTTTCGCAATTTTCTAAGTTTCTTGCCTTATCTTGCTGGTTTCCAGAATTCTTCCTTCTTGACTTTTCAGCTCTGGTTTCAACTTCTATGAAATAAAAATAAAGGTGCTTTCCTGTGAATCCAAGGTTACTATCAATTGTTAACAGAACAAAGATTTGAGTCATGGTTCATTTGCGGTAATTCAGGTCCCAAAGTGAACACGAGGATTGATCTTGTTTCAGAATAGAGGTAGTGATTCAGTGTGATGTTGTTTATTATGAAGGCCCACATCGGTATACTTGCATCATGGAACCATATTGCTATAGACTTGAAGGCATTTGGGATCTTTGTTATTCCATGGAATCTACGATGTAGCATATGGTTCATCAGGGAGCCCATCTTCTCTACAATGGCTATTTCCACGTTTTTTTCCTTCTTAGTCTTCATCTGCATGCTGCTAATTTAGTACAAGAGAATCTGTCTGATGTTGCTTTTGGTTCTTGTTCAGTTATACATTTGCTGTGTGTGTGACACTTTTTGTTGGATCATGGAACATCAGAAGGTGAAAGCCCTTTTGATGGCTTTGCTTATTTGTCGTCCGGTTTCCATTCTCATGGTTAGTTGAAGTTTTTAGAATATTAGTTTCAATTATATTTGGAATTTAACTTGTAAAAGGAATAAAATCTAAAAACTTCTAGAAATCTAAGACAAGGTGTATCACTCAAAAATGTTGTTAAGAACCTCAATTTTGGACTGGATTTCAAATGCCATAAACTTTTAGCAAATATTTAGTTAACCTTGGGAAACAACAATTACCACAAACATAGACTCCAGAACTAAAGAAATACCAAGATCTCCAAAACTGTCAAGATTTCCTAAGGAACCATTGTTACGTGCCTTTTAACAAAATCATGGTATTGTTTGTGGACCATCTCGGGCTATTTCTAACTGACCTTTCTTGAAGTTGTTCATTCTTTGCATTTGGCCCAAAAATTACATGTATTCCTTTTCCCTTCAGTCGGTTATTGATATCTTAAATTCGATTGCCTTATTTTCCTTGGGTTACTTGATGGTTAAGAGGAGAAATACTAACATACCCATCTTTTTCTGACCTTTTGTTGCTCTAGACACCGTGTTACAGTGAGGAACTTTTCTTGGAGGGACTACACAATCCTTTTGTTATGGTTGCAAGTATTCCAGTTTCTCAAGATAGTGACTCTAATGTGCTTCCTTCTGTGCACGTTGCATGCAAGATACTGGAATCTCTGTCTGTCCTTGTTGATCATATGCCTATCTGTGTTATGATGAGCTGAATCCATCATAATAGATTCCCATGCCCTTCCATTAACCCCTCTAACGATGCACTGACCAACTGCAAGAACAAGCACCCTATATTCAATTCAGATCATTGTTCGAAGATTCGGCCCTGCTGACTCTGACTCGGCTTGGGCAGGATGGCAAGGCAAATTTGGTATACAAGCTCCAGGTGTACATATATATGTGTGTGTGTATATATATATATGATTCGTCAATTTCTTTTATTATATACTCTATTTTTCTATTTTCCTTTTTTTTTTGAATTTTTAAAGCAATTTTCCTTTTTTTTTGAATTTTTTAAAGCTAGAAATCACTTTTTTCCATTATTCCATTTTCTATGTGCTTTCTTCCATCTTTTATAGACTTTTAATGCTTCTTATAATTTATCTTGATTTTTACTAATTTTATTTTTAATTTTTAGTCAATTTTGTATTTTGTTTTGCAATTTTTAGCTCTTTCTGGCCTCGTGCAGACTTAGGCGAGTTCACCAGGACTCACTCGAGTTACACTGCTCGGGCAGGGGTGGGTTCCCAAACCTTAGCCAAGTTTTTTTGCATTGATTCAGATAGATGCCTGAAAGCATCATTTTTCTAACTTTTGTTATGATTATGCATCTCAACCATGGACTCCAATTTTGCTGACTGAAGACAGATCTTTGAATGTTGGGAGCCAACTAATCCCTTGGCTATTCTCGAGCTACATAGAATGCTATGGAACTGTAGCTGCTTCTACTCAAGAGCAACACACAGCCATTACTGGCAATATATATTTTAGTGCTATTAATGATGAGCCATTTTTGAAACCAGGTCCCCATGCTCAATTACTCCGTAGTGAAAATCAGAATGTCCATCTGTGTTCAACATGATGCTGGTGATGAGCTTCATCTCATTTGAAGTTCTTGTTCCTAGTTTCCATCTGTTTCCTCTGAGAGCCTTTATTTGGTTCCCTAGATGGCAATGAAGTTGAGCATAATCCACACAACGATCATAACTTGGAAAAAATGGATCTCAAGCATGTTCCTTCATGACCACAGGATCCAAGTAATCTTTCTCTGTTCCCTGTTGCTTTACTTTTTGCAGGATGTTCATGAGACTTTCTGGCACAGATTCGGTTTAATAGCATCAAATATCAACATGTTCATTGCAAGTGCTTCTGGTTAGATAGTTATCAGAAAGAAGTACCCCAGCTATTATTGGTTGATTAGAAAATATATTGTTGCTGAGATTTGATAGGTAAACCTCCATGATGGACTTGTAGATTAGCTATGAACAGAAAGAGTGTAAGTGATTCTTGGGAGCTGTGCGTAGCTCAGAGATCTACAAGTACCAATTAGGTGTTCCAATTAACTTATTTGGTATGTTTGTTATGGAAATTTTACTAAATTCTATGGGGACCATGGTTCATGCCAACAGCAACCTCTATCACCATCCCAGAGTGTCATATTTTCATGAGAAGATATCAAGCAATTGCATTCTGATACTGCAGATAAAGTTTAGCTGCTGGCAACTTTCTTACAGTTGGAACTCCAAATGGAAGAAAAAAAATAGTATCCATATCAATGGAGTGTTCAATGGCATTGATTGTGGGCATCTTTCAACCTGTATTTAGAAGTTTACATGGTCTCATGGTCAAAAAATGGGGAATCTTCAGTGAAAAGTTCCATTCTTCGATTGGATAGAACCTTTACCATTCAAGAACAGGTTAATGCCATGAAGATACCAACTCCTATTATCTGGCTTAAAATGTGTCTGTGGAATCCATTTGAATTGGAAGCCATGTGGTACCAGTATCAGTATCGATATTAATTTGGTGTAAATTTGATTTGCAAAATATGGCACTAAATATGCGAGCTAAAGATTTTAGGGCCAAAACCAAGGTGCATTAAGTTCACAAGGAAGATAGTAATGCTGTGGAGAAACTTCTTATTCCATTGCAAATGTCAGAGAACATCTCACTGCATGGCTAATATCACATCCTAGATATGACTAAAGTCCCAACTTGACCCTAACTAATCCCCATTCACCAGAAGTCTCTATGCAGCTCAAAAATTTTCAGCCGTGTTTAATAAATCATCAGGCATTGCTAAATCATGAGGTATGATATTAATACAATTGAAAATAAAGAAAAGAAAAAAAGTGTTTCACTCTTCAAAATGGAGATGGAGTGATGACGCCTTTAAATTCTGTAGACCACAGGAGTAGCTTCTAGAGTTGCTTCCTCTTGTAAAGTATTTTGAAATTGATTTTCTTGCAGTTATTAACAGGCCATGTGAAGTTTGAGTTTTGGTTTGCATTTATATCTGGGCCTGAGGCAGTGTGAACAAGAAAAAAATCACAGTGATGAACAGTTAAAGCACTCTAATGTATTTTCGCTTTTGATGTTTGCTAGGAGTGCTGCTTTACACGTGTATCTGAAAGCTGTTAATCTTTTCATGTGTAAAAGTTTACGTATTTACCTTTTGAGGTTAGTAAATGCACGTTCATTGAACAGAAGCAAATTTTTAATGTAATATAAAATAAAATTTTGATGTCAAACACAATGTTTAGCTTGGATGATTTCATGTCTGATATTTTTATTCTCTGAATAGGGTTGTTTTGGAGGCTGAAATAAATTCATAGATTATATGACTTGTGCGGTAAATAAATTTTCTTATTACATGGATGTTTTCTTTATTTTTAGGCAACGATTTAGGAAAGACTTTCAATTGGCAGTATGGATCATAAAACCTGGCTATGGCGGAAAAAACCTTCTCAAAAGACTATAGTGGTGGGTGAGAAATTGAACCTTTCATCAAATGAAAGTGAAGAACAGGTACATAACTGTGGACTACCTTTTTTTAAAATAGCAAATTTAATGTCAATTCCTTTCAGTTTTCATTGAAATTCGGTCTGAAGCTTTACAAGAAAGTCTGCAGTTTCCTTGTAGAAGATATAGTTACGTTTGAAAATGATAAGGTAATTTTCCAAGCCTATGTGTTTCAAAGTTACTGTTGGTCATAATTTTTGTTTGTTGTGTGTGTGTGTGTGTCTGAGAGAGAGTACATGCGTGCTTTTTTTTTGGGGAGGGGGGATGGGGGGAGCATAACCACATGTCTACATACACATAGAGTAGGTTTTAATGTGTATTGCATTGCATGACTGCAATGTATCCAATGTAAGGCAAAAATGGCATGAGATCTATCCAATGTCAGCCAAACATGAAATGCAATCTTATCCAATGTTATACAAAAGCGAAAACTGGCTTCCTTTGTAAATGCGTGTGTAGTTTTCCATTAACATTTAGTTGGCCATACTTAATGTATGTTCTATCCTTAGACACCTGGCTATATTCCCGAAGGTTAGAGGTTTTAATCTTTATGATTTCATTTGATTGTGAGTTCTTCATAATGTTGAGATATATAATTTGTGGGGCTATTGACATTTTTTTTTCAAATGAATCTCTTTTCTCAAAAGACAATGGTATCTTGGGATATTGCTTGAGGTTCAAGGTTGTGAGTTCATTCTAATCCATTAACATGAAGCGGGTTTGGGTCTCTTCTTCTCAATTATTAGACAATACCCTCCCCCTTTGCATTGATGAATCTTGCATCTTCCACTACATTCGTTAATGAGGAAGAGACTCTTAAGACCAACTTTGAATGACACATACAACATGCTACTTAGAGAAGGCTGATTAAGAAGTTTGTTACATGACCAACAAGGAAATGAAAGCAAATCGCCATGCTCTCTTTCCATCCCTAACACAAATGACCATTCACATCTTGCTTCCCCGTCCTCGTTTCCCTTTGGCAACCTAGTACTTAGCTTTCACTAAAAATCTTGGCTTCCATTTTCTCCTTTCATGTCAGTTTTTGGACCTGTTTATAGTTTTAGTGGTTGCTATTACTAGGAGGTCTGTCAACTACTACTCACTCAACTAAGGCTTTTAGCAATATCCATCCACATTCTATTTCTATCTCTGTTCCCCTCAATACCATTTCTTGCCATTCTCCCTTATATTCTCTTACAATTCAATATTTGAGGCTTATTTCCAGCCTATTGTGCGACTTCAAATAGTTATGAATGTTGTAGTTGCTAGTAAGCATTGATAAGTATAAATCAAATGCATTTTTTTGTATAAATTGGATTTTATCTCACATTAGTTGCTAAATGGTACAAAGTAATATTTTTACAATAAAAATATGTATTTTCTGGTGGAAATGTGTTGAATTTGTTCAAAGCATTACTTTATGGTATGCTAGTAACGTAAACAACTTGCTGCTTAGCTTAAAGGTTTTTCTTTTATATAAAGCATATGCATACCACATTATACTATCTAAAAACTTACCATCGAGTTGATGCATCCACTTTGGATATGACCTACTTGCATATGTTTTATCTTGGTATACAGCCCAGTCATCCATGACAATACTAGTGACGAGATCTTACGTCTTCGCATGTGGATTATAAAGTAAAAAGTACTCTAGATCTAACTGAAATTCAACTTCAAATTCTTTTTTATTTTTTATATTTTTTTCTCTTCTGTTCTTTCATAAATCATCAGTTGATTACTAGAATCCAACTTTGTAAGGTAATGCACTTTTACACATATTTTGTAGTAAAGCTTCCAACTAAACTAACTTGCATGCTGTAGAGGTCATGTCCCCATATGCAGCCTCTTCCCTCAGCTGGCGACCTGTGATTCTTTTGCCATCTCAAAGTTGTTAGATTTCCATAGAGGTCTGTACAAGAGCCTGTGATGGATTCTCCTTCATTCAGATTTTTTAGCCAATCAACAGCAGAGAAACCATAGACAGTTAGGCTTTCACTTGCTTGACTTTATTACCCTTTCCAGGGGACTTTTTAAATATATGAAGATATGATTCATGACATTTGTGTGAATTATACATGGATCACCGTAAATTGACTTTCTATTCCACAACATCTCATGCTTTATGTAGACGATTTCCACATTAGTTGGAGTGGTGCAGATGTTGGATATATGGCTTTTCAAGGCCTTATCTGGAATGCCAACACTGTTCAGAGTCATAACGGGAGTGACCAGGAACATAATGGCTACCAGAGTCTTTGCGTACTAGGATCCGGATAGGCCAAAATAACCCCTATTTTGATTGAGGCAAGGTTTTGGAGCGTATTGTGAACCAAGAGGTTTTAGGGTTTTTCCTCTAGTCAGGGTCGGTATAATTGGTTTCGCCTCATGTTGTGTAAGCCAGGGCTTGGGGATCAAGGGATCCCTGTTTGTTTAAGATATGTTGTGTATAAGCCCTGTGTGAGCATAACTGGGTTGTAAGAGGACATAAGCCCAAATCCCTGACATATGAAGCTTGCTCACAGTGTATGCATAGACGATCTCATTTTGGGAAGCCGTTCTGATAAGATAAGATCCGCCTATTAGAATTGTACGTGTGTGCTGATGGAGGATCCTTGCATCCACAAGAGTGCATGTCTTTGGGGTACACCTGTAATCCACTGAACACCCTGGAATCCGTCCAACCGTCGGTTAGCTATGATAGGTCCATTCATGTCACGACTAAAGTCTATGACGCATAGGGGTCTGTTGGGTTAGTTTGAGAAATTGGATTGGGCCCCCGGGTCTAGCCCTGATGTTTTGATAAGACATGATAAAAAAAATGATTTATCATTATTTTAGATGATTTTTGAAAATTCTATTTCATAGGAAAAATGCTTTGACAAATTTGTTGTGTAAATTCCAACTAAAGTCATCTGCACATGTGGCGTATAGTATAAAAATGGTCAATGTGTGCCACACGTGCATCCCATGGGACAGCCACGTTATTGTCCAATGGGCATGACATGAAAACCCTAACCTTAGGCATGGAAGCCCTTTTTTGGATGTAACACATAACTTTGCTATGTATAATGGGTTTTATGGTACAAGTGTGAAGTACATGTGTGGTGACATGTACTAATTCACATGTGGGAGTGTAAAGATTTTATATTTTTTTAAATTGATTAATCTCCTAATTATATGATTGAATTATCCTTTAGATATTTAGAATGAAGGGATTTAATTAGTGTGAAGGGGATATACCATGACATAAGATGATGTCATGTCCCCCTTTGATAATGACCTCACATTGAGCTTAAGTGTGAATGAAGTTTCACATTAATTGAAGCAAATGGGTGGCATGCCACCCCCATTGGATATTTGAAATGGAGATATTTTATTAAGGGTTGTGATTTGTTGATTGAAAAATCAATGGTTAAAATGAAGTTATTTTTGAAAATTAGGGTTTAAGGAAACTTAAGAAATTATTGGAAATGTGTGGAGGTGTCATGTGGGTATGTGATAAGGGTGTACACAATCATCACCATCCATGTGATAGCCATCATAGGTGATTGACTAGGCTAGGTTTTTAGCCTCTCTCAGCCCTTAGATCACTCTATGGGTGGTTGAGATCTAATCTAATATTTACATCCCACATGAAATATCTATAAATAGGACATCCTCTCATTCAATTCACACTTGAATACTTTTAAATTGAGTCACCTACCTCTCCTCTCCAAAGCTTCACGCCCCACTCAAATATTTCTCTTCTTTGTCATGATTTTACGTTAGGTGTTCTTCTTGTTTAATGCACCTCTTTCTCCTATGATGAAAATGTGTCCATTAAAACCTTTCCACTCCATTCCCATTATTTTGAGGCTACTGTTATGACCTTCAAAGCTGTTGGAAATTCATCATAATAGGAAGGTAAATGCTCCTATCTTCTCTTGAACTGTTTTGAGTGATAGTCTTTAATTCTTCTTTGTTCTTTTGCTTTTAGTTGGTGCATTTTCTAAAATATTGAATGCAAACTGTTGTGCCTTTCATGCTGCTGGCAATGCAATGAATTGGTGCACAACAGTTAGCATTAAGTTTGTTCCATGCACTTCGATCATGCCTTTTGATCCCATAATTGTTTGGAACTTTGTACCCTTGAGCCAAGACTGCACCATTTGAAGGTTGTTTGGAGTCCGTTTTCTCCCCCATTTTGGCTCGGTAGTCCCATGTCCATATTAACCCTATTTTGGACTCTTTTATGTTGAACACATAAAAGATTGATTTATTTGCTTCCCAAGATTAGATCGAAATCCGACCCTTCTTGCACTATCGAGAGTGAGTGATAGTCAAGGGTTGTAACTATACTATTGCGGTGTTCGCACGGTGATCACTTGGAAATCGGATTCCCATTAGATACTTTAAGATCATGCACATTGTTTCTTTTATCTTTACATTGATGTAATTTATTTCATTTGAGTTGTCAAAAGCAATGTTCAATTTATAAGGGCATTGTTGCTGTTGAAAAATGTTCTAGTTTTGTTCACACAGTTTGTAGTAAGAAAGGATTTTCCCAAGGTGAAACGAAAGTTTGTATAAGAGGTTTTTAAATTTTTTTTATTTTTATACCTTGTGTGATTCCCTTGATACTACTTCAGTAGAAGGTATAAATCAGTTGAAATACATCAAACACAGTTCAATGTGAAATCTGGGGTATATTAGTTCTTTCCTCGGACTGAAAATGGAAATTCCATCCACGAATGTTTTATTAGCCAGTATGATTATGCCTAGTATCCTATTGCTCTGCCCTCACCCCCCCCCCCCCCCCCCTTGACTTTTCAGAAAATGGTGGACATTATCATTTTCTAATGTGGAAATGCTGTGTTGATCAGATGATTGCCCATTTCTTCATGAGAGATATCCTTGGCACCTAGAGTTGGGGGCTGTAATTTCCATATCCAACTTCTCTTGATTTATTTTTCCTATGGAGATGCTGATTGGGTTCAATATCATGACATCCATGGCTCCTCCATGGTCTTTGGGGTAATGCCTTATATCTTTGTGGTGTAAGAAGCAAGCTGCATTTTCTAAGTCCAGCATAAAAGTAGAATATCAGGCCTTGTCAGTTGCATGCATTAAGGTTGCCTTACTGTGGAGAGTCTGGAGACTCCATGTGAGGTGGGTTTCCATTTGTACCCATTGGCCTTCAAATTATCAATGCTATATCACTAGATATGGGTTTCAGGGGCTAGTAGTGTTTCATATTTTTGGACAAAATACCCATATCTCAGAGGCATTTTTGATTAACAGAGAGGATTATGGCAGGTATTTTAGGGAATAATGCATAGGATTTCAGAAAAAAAAAAATCAATAAATAGCACGATTATTTCAAATACATAATGATCTAAGAAATAATTTCTAAGAGGAATACTAAATAAGATGTGTGTGCACAGTCGCGTGTCTTTGTGTGTACTAATATGCAATCAACAAGTGTACTAATATGCAATCAATAAGTTTTCTCTTCCCTAAACCCCTGATTTCAAAAATCTTAAAATATTTTAAACCACAATTTTAAGGTTTCAGATTTATCTAAATTTAGGCTCTCTCTCTCTCTCTCTCTCTCTCTCCCAGCAGACAGCTGCATGCTAGTGAGAATAATAAGGTTTTTGAGAATAGGTCGCTCGTTGTCTCAACATTGGAAATGGTGTTACAATCATCACAACATAACCAATCAATCCATGCCTGAATCCTAATGATAACACTGATTCCATGAATGTGTTCCATCCATGAACATACTGAACATATTAAAGTGATATTGGCACTTCTTCTTTAACTGGTTTCAACACGGACAGATCACACTAGGCGATCTTACTTTTGAGTTTTACCTGGCTTTACAAAGCCATGCATTAGTTTCTTCTCAGTTTCTTGTGAACAAACTGATGTTTTTTGAGAATTTGGTACCTGTCTGGGGGCATATTGTACACAAGTATAGTATCTGTGTTTTACTTTACTCATGTAGTTGTATCATATGTTTTTAATTTTCATTAGTCATAGAGAATAGTATTAAATTGTTGAAAGTCACATATGTCACCCCATTATTGTCAAAATACATTTTTGTAAAGGACGCAGTGTAATTGTAGATTCATTTAGGAAATAAAATTTCCCCTCAAGTTTTGGGGAAATTTCTTACAATTTTGTCACCGTCCCA
>NW_006499776.1:5170267-5199688 GCF_000471905.2 Amborella trichopoda
CCTATCCCCTGTGTGCCTTGATGAGAAGAATAGACACCTAAAATTTCAAGTTATTTGGATTTGTATAAAAAACATTAAAATTCAATCACAAAATGACGTCGTGACCGTCAGATCGGTCCAGATTCAATCTGGGCCGTTGGGCTCATATGTTCATATGAGCTAGTGGGATAATCTCAATATTTTCCTATATATAGCCCAAATTTTAAGAGAAAGAAAACATTTAGAATTGGTGGGACTCCTCATATTAATCCTCAGTTATGATTTTTCTAAACAGGATTATAAAGCAAATTTTCTCATGAGAAGTCATGGCTAATTTTGATTAATGCTATGTACCAAGCTAGGTTGACTGGCCATTAGGTTATGATGAATCTTTTTCGACATTTAAAACTATGATGAAAATTCTGGCTGCTTCAGTTGTGTTTTCTACATACGATTCAAGAAAGTACTTTCTTGTGTGAATGGTAACGGGTACTTTCAAAGATTTCTGCAATCTGAGTGCTTTTATGAATTATTTGAATTATTTTTGTGAGTGATGTACTTTGCTGAAGTTCGCAACTAATACATTCTTCAATTTTATGCAGAATAATGAGATTGACAAAGTTGTCGATTTGGAAAGATCCTTGAAAGATCTAAATGAAAGGCTATCTTCTTCCCTCAATGAGAGTAGAGCCAAAGATGATATTGTAAAGCAACATTCAAAGGTGGCAGAAGAAGCCATTGCCGGTGATTATGCACTATATTTCCTTTACATATAAGGATTTACTTAATGCTTCTCCTCTTATTTCTATAGCATGTAAATGAGACCTTTGTGGTGGAATGTATTTTGATGCAATTTCTTTGGACCTGCGTCTTGCCTAGGCTGGGAAAAGGCAGAAGCTGAAGCTGCATCCTTTAAGCAAGAATTGGATGGGGTAGTAAGGCAGAAGGTAGCTGCAGAAGAACGCATTGTTCAATTGGATGCAGCTTTAAAAGAATGTACAAGACAGCTGCGTCATGTTCGTGAAGAACAGGAGGAGAGGATTCATGATGCAATCATGAAGACAACAAGGGACATGGACAAGGTTCGGATTGAGATAGAGGAAAAGCTTTCTGAAACAAGTAAGAGACTCATTCAAGTAACTGCAGATAACAACCAATTGCATAAAGCCCTTCAAGTTCAAGAGAAATTAATTGAAGAGATAAGTGAGAGGAAGTCGCAGGCAGAAGCAGATTTCAATGCATTATTGAGCAGATTAGATTCAGCAGAAAAAGATAACTCTGCCTTGAAATATGAGGTTTGCATGCTTGAGAAGGAGCTTGAAATTCGAAATGAAGAGAGAGAATACAATCTAAAATCATCTGAAGCATCACGTAAGCAACATTTAGAGAGCATGAAAAAGATAGCAAAGTTGGAAATGGAATGCCAGAGATTACGCCTTCTGGTTCGGAAGCGATTGCCAGGGCCTGCTGCTCTGGCACAAATGAAAAATGAAGTTGAGAATTTGGGAAGGGATGCATTTGATCAAAGGAAAAAGAAGTGGAACGCATCACATGGTTCAGCTCTAATTGTAAGAGACTACTCTCTATCTGATGATGCTCAGGAGGCTGCCAATAAGAGAATATCTATTTTAACAGAGAGGTTATGGGAAATGGAGGAAGAAACCAAAATTCTCAAGGAAACCCTGACCAAGAAGAACAGTGAACTTCAATCTTCAAGGACCATGTGTGCACGTACAGTTTCCAAGTTATCACAAGTAGAGGCACAACTTGGAGTTTTCCTTAAAGGAGAAAATTGTCTAGAGTTAATGAGGAGCCCTATCTCACATGATATTAGCCTCTCTTCAATATCTGAAGATGGAGGTAAAGAAGATGAAGCTAGCTGTGCTGAATCATGGGCTTCTGCTTTAATCTCAGAGCTCGAGCATTTTAAGAAAGAGTCACCAAATGTCCCACCATCATGTAGGTCACTTGGGGCTACTGAACTGAGTCTGATGGATGATTTTGTTGAAATGGAACGATTGGCTGTAGTTTCTGCTGGTAATCCCCAAGAATGTATGCATCCTAATTCTACGACACATGGTAATGGAGGTGAGAATGGCCACTTTAAGACTGAACAGAGTGAGCCTTCATCAGAAGTGACTGGCAAGGAGCTTGTCCCCTACAGTGATGGTCACAAAGGAGTGGATAATGAGAGTCAGAATCTCATACTAAAATATCCTTCTAAAGAAAAATTCTCAAGTTGGCTGCATGATCTCCTGAAAAACATCCTTCAGGATCGTGTTTCACAGAAGTGTTTGGATGATATACTGGAGGAGGTTAGGATCGCTGTTACAGTTTATCTGTATTCTTTGTCTGAGGAAGCTATTGATTTGAACAAATGCTCAAGCAATTCTGAAACTCTGGATTCCCCTATTGTGAATAGTCACATCTCTTGGAAATCTCCTTTGGCACCTCCTTGCATGAATTTATTGGATGGAGTGTGTGGGACCCATTTATTTTTCAAGGAAGGAAATAAGCATTCTATTTCTCCTAGATTAAACAAAGCTATCAGCAAAATAATTGAGCTTATTAATGGGTTAAGTCCAACAATTCTTACTGATTATAATGATAATCAGTTCGCTTTTAATAAAGGGGATCAGTCACTACCATACAAGAGCCCAAATGCAAATACAGGCTACACTATGCGTGTTTTTCAGTGGCAGAGTACTGAAGTTAAAGCAGTCATTCAGAAATTTTCTCAGGTCTGCAATGATCTTTTGCAGGGAAATGCTGATCTTGATCGATTTGCTGTAGAGTTGAGTGCAACATTTGACTGGATTGTAAGCCATTGCTTTTCTCTTCAAGATGTTTCGAATATGAAAGATGCAATCAAGAAAAATCTTCATTGGGATGAGCAGTCATGCAGTGATGGTGAACTTGAAGATGAAGCTCATCATACTCCAAGATCTAAAGATTCAAAGCATATGATTCAGAAATCACCTTCTGATAGCTCAGCAAGTCAAGACAAGGAAGATGTCGAACATAAGCTTAGAGAAGAAAATGAGAGACTGAATTTGGAAATATTGAATGTGACATCAGAAAAGAAATATTTGGAACACAGTTTGCAGGTGGCAACTGAAACTAATGAATCTTTGAAGGTTCAACTTCAGGATTTGGAGCAAAACATAGCAAACATACAAGAGGAGCTGGCAGCAATGAAAGAATCCAAGGGACTGATTGAGGATCAAATGGAAAATCACAAGCTATTAAATGAAGATCTCGACACCCAGCTTTCAGTTGCCAAAGTTGAATTAAATGAAGCACACCAAAAGTTTACTTCTCTGCAGGTTGAGCTTGAGGACAAGAAAAATTGTAGTGAAGAGTTGGAGGCAACCTGTCTCGAACTACAGCTTCAGTTGGAAAGGTAGAATTTTGAGTTCTGTATCGTTATAGCCACGTGACTCCATGCCTTATATTCATTCTGAGATTTCTGAATACTTATTCAATGTCCATTCTACAGTGTGGCAAACAAAAAATTATCCAAGCCTGATATGGATGGAGAGGAAATGCAAATGAGAACGGTATAACTCTTATCTTCTTTTGGTAATGAAGGGAAACAGGGAAGCATTTTAGTTATTTTGTGAAGCAGATGACATTATAAAAAAAAATGCTGAATTCTAATTTGTCTGCCGGGCTCTTGCTTTGAGTAGATCTATCTTTGTTTTGAGCTGCTCCAAAATGTTGGAAATAAGTTTGTCATGGAAAAAGAGTCCTCAAGTTGTTTTGGCATGTCCTTTATGCTTAGCGAGCTCAAAATATTCAGAGGGTTTAAGATGTAATTTGTTTGTTTTTCTTATTGTGTTAACAAACGAATGTAGTGTTTAAAAGCCCAGATTGGCTGAGTGAACCAGCCATCCAGAAAACCAAAGTGAATTGATGAATCCCTGATCTGGATCAGTGAATCAGACTGATTCTCCCATTTGAGAATTGGTCCATATATAAATTGAAAAGAATAAGAAAAAGAAAAATACTTAAAAATTTGAATGTGTGGGAACCGAGTTATATGTCCAATCCTGATCGCCTGGTTTCTTTACTGCGAGTCTATAAGAACCAGACCGGTTCCCTGTTTCGACAAGGTACTAGGTCGTCTGGACCGACTCCCTGTCCAGATCGGTGACTCTATCCAGACCGCCGGTTTTTGAAACATTGAATAAACGCATCGTGTTGTTCTTCTATTTACTTAACATTTATATTTCCCCATTCGTTATTCGAATGTAATCCCATATTGGTGAAACTTGGCTCATATTTGTGCATGTGTTTGTGAAGTTATGATGTTATTGAAAGCAAGAAAGAACTCATATACATATACGTATGCTTTTAATGCAGAATTGGGAGATTTCAGCCGCATCAGAGAAGCTGGCAGAGTGCCAAGAAACCATCTTGAACCTGGGGAAACAGTTGAAGGCACTTGCAGCACCACATGATGCTGCGCTCTTCGAAAAGGTCGTCATCTCCTCCACAAACCGCCGCCCTTCCCTATTGGATCGGCTCATAGAGGATGATGAGAACACAAAGGCAACTGAAAACCAAAGATCATCATCATCCCCCAAGACCAAGGAAATCATTTGCTCTGCTGATGCCCCACCGGCTGGTTTGTTCTTTGGCAGGAATGTATCTTCTAATCTCAAGAAGGCTGCTGAGAAGCCTGTTGGAAATAGTTTTCACGCTTCTCCAGTGAAGTCTCCTAGCCAGTTCTATGGGTTGAAAACTATGGACACCATAACCAGTGGTGGATCTCTTTCTATAGTGCCTAAGAGACAATCTGGGGGTGTCAGTCTACTGAAGAAGCTGTTACTGAGGAAGAAGAGAGGAAGCAATAAGAAGACTTAATGCTTCTTTTTACATATCGAAAGAGAGAGGCATAAAACATAATAGAAGTTTTAAAGAGTGCTGTGAATGTCTTTGAATCCTATGGGTCATTATGAAAGGGAATGAAATGAATGTAATGAATTATTGGTTTTAAGAGGAAGGTGTGGGAAGAATGGAATAATGGGGTAGGTTGGTTTTATAGTTAACTTACTAGAGTCTGGTTTTTGTAATTGTGCATTTTTTTTTTCTTTTCCATTTGAATTTTGGAAGGGGGAAGAGTGGACTGAGGGAGGGAATGTGGTTAGAGTTTTGAAGGATTTGGAGCTTGTCTATGGTTTGTATTTAATGTACATACGTGTTATGAAAAGTTTGATTTTCTGCTGTTGGCTCACTTGGTAACTTAACCAGAATACAAAATTAATACAAACGTATTATTGGATTAGTGAGTGATCTAGATTTTTTTTTTATTTAAGCCGTCTTTTTCTAGTATAATAGGGGTGATGATCTTAAACTTTCCCTAAACTCCTCCCAAGCTTGAATAAAGGAGGTGGGTTAGATAGTTAGGTTAAATCTTTGTCATATCTTATCATGAATCTTGAACTTGTGGCTTTTGATCTTATCGAGAGTATGACTCTTGATAGAGAAAAATGAAGTAATATGATGTTGGAGTATGGCCACATAAGCCTCATGAGTAAGGTTCTTCTCTTTTCTTTTATGTTAAATAAATTTAATAATATTATTTACTTTCTATAATGGAATTATTTCCTTTATATTCTTTGATTACCTTTTTTTTGATAAATATTATTCCTTTCTTTTTTATGTCACCTATCAATAATGCTCTAACGGTCATATTGAACCAAAACGTTTTCTTTAAGATAAGATAAAAGAGAAAGGAACATGAATGCTTAGCTGTTGATATGACAAAGAGAGATCTTAACCATTGGATGCAAAACCTATATCACATATCGCAAAGGGATAAGCTCCAAAGCTTATAAAAGGGAGCTCACCAACCCATTAAAATACACAACAAAATTTAAGAGCTATCTACCCACTTCTCTAGTTATCTATACGCTTCACAGCAAAATTCCACTGTCTATATTTATTTTTCCTTTTACGAATTCAGTAAAGTTGCTATTTTTATTATTTTTCTTCATATGATTCATGTAGCCAACCCCAAATAATTGGAAAAGGACTTGGATAATGATGATGATCTAAATTATGTTATTGAATTTGAATGAGATTTGTCCTCAATCCTATTTCTTAAATCCTCGTCCAAATTTATTTCTATCTTGTATCAATCCTAAAAATTCAAAAATCTCTCCTGCAACTGGTTTCATGTAAATAAGGTGATCTCTCATCATTAATTGGCAAATGTATAATAATGAAGTAACTCTCATATGATACGGATAAAATACGTCTTGAGACCCAAAGGAGCTAGCCTATACGGAAAGCGACATTAAGTTTCCCTCAAACTAATATAAAATACGTCTCTCTCATTAAAAAATTCCTCTAGCCAATCGTTGACACATTTGACTAGTTTGGATTTGAGTATCTCAACTAATCCCTTGTGATCTTTCATGCTTAGGAGGCTACTCAACCTCTTTGTACATACACATTTAATACATCCAGTAGGATAAGGTTCTCATGCAAACCAAAAAATTCATATACAAATAAATGATATGCAATAATAGATTTTCAAAACCCATTTTACAAAAGAACTCTATGAAACTTTTGATATCGTTGCGATTGAGGAATGTGCGTTGATCTCCCTTAGTGACTACACCATCATGATGCCATAGTCTTCCTCCAACCCTACTATTATTCGGCTTGTACCTGATGTTTTTTTTGCTTTTGCTCTCAATCTGGTAAAATCATATGTTGGCCATGGAGAGGCACACGAAAGTCGCGACAATGAGTCTCTATGCTCTCATGTTGTCATACCCCAAGAATTTACAATACTGATATTCCTGAGGTGTGACAGTCAAAACATATATATATCTCTTGATAGGACAATTTTACAGTGGCGAATTCTTACAAAGTAACAAAAGAAAGTTTAAGCACAACTACAATATCTTCCAAAGTTGATCCTGACGAGTGCTCAAAATAAAATCGTAGTTATTTTGAAAAAAAAAGTTTACCATAGTTTGATGAGTTTGGCTACTCAGTAAGTGATCATCATAATCCTAAAAATAATCATGATTGAAAGATATCAATATTTTAAAAAAGGAGATCTATTAACATGAATGCATTAACAGTTTCACTATAAAAAATGCATAATTAAGTATAATCCGAATAATTGAAATGCATGTAACATTTTAACATCAATGCATAATTAAAAAGATTTCACAAAATACCCTATTGGCGTCCCAAGTAGGTCACCTATATACCCCATCAGCGTCCTGATGGGTCCACTTAATCCCTATCGTCGTCCCAAATAGGTCCACTTAATCCTTGCAGGTCCACTTATACCTCACCGGCGTACTGGATGAGTCCACTTAATCCCTACTGGCGTACCGGATAGGTCCACTTATACCTCACCGGTGAACTGGATGAGTCCACTTGCATACTTAAAGTATTTCTAAATCTCTTTAAACATTCGAAAGCAGCAATATCATGTACTCAACATATCACTGAAATCATTAATATGAATTCCACTGGAACCATTAATAACAGTTACTTTCAATAACATTTCAAAAATAGCCAATCAAATATTTTGGGTTCAAATTTAGAAAGGTAGCAGTTCGTAAAGACATTCAAACATAATTGCCAATGTATAGAAAAACTCTTATAGAAATTCAAGAATACGGAATTATCACAATTTATAGGATGTCAATTTGCAAATAAACATTTCATAGACAATGCTATAATCAATGGCAAAAATATCGGTTCTCAAATAATAAGGCAGTCATTTGCACATGAAATTTATCATGTCTAAATATTAAAAAACAGTAGAAAGAAATCTCACAATTTTACTAAAAGCAGAAGTATCACATTTATTTCAAATAATTTTAGAGTATCTAAAATTTTCTAACAATGCACAAGAAAAATAAATAAATTTATTTTTAAGAATTTATAGCATTTAAAATATTTTACAATAGATAAAATGTCACCATTTTTACTAAAAAGATTATTCTTCGAAATAATGAGGTCGCTTGCGCATAAAATTTATTGCTCTTAAAATTCATGATAATAAGTAGAAATAATTATTTCATTTTATTTTTAAAAAGAATGGATTATTTTTCGAGACAATGAGGTCATTACATTAACTCCGAAAATGGGGGAGCATTAGTTCCATCCCACACAAAAACATCGTTACTTTTTTCAGAGACTCGAGTGAATGAAGAATCTTTTCCAGGGAAAAAAAGCATATAAAATCAACTTAACAGGAATTGCGATTTACACGAGAAAAAGTTACCTTGCATACCAAACCGACAACCTCCTTCCTTTTTTTCACATCCCCAATCTTCCTTTAAAGAAAGCACATATGTATCAATACCTAAACATAAACTCCAACCATGCTAGAGAGAGGGAGAGAGAGAAACCCGTTGATGGGGTTCTTTTTTTGAGAGAGAAAGAAAAACCTGCTGATGGAGTTTCATCTTTAAGAGAGAGAGAGAGAGCAAGAGAGTGTCGAATAAAAAAAATGCACCTCAGACGCCAGGTGTTGTACAAGGAGTGTTAACATAAAGTTTTAAGATGGTGGACTTAAGGTCCATCCAAATAAAATTGAACCCTCAAGTATATTAACAATAATATCGTTTAATTATTGTTAATATAAAAGTAACAATATCTTAACGGTATAAAATTATTATTATTATTATTATTATTATTATTATTATTATTATTATTAGTATCATTACTAATATATAATTATTATTTTATTTATTTATTTTATATTTATTTCTGTTAACACCATTAATATTATTATTATTATTATTATTATTATTATTTTTGGTTCCAAAAGTTTTACGTCGTCACAATCTCCCCTCCCTTAAAAAAAAATTAGTCCTCTAAATTTGTGTACCTGATTACTGAAAAAGGTAGGGATATTTTTCTCTGATATCGTCTTCTCGTTCCCAAGTCGATTCTTCTCTTGAATGGTACTGTCATAATATACAGACCAAAGGAATATCCAACGGGTTTCTCTCTCTCTCTCTTTCTCTCTCTCTCTCTAGCATGGTTAGAGTGTATGTTTAGGTATTGATACATATGTACTTCCTTTAAAGGAAGATTGGGGATGTAAAAAAAGGAAGGAGGTTGTCGATTTGGTATGCAAAGTAACTTTTGCATACACTACTTTCATTTGATCATGTAAATCACAATCCCTGTTAAGTTGATTTTATATGCTTTCTTTCCCTAGAAAAGATTCTTCATTCACATCGAGTCACTGAAAAAAGTACCCGATATTTTTGTGTGGGATGGAACTGATGCTCCCCCAATTTCAGAGTTAATGTAAGTGACCTCATTGTCTCGAAAAATAATCCATTCTTTTTAAAAATAAAATGAAATAATTACTTCTGCTTATTGTCATGAATTTTAGGCGCAATAAATTTTATGCGCAAGCGACCTCATTATTTCGAAGAATAATCTTTTTAGTAAAAATGGTGACATTTTATCTATTGTAAAATATTTTAAATGCTGTAAATTCTTAGAAATAAATTTATTTATTTTTCTTGTCCATTGTTAGAAAATTTTAGATACTGTAAAATTATTAGAAATAAATGTGAAACTTCTGCTTTTAGTAAAATTGTGAGATTTCTTTCTACTGTTTTTAAATATTTGGACATGATAAATTTCATGTGCAAATGACTGCCTTATTATTTGAGAACTGATATTTTTGCTTCTAATAGCTGGTCTGAGACCCCTTTCAAATTTCTTCACCTTTCTTGCCTCATTGTTAATCATATGTGGTGCAAACCTGGTCATTTCAGTAAACTTGGCCTCGTACTGTGCTACTGTCCGGTTTCCTTAGATTAATTCCAGAAATTTCATTTCTTTTTGGTCTCGAATAAAATCTGAAAAATACTTTTCATTAAATGACTCTATAAATACTTCCCAAGTCAAGGGTTTATTTTCTTTGATCAATACTCCTTTTGCCATTCGCTACCAGTGTTGTGCTTCACCTTCTAACATAATAATTGCCAAGGCCACCTTCCTATCATCGGGACATTCCATTACCTCGAATATTTTTTCCAATGCATAATCCATCCCTCGGCTTCCAGCGGGTTTACAACACCCTTAAAAGAAGCTGGGTTCAATTTCTTAAGTATGCAAGTGGACTCATCCGGTTCGCTAGTGAGGTATAAGTAGACCTATCTGGGACGCCGATAGGAATTAAGTGGACCCATCAGCACGCAGATGGATCAACTTTGGAAGATATTGTAGTTGTGCTTAAACTTTCTTTTGTTACTTTGTAAGAATTCGCCACTGTAAAATTGTCCTATCAAGAGATGTATACATGTTTTGACTGTCACACCTCAGGAATATCAATATTGTAAATTCTTGGGGTGTGACACATGTAGTCTAGGAGTTTGTGAGGGTATTCAAGGTTACTGTGTAATCAACATTTCTTGTATGCTGTAATTGAGGACATGGATCATCTTATGATATAATAAGAATATTGTTGTTGTTGTTGCTACTAGTAGTAGTGCTACTAGTAGTTGTACTACTATTATTACTATTATTATTACTTATGATGATGATGATAATAATAATAGTATTGCTAAACACTTGTGGTGTGAGTCACATGCCAGTCTCACTAAATATGTGTGGTGGGAGTCACAGACATGCATGGTAGAAAATATTAGGACCTATTTTGGATTTACATCATACAGGTTTTTATTAAGTCCCAGCTATGAATCCTACCGCAACTTATACGTACCAAGGCCATACAAATGCACCTAATCTAAACATACATTATGCTCACACAACAATATTTTCGCTCAAATAAGGAAATTATTGACCACAAATGTTTCCTAATAGTGTAGACCTTCACATGATAAAACATTTCAACAAAATTTTGTCAGAAAACTCCTCAAGAATTGGGAGGTATCTCCATTCGAAGAATAGTCTGGCTACTAAATGGAATATCTCCTTAGAAGGTGATATTTGATTGTGCCATCATGAACCTCACCATGCTAATCTCGTATCTATCACTATTATGATGATCAAGTCTTGTTCAGAGTGGGTGTGATGCAACTCCTTTGACAATTTCTCAAGTCTCTGCATCAAATCAATAAATTCTTCCTATATAGGTCAAGATCCACCATCTAGGCCACGACTTCCTTATCTTCCTCTTACCAATTGTGTAAACTTATAGTGTCCAGAGTACTTTTGGAGTCGATATGCTCCGATACCAAATGATACAATTCGTAACAAACAAAAGATAGCAATAAAGAAATGAAATTTTTGTTTGAATATAGAAAAATGAACTTATATTCCAAGCTTCTAGCTACTCAGGTAAAACTAACAAACTCATGTCCAACACTCCATTACAGCATTTTCTCCTAGCCTATTTATAGACCTTAAACCCACATAAAAGGGTAATCCTAGTCAAATTAGACTTTTAATTATAAATGAGCAATTTTGGCCGATGAAAAATAAAATAAGATAAACCTATCCTAGAAAACATTGCTCTCTCCAGGAATTGATAACACATTTTTGGGATCTCTCGCACCCTAACTTTATCAAAAAAACTTCTATGACCTCACTATGGATAAGCTCTACTTGTAAGCGTATTTCTGCCTTAGAATACATGATTATATCACTACCTATGGATAGGTATTCGGGCATCATTTTATCTGTAAAATTTAAAAAGGTAGTGATGGTTCCTCATTGAAGACAGCCCATTCATTGCAAGGACTCAGGCTGTCCACCCCAGCAGTAATCCAATAAACGTATACATTAAACTGCCAGGAAATATAGAAAATGGTGGAAGGACTACCAAATGGACACACATTGGGGCAAAAATTGAAGTATCCTCATTTTGGGTGACGGTGGACCTCGCAAATAAAAGCCACAAGTTTTTGAATCGGTTGGGACCCAGATCACCCGATCGGACAAAAGGAGCATTATTAAAGCAAATGAAAACGGATGCTTATGGGACTCAAAACTGTGATGCAACAAAAACAATTTCGAGAGTACAGTACATAACATGTAGAATTAAAAAAAAGTGAGAAAATTACAAAGGAGCCCATATAACTCGATACCCAATTGGCCCGAAACTCCTGCGAATAGTAGAAGGTTCCTTAAAATCCTTAACTTTAAAATTTGGTGTCAATCAAACACAATTTGATGCCATTTATTGAGGGTTTCACATATTATTCAAAAGTTAACTTGTGCTACTATTGATTAGTAGGAAAACATATGCAAAAACTATAAGAAAAGTGATTTTTTGGTGCAAATCCCATGGAGATAGGATCCCGGCTTCGAATATGTCGTTTCTTGTTGAGATACCTTTCTGACAAGGTATATATTTGTAGGGTTCCTGTGGCCATTAAAGGCTTTATGAGAGTATATAAATAATATCCAATGTAGTGGATCAAAGAATTCTGGTGGGAGTATGGCCCAAAGGACTAAGAGATTATAGTCCACAGAAACTGAGATTGGCAAATGCTATTTGTTGATACTCTGACTAGACTTTACAAGCTAGGCCAATCGAGTTGGAAAACCTTATTACTTGGGCATAAAAAAAAAACCAAAGGGGGTTCATGGGTTATTTCTTGATGCGGTCGGAGTTTCCCAAAAGAGTGAGCCCAGGGACTATGTGACCCATGTGTGTGATGGTTGGTCATTAGAAACGAGGGCCAAAGCCTCATCACTGGACCATTATACGGCAAGTGTATATAACAATTGTAGCGGGAAAGCAAGATACCATTCAGGGTGCAGCGTGCATGTGCGAGAGATTACCCCTATACATCCGGTCTTTGTGACAAATGAGTTCGTCTCTAGGGGAAAACTTGAAATCCATGGACTGAGATTACATACCCATGCGTATCAACTGAATTTGGTAGTCAATCATGAACCTCTACAGTGATTTGTAAGTCATAAGAACTGCTGGGTTAGTTTGAGAAAGCAAGCGTGATTATAGTTCACAATACAAGATGAAGTACTTTAGAATAAGTTAAAAGTTCCTAGACCTAGAAGTATCATATTCCCATCAAAATTATTTTTTTATATTTATTTTGAGAATATTTGATTTTTAGAATGAGTAATTGAATTTTTAATTATCTCTAAATATTTTATTTTTGTAAAATGAGTTTATAAAATTAAGAAAGCTTCAATTTTCAATATTTAAATATTAAGAGAAGAAACAAAGTTTATTTCACATATTCTAAAAACCCAAAACCATTTTAAATAATCAACTTATTTTTTTAGGGGATCATGCGCTCCCCCCGCCCCCAAAGAGCCCCCAAGTTGGCACACCACTTTTTGTGGAGCCAACTTAGGCATGACATTTTTTTATGGGAGGCCAAAGATGGAACGCCCCATATTTTGGGAACCCATATTTTTTGGAAATTATATATATTGTGTTTAGATATGGTATAATAATGAGGACTTATTGACCAAGTCCAATTAAAACTATATATGTTTTAATATATTGAGTTCTTATTTGAGCAATTCAATTGAAAACAATATATGCTCTATGAGTCCTAAGAGATTAGGAACTCTAAAAGAGATATAAACAAGAAAAGAGTTTTTGACGAGATATATTACATCTAGTATTTTATTTATCTTATATTTTGATGGGATAAAGATTTAGGAAACTGGAAGATAAGGTTCTACATCATCATTTGAATAATGATGACTGATCTTAGGAATGAAAGGTTCAGATCTTTCACCCCATAGGACTCCTAAGATCAATTAAATTGAATCGATTTGAAAGTGGTTATTCCCAAGAAAACTATATCCCTTGAAAAATTCTATAAAAGGGGGCCTCCCGACCTCTCATTTTGTGCACTATAATTTTCTGTCTCTTTGATATTCCTATAGGGGTGGCATGCCACCCTTTGGAAGTTCTCTCTCTCCACGTTCTCATCTCTCTAAAAGACAGACAGGGGTATGACCCCATAAGAGAACAAGAAAAGTGATTGAGGCCTTGAAGAAGATAGTCATTTTGCTCTCATAATTTGTGAAGATCCGAGTGGTTGGGCGTCGATCTCTTTGGGTCCAAAGACCGTGTTCAGGGACCTGGATGTGGGGTCTGACCTGAGATCGTTCTCTCGAAAACTGCAGTGTGTATGGTGCACATTCATGTAGGTACCAACTAACGAGAAAGTATTATAGGGTGTAAGGTGGGACCTACCTCACGGTGGGTTTGTGATAAGCTTGGGCGCATGATGAACCATCTTAGATCATGACGAGAACCCCCTAGCCTGAGGCTAGTTCGATCCTAGCTCCCTTGTTGCACTCTACGACTTATGAACACACATGTGTACGATGGCCGGACAAGTGGGTCAGAAGACCCTAACTTGTCGTTAGATGCGTAATTTATTGAGGGTGTAATGGGGGACGTGAAGGAGATGAAGAAGGTAAGAATGGAGGATTATTTATTAATTTGACACCCCTTCGACGTCATCTTAATAAACAACCTTATAATAATAGTAAATAAAATATCTCATGGGAGGGGTAAAGATGGTGATGACGATGATATGTGTAAATAAAAGAGAAACGCAATGATGAAAGAGAAAGAATGGGAAATATCAAGAAAGAAAGAAAGAGAGTAGGAGATCATCAAGATGAAGAGAGAGAGAGAGAGCAATTTGAGAAAGAAAGAGTAAGAGGAAATCATGATAGAGAGGGGGAAAGAGAAATAAAAAAGAGAGAAAGAGTGAGAGAGAGATCGGGGTAAAGAGAGGAAGAGAGAAACGAGAGAGAGAGAGAGAGAGGAAGAGAGCAAGGGAGAAAGAGAGAGGGGGAGACAGAGAAGAGCGCGAAAATAGGAGAGGAGAGTAAGAGAGAGAAAGAGAGAGGAGAAGAGAGACTGGGAGAGAGAGAGCGAAAAAATTTCATTTCACAAAGAACACCACTTCAAGTGCATTACTTTGGATTTTTATTTCACCCCATTACGCAGAACTTTAAAATATTAGTAAAGTCCATGTGTCATTCCATTTAATGAGATGATGCCTTTTCTAGAACCGGTTACATGTTTGATTTATCAATGGAGACATGGAGGTCACAAGGAAATCTAATAAAACTTGAACTCTACGAGCTATCGATGTTATTTTGCATTGGCATCAATTGTTATGGATGTCTTTTAGACAGAAAAAAAGAAGGCGTTTTCGAGCATGTTTTGACATGGAGAGAGAGGAATGGAAAACGGTCCATATTCTACTAGGAATGGGGCTTAGGCATGAGTTGTTGCTAGTTGATCTTAGCAATATTACATCCTCATCATTAGAGCCTTTTTTCAAATATTTGGGGTTGGTTAGTCTGCCATGCCGCTCTATCAAAGCCATAAGTCCTCATAACTTTTCTCATCGCTTTCAACAATACCTTTTTGATCCTAACCGTGGCCTTTTTTTAGCATACTTGAACCAACTCGT
This sequence comes from Amborella trichopoda, assembly GCF_000471905.2. Next base: position 5,185,639 of record NW_006499776.1, read on the forward strand.
ACCTCCAGTCTTAACGTACTTGAACGAACTTGCACCTCTTAACAAGTGTTATACTGGGCCAACACTGCACATGCCCAGCTACCTAAGTCTACTTTTTCTCATCTTGTCACCTATTGAGGCTCGATCTGTCCAAAAAAAGAAAAGAAAATTCATAATCCATTATGGCTTGTGGATGACAGCTATTATAAAATCCATCAGAGGGATGGTGAGCTCTGTCTAATACAAATAATAAGCGATGTACACAACAACTAGCACAGTTTTGGATTAGAGAATAAGTGGGTGCATGTGATGAAAGCTAATTTGAACAAGTTGGATTTAGACAATTTGGAGTAGCTAGGGCTGGGGTCCAAGGATTTTCACTGTAACGGATTTTTGGATTGGTGATACACTATTTTTGGGCATCCATGTTACAAAAGAAGTAGTTTTGAGGAGTTCATGTAGCTAAGACTTACGTATAGAATATGATATAAAGAGTGGCCAGTTACACAAAAGGGTAATTGATGTTGATGTCCACATCATTTCAATAATCGATCAACCCTATTCACTTACAACATGAAAAAGATGGGAAACATTAGGTAGTTACTATGGTGGGGTTACTCATTGATCTTTAAGTATTTTTTGTTCTAGTGATTAAGTTCATAGAAGTGTTGGGTGTATCGCTAGTGTAAGTCTCGACCTTTGTTGTAATGAATTGGGCTTGACTGGTTAGTAGTTGACATTTGCAACGCTACATCTCAAGTTTGTGTGATTCCTACTGCTGAACTACTCAATAAAAAAGCCTTTGTTGTAACAAATTAATGCCTTTTTTTTTTTTTGGTTTCACTTTTTTTTGAAATGTTGGACTCTTTGGAGGTTTTTGCCCATCTTGTATGTTAATTTAATAGTTTTATTAAATGCTGCCATATTAGTGAGGATTGACTATTTTGAAATTGTCAAAAAATGTTATTTGTAAATTTTTAGTTTATGTTGGTTATGCAATACTATACATTTGATTCATCAAGGTTGGTCGATCAAGTTATATATTGCTCGTGGTGTAGTCTACGTAAATGTGCTCTATCTTTTTAATAGCTAAGTTTTTGAAGTGAATTAATGGAACCTTTCCTACGTGGAGATCGATGGATTCCATCAATATATCCACAAATTTCTCATATTAATGACTACGCTGCTCACATTAGATTACAGTTAAGTTTAATTCATACATGAAGAAAAAAAATTTGGGTTGAGCTTAATGCATGTTTTCATTATTCCTTTAGATGATTGAAGTTCTTTGCACCTATCCCCATGCAGTCTGCAGCGTCTTCGTTTGGATTTGATTGAGTTATAGAAAAAATTTGATAAAGGAAATCCATTTAAAAAAGGACGCGGCTAGCATGAGGCCAAGCCCATACATGTACAAATGTGGGCTTGGCAATATATATTTTTTAAAATTTAATTTGATCCTAACTTGCAAAGAATCTATATTCTTTAACATGGAGATCACAAATATGAAAAAATTAATGAATTTTAAAAACTAGAAATAGTAATTATTTTAAAAAAATATTTGGACCGTTAGTTATAATTGTTTTTCGATGGACCACCTATTTGCATCCATCTTTAAGATGGATGTTTTATACCTTTGGAACATATATTATAGAAATGTGGTCCAGCCCGCATGAAATACTTGTTCTTTAAAATATTACCCCCATTTTGGATATTGATATACATTTTGGATAATAGTGGGGTTGAGTGATGGCCCAGACTTGGAAAATCTCTTTTATGGAAGTTCATTGACTCCAAATATTCTAGGAATGGCTGTGAGATTTTAGCGAAGACTATATCCTAAAGAATGTGATTTTTACTCTAAAAAAGACTCAACTTTTATTGAACTTTTATTACTTTCAAAGAATCTCCTTCAACAATGCAACTAATACGCAAGTTAAGGTGCTTAAAAATAAGTAAACCTTTGAGTAAGGCACTCATCTCAACAAGATTAGATGTTGCCCTACCGATAGGTCCTGCATAGGAGAGAATAGTGTTCCCAAAACATTCACGAATAAGACCCTCAATACCTGCAGGGCCAGGGTTACCCATTGAGCTACCATAAAAATTAATCTTAAAACATCCAAAAGGAGGAACACACCATAAAGCCTTGGGCCGTGACTTTCTAACCCCAAGTAAGAAAATACTGGAAAGTTTGGTCATGACATCTACTTTTGGAATTCCCCATCTCTCTTTAGTCACAGAAAGACATGACCAAATTGAATGCTGAATTATTAGAATAACCTTTTGATATGGTAAAACCATACCTTCAAAGGTCCTTCTGTTCCTTTCTTTCCATATTTCCCACAACAACATACCAACTGCAATCTTCCAAACTACTCTCCCATTCTTAGAAAGAAAGGTTAGAGAGGATTGTGTGAGCATCTCATAAACCTTCTGCGTCATTAGCATAGACACACCAACCAAGCTAAAGAGCCAGTGCCAGATTCGAGAAGAGAAAGGGCAATGCATCAACAAATGTATAACAGATTCACCGTCTTGTTTGCAAAGTAAGCAAACATTAGGTAAAATTTTACCCCGCTTGATAAGGTTATCTATAGTCAAAATCTTATGTTGTGCCACTAACCAGATGAATAGCTAAACTTTATGGAAAATAGGCCACTTCCATATATGAACAATTTCTAGAAAGGACCATCAATAGCGATCATGAAAGAACAGATTGTAGCAAGACTTCACAGAAAAAATACCATCACTTTCTATATCCCAAACCAGTACATCTTCAGCATCTAGTGAGATATAAACTGATTCCAATAGTTCCATCAATACGCACCACTAGGAGAAAATAACATTACTCAACCTTCTATATCTAAGATTGATGTTCCAAGAGAACGTCTCACCTCTTCTCTCTACCATATCACCCACAAGCAAGTCTAGTTCAAAAACTACACGGAAGACGTCAGGGAAAACGACCTTTAAGGGGAACATTCCAATCCATTTATGATGCCAAAATAGTACCTGCTATTGCCAACATTCCATTTAAAATACCCAGAGACCATAGACCTACAATTATAAATGGCCTTCCAAGTGAAAGAAAAATCCTTTCCTCTACCTCTACTGAGCCATAAGTTGGGGTTGTTCATCCCATATTTAAAAAGCAGCACCGTGTACCAAAGGTGTTTTTTAAAATAGATACTTCTCCACTACCATTTACACAGTAAGGCCTCATTAAATTTCCTTCTATTTCGTATCCCAAGGCCACCCTTACTTTTTGGAGTGCACACTTTATCCCATCTGATTAAACGAAATTTTCTATGCTCTTCCCTTGTTCCCCAAAGGAAATCTCTCATTATTTTCTTTATTCTAAAGTATGTTTGAGGTGCACTTCATTGGTTTAAGGTTAACCCCTTATTCTAATGTTTTCATTGAAAATAATAATCTGAAAGATTATTATATGCTCCATGCCTCTTTCTATATCTTTTTTTTAAGGACACAAAACATGTGTGTCTTCTCGTACATCCAACATCAATCTATGAGATGGGAGTGGCAATACCATTATACCACAAAATAGATGGTAGAAAAATAAATTAAAAAAGACATTTTTTATTTTTTACGCATTAAAATTTCATATTCCAAATTAGAATAATAGTTGAGAATAACAAATCTATAAAATTTAGATTCGAAATCTATCTTAAAGATGGGTTTTGAAGGAGACCGCACATCTACATGTGAGTCGTCATACTCACCAAACAATTTTCCTTTTTTATATTTCTTTCTCATTTGGTTTTTCATAAATAATAATAAAGAAAACTATTTTAATTGTTTTGGGGTAATTATTATGAAAAAAACTAATCTAGAATTAAACATAGTTTTAATATTTTTATATTTTTTATATTTTACGGTGAAGTCCCATTTTGCTATCAACGTTTATATTTTTTCTCAAACTTCCTCCAACACTTAAACTATGAGAACCCTTTTGAAATTCCTATCAGAAGTTTGTTTGATACAATGTACATGAGGACTAACTTCTCTACAATAATATTGGTTTGCCACTACAAGTGTATTGGCCTCTAACAAGTCTTTTTTCCGAAGATTAGTCTCTCTCTGACAGACTTTTGGTAAAAAACAACCTTGCAAGAGGTTGGTCCAACTCTTAGATCACATGACCAACATTATTGTAGAGAAATTGGTCAATACTTCAAGTATTGGACATATTTCTCAAAAGAATTTTGGATGTTGTATGTATTTCAAGTATCGTATCATGGGTAGTTTTGAGCAAAAATAAAGAAACTAACAACAATACAAAAAGGGATTTTAACATAAAAAATGAAATCATTGAGATATGTTGTTATATTAGGAAATGGAATTTTTATGTTCACGCAAAATCTATTTTATTTTTAATGCAAAGTTTTGGGCCTTGATAGTCTCGACCATAATAGCCACGAATATGAATAAATAAATTGATAGATACTCTCTAATTTATACTTTCTAGGCATCATCTTTTCCTATATTTTTGATACCACACTATTATCTCCAACACTAATTTTCTTTGCAACCAACCCTTGAGTTAAAAAGTTGATTATTTGGATAAAAATGCCCCATTTTAACCCTTTTTAAAAAACATGACGGCCAATATGTCATGGTCTAGCATAAAAAATGTGTCAGACTGACTTGTGCTGGACGAACACAAGTTGAATTTAGAGTAGATCAGACACAAAAAATGTGTTGGTTCTGTAATGAACAACTCATGTCGGTCTAGCGCAAAAATGTACCGGACTAGCACAAGTTGAATATAGAGCCGTTGAGGCACAAAATATGTGAAGGACTGGCTTTGTACAAGTTGTGCCAGTCCAACATAATTGACTTAGAGAGAGTACAAAACACGGCCCAAAATAGAGTATTTTGGTAAAAATAAAGAAGAAGAGAGAGAGAGTCAACTTTTGTATTTGGGGGGTGCTGCAAAAAAGAAAGAACAAAAACAATATTTCGTAATAGTGGGCACCAACAACATTGGGGAATGCTTAGAAGGTACAAATTAGAGGGTATCCATAATTTTCTCAAAAAAATTAATTTTAAAATTATATTTATTGACTCTACTGTATAAATTTTTAGTGCTACAAAAAGATGGATCTATTTTTATTAGTTAATTAAGATTTGTTTTAGAATCTATATCCAAGTCAAGGGATTCATAGGATACTTCTCTTTTTTCGAATGTTAACCTAGTAAGAATTGAAAAGAGATCTTATTATCATATTCGCCCTAAACCCCTTATCATTTAGGGCATATATTGTTTATCGAGAAAATATTAATTCCCTCATGTAGTTAGGTGTGGGATTTTCATACCAATTAGTTTCAGTACATTTTTTACTCCAATTGATAGTTAATTTATGTGAAAATATTCTCACACCTAACCACAAAAAAAAAAAATTCATGTGAAAATATTTTTTTCAAAAAATATTTTCACACGAACCAAATGTACCCATAATGTTACTAGCCTTACATTCTCTCTAGATCCCTAAATTTGTTATTTTTTAAAGTAACATGTATCTCTTTAGTATATTTTTCACTTCTACTGTAATAACAAGTGCCCACCCTACTTGATACTCTAAAACCCCATATTGTTCTCTTTAATAATAGGGTCCCTTTCCATTTTAATACCGTGACCACTCTGTGAGTACAATTTATTTATTTATTTGGACAAATAACTCTATAAGTGCATTTTAACATATGTAGAATTGAAGGAATGTTTATAATATACAAAACTATGAATAAGTTATTCAAATGACTTAATATACTTATTACCAAATATATGTGAAATAAAATATTCACACTATGCAAGGGTATTTACAAAGAAAAAGTTCATATAAGGTGTAAACCTTATACAATGGAGTAAGGTGCACCTCAAAAATCCTGTATAAGAGACTGTTTTGATGTTGGGAAAATCTCCAATTGAGCAGCTTGACTTTGAGATATATAGATACGATGAAATAAAGAATTTCAAGTATTAAAAATAGTGCGTCATGTAAAGAATAATTCGAACTATCAATTTCAAGACTTTTTAAGTGTTTATAGATTTGCTCAATATGTACAATTTTGAGGATTTTGAATACCATAACTAGGGATGAAAAGAGATTTTCTGGTCAACATAAAATTTAGTCATCTCCATGCAAAATATCAAGGTCCACCTTAATTCTGCAGTATATGAAAGACGCATGTATAAACTTTACTTAGTAAGAAATCCTCAAATTATCGCTATCAATAATGGAGCGATTGAGGAAGTTGTCTATACTCTATGGCAATGCAAAGAACTAAACAAGTGTTGCTACATAATTTATCCACAAAGAGATGTTATAAAGTGTTTCATGGTTTTTTTATATAAAAAGATGCTAAGGAAATCTTTACAAATGTGAAGAAACAAGCAAATAAACCTTAACAAAGAAGGAAATGTGTCAAAAAATGGCTAGAATTAGAAACCCCCCAAAAGAGATAAGACTTATAAAAATTAGAACATTTATAAAAACTGAAAAGACTCTCGTATTCCCCTTTAAAGGGTGAGATTTTTTCTTTTAAATTTTTCCAACTTTATCATTCAACTGTCCCAATGATAATTATCCTCAATAGATTTTATTTATTTATTTTTATTTAGATATCTAATTGTAAATTTTAAAACTCAGATTAAGAAGATCTATAAATGTATGAAAATCTTTAAAATTGATGATAATACGTTGTAATATGCACAATATTTGGGACATTGAAATCTTTGTTTTTTCATATCCATACATCTTGATATTCAGATGATCAATGAAATGTTTTTCCAACATCGAAACAAATTTGTTTTGAGGGCTTTTTGAGGTGTACCTTAATTATACATTTTAAGGTATCGATTTTAGTTAAAGTTTTTTTCATTGAATAAACATACATGGTATGGAGAAGTACATTTTTTTTACTTAATCTACACCATCTTGATCCTGTACATTATTCATGGCTATCAATGTTGTGCTTGATTAACATGGTTACTGTGCACACATTCTCAAAATTTCTCTTTAATAATTTACTTTAATTTATCTAAATTAAATATTTCAAAAATTAATTAAGAAAAGGTTTTTCTATGTCTTCCTTTCTATTTAAAAAAATACTTATGGCATTTCTTAAATTTTATGAATAATATTAGGATGTTTAAAACTATGATATCTATTGTTTATCATCTTAATTACTAATTTATGCTTTTTGCGCCTCATAGAAATTTATGACTTATTTTTTATTTTAAAAATTTTCAATTAATTGAAGATAATTATGCTGACTACATAAAAGGAAGCCTTTTTTTTTGTTTTGAAACTATGAGTTGAAGTGCAAAACATTATGCTTAAATAAGATTTATGACTGACTTATAGTGTTTTTATTATGGATTTTAAATTTTATTAAGAATTATATCCATTCATTTTTTCTCTTCACTTGTCTTCATGTTTTGCTTTCTAATTATAATTTTAGACAATAAAATCTATTTTAAAGACTTCTAAATCGTGGACTAAGGCTTTTAAATTTCACTCGTGAACCAATTTTTTAGTTCTTTCAAATAAAATTTAATATATAAAATATTTCAATATTTTCAAAATGGTTTATGACTAATATCTACAAACATCCTTACATTATTTGAATTGTTGAGTTCTTTTAAAAAACTGTGCTCGAACAAAAGTAGGCAGAGAAAGTCATAGTTTCTGCGTTTATTTTATTATTTAAATAATATTATAGACTTCCTTATTAATATTTTTTAAAGGGTTTTCATGCAACGAGACCATTCACCTATTACACGAGGAGGTCATAATCGGCTGCAATTATTGAAGGTAAAGCTTTACCATAGAGGGAATAGTTTAAATTACCAAAAAAAAAAGGAGTGAATACTTACCAAAAAAAAGTGGAATGAATGGATACTTACCCAGAAAAATGGGCAACAGACATTAGGGGGATGAATGAATACTTACCCAAAAAAAGAGGGATGAATGAATTCTTACCCAAAGAAAACGGGGGAGTAAATTAATAGTTACCCCAAAAAATGGCTGATAAATGAATTTCACCTCTATAAACCCTAGAGAGAGATTAGTGCTCTGCTAAATACTAGGAAACAATTGCTAATTGCTCTCTTCTCCTTCCTCTCATCTCCTCAATTTTCCATTACTCTCTGTACCTTCCACTCTTTTTCTCTCTTCCTACTGAATCTCTTCAAAACTGTTGGAAAAAGTGGACTCCTCCCTTCTTTTATAGAGAGAGAGAAATGTATTCTTAGTTTTGCAACCTTCTAGATGATATGAAAAGCAGATCCTTGCTGCATTACTTGTGAAGTCCATCTTTATATTCGAGATGGTATGTAAATCATTTGGAAGGTTATTCTCTTCTTAGTACTTTTCTATGAACTTCCAATCTCTACTTTGAGGTATTTTTCTATCTTTGTCCATTATGTAGACGAAGAGCCCCAAATAGTTAGTGGAGATCCTCATGGAATTACCAATACCTCGTCCTATGATAAAATAGAGTCTAAAGATCAAGATATAAAATTGGTAGCTAGGAGTAATGCCATTGTATGTTGTATTTTAGATCCAAATCTGGACAATGGTTATTGCTTTGCCATTGGAAATGCTCTAATGCGAAGGAATTTCATTCCACAAAGAACACCACTTCAAGTGCATTACTTTGCATTTTTATTTGACACCATTACGTAGAACTTCAAGATATTGGTAAAGTCCATGTGTCATTTCATTTAATGGGATGATTCTTTTGCTAGAACCTCTTACATGTTTGATTCATCAATGGGGACATGGAGGTCATCAAGAAATCTAACAAAACTTGCACTCTATGAGCTATCGATGTTAGTTTGCATTGACACCAATTGCTATGGAGGCCCTTTAGACAAAAAAAAAAGGGGTGTTTTCTAGTATGTTTTGACATGGAGAGAGAGGAATGCAAAATGGTCCATATTCCACTTGGAATAGGGCTTAGGCTTGAATTGTTACTAGTTGATCTTAGCAATATTATATCGTCATCATTAGAGCATTTTTCCAATTATTTGGGGTTGGGTAGTAACCATGTCGCTCTATCAAGGGCCGTACCCTCAGTTAGGCCATAAATCCCCATAGCTTTTGTCATTGCTTTCAACAATGCCCTTTTGATCCTAACCGTGATTTTTAGCATACTTGAACCAACTCGCACCTCTTTTTTTAGCGTACTTGAACCAACTCGCACCTCCTAACAAGTGTTATACTGGGCCTACATTACACATGCCCAGCTACCTAAGTCTACTTTTTCTCATCTTGTCACTTATTGGGGATTGATCTATCCAAAAAAAGAAAAAAAAATTCATAGTCCAATATGGCTTGTGGATGACCCTATTATAAAATCCAAGATAGGGATGGTGAGCTCTGTCTAATACAAGTAATAAGAGATGTGCAACCACTACCACATATTTAGATTAGAGAATAAGTGGGTGGGTGCATGTGATGAAAGCTGATTTGAAGCAGTTGGATTTTACTAATTTGGAGCAGCTAGGGCTGGGGTTCAAGAATTTTCACTGTATCAGATATTTTGATTGGTGACACACTATTTTTGGGCTTCCATGTTACAAAAGAAGTAGTTTTGAGGAGTTCATGTAGCTGGGACTTACATATAGAAATTGATATAAAGAGTGGCCAGTTACATAAAAGGGTAATTGATGTTGATGTCCACAACATTTCAATGATCAAGTAACCCTATTCACTTACAACATGAAAAAGAAGTGAAACATTAGGTAGTTACTATGGTGGGGTTACTCATTGATCATTAAGTATTTTTTGTTCTAGTGACTAAGTTCATAGAAGTGTTGGGTGTATCTCTTGGGTAAGTCTCGACCTTTGTTGTAATGAATTGGGCTTGATTAGTTAGTAGTTGACATTTGCTACGCTACATCTCAAGGTTGTGTGATTCCTACTGCTGAACTACTCAATAAAAAAACCTATGTTGTAACAAAATTAATGCCTTTTTTTTTGTTTGGTTTCATTTTTCTTTGAAATGTTGGACTCTTTGGAGGTTTTTGCCCATCTTGTATGTTAATTTAATAGTTTTATTAAATGTTGCCATATTAGTGAGGATTGACTATTTTGAAATTGTCAAAAAGTGTTATTTGTAAATGTTTAGTTTATGTTGGTTTTGCAATACTATACATTTGATTCATCAAGGTTGGTCAATCAAGTTATTTATTGCTCGTGGTGTAGTTTACGTAAATTTACTCTATCCTTTGAAAAGCTAAGTTTTTGAAGTGAATTAATGGAACCATCGCTACGTGGAGAGAGATGGATTGATTCAGTATATCCTCAAATTACTCATATTAATGACTACGCTGCTCACATTAGATTACAGTTAAGTTTAATTCATAAATGAAGAAAAAAATTTGAGTTGAGTTTAATGCATGTTTCCATTATTCCTTTAGATGACTGAAGTTCTTTACACCTATCCCCGTGCAGTCTGCAGTGTCTTCATCTGGATTTTTTGGAATTATAGAACAAATTTGATAAAGGAAATCCATTTAAAAAAGGACGCGGTTAGCATGAGGCCAAGCCCACACATGTACAAATGTGGGCTTGGCAATACATATTTTTCAAAATTTAATTTGATCCTAATTTTTAGAGAATCTTTATTCTTTAACATGGAGATCACGAATATGAAAAAATTAATGAATTTTAAAGACTAGAAATAATAATTATTTTAAGAAAATATTTGGACCGTTAGTTATAATAGTTTTTAGATGGACCACCTATTCTCATCCATCTTTAAGATGGATGCTTTATACCTTTGAAACACATATTGTAGAAATGCGATCCAACCTGCATGAAATACTTCTTTTTTAAAAATTTAACCCCATTTTGGATATTGATATACATTTTGGATAATAGTGGGGTTTAGTGATGGCCCTGACTTATAAAATCTCTTTTATGGAATTTCATTGACTCAAAAAATTCTAGAATGGCTTCAAGATTTTAGCAAAAACTATGCCCTAAAGAATGTGATTTTTACTCTAAAAACGAGTCAACTTTGATTGAACTTAAGGCTGATTTAGTGAAGGATATCTTTGGATTTCTATTATTGATATTCAAAGGGAAGATAATATGTTTTGTGCAAGCAGATGGTGTTTATCTCTTTCATCAACTATCATCAATGATGAATTAGTAGATTGGTTCCATCTCGGCTGAAATGTTCCCAATGTCCATTTATAGAGTTGCAGGACACCTTAATTATCCGTCACAGATGGGAAGGATACAGTATACAATATACTATGCATGTAGGGTACAATTTCTCATTAGATCCGATGCTATACTCCCTGGTGTTAAAAATTGGGTCCGTGACCCGTATCGTCAATCTGGAAAATCAGGTTTGATCATCGGATCAGTGGTCCAGATTGGAGAATCGGCCGGATCACCCGGATTCGGCGTTAAAAAAAAATCACTAGAATTGGAGTTATAGTTTCAATTATTTAATCTAAAATATGTAAATAGTGAGAACATGTCTCTTGTCTGAATGTTCATTGCTTACTAATTTCACTTCACAATCTTATTCATCTTCCCTATCTCAATTATCTAAATATATAAATAAATTTGTGACAATAAATAATCAATTTGACACTGAAATTATTTCTTATGTCATCTCAATCAATTCAAAATTTTAAAAACCTCATCCGAGGCTTTATTAATTTTTATAGGGCTGCAGCTCTTTCATACCGTTTTCTTTATTACATATGCCAACCTCTAAAGTTGAGTTAAGATTCTCATAGCAAAGTTTGAACGTAGTGAGAGAGAGAGTGTTTTTGCTCAACATTGAGAGAAACGTTTTTGTTTAGTGTAAAGGGAAAGTTTTCTGTATTTCTACTATAGCATAAAAGAATTATGCTTCCCTTCCCATCCAGCTGTCCAATTTAGATCAAGTGAGCCACACACCGTTTGATCAAGCTTCGACACTTTAGAGTATTTTAATTTTAATTTTTATTTACAAATTAGATAAATATGAAATTTGGTATGTATCATCCTCTCAAAAGGCAAAACTTTACTGAATGAATATTCGAAAGGATAAACTTTTGAAATTGATGGGCGAAGTTTACGGAACTTGAAGCCTAACCTTGAAATTTTACTTGGTTTGAATGTTGGAATTCTTATGATAGTTTTAATAACTTACTTTTATCTCTAGTAGAAATTTTAAAATTTAAAATATATTACACATCAATTAGATCTATAGGTACCAGAAAATCTTGAAAATATACAATCTAATAACTTGTTACAAGATGCACTAATTTTAAAAATTGAAACTTGTTTATATCTTCATATTCATATATCTCCTGGTCAAGATAATCAATTTAATGGTTTTTCCAACATGAGTATACCTTCTTCTAGAGGAACTTTGAGGTGCACTTTACTTCAATGGTATAAGGTTGACAGCTTGTATAAAATTTTTCCTTAAAAATAAGAAACTGAATGATTATTATATGCTCTAGGCTTCTTTCGATCTCTTTTTTTTATGGATACAAAACATGTGCGTCTCCTCCTACATCCAACATCAATCTTAAAGATAAAAATGGCGCTTCGACTATACCTCAAAATAGATGGAGGAAAAATAAATTAAAAAATGTTTTTAATTTTTTAAAAATAAAAAATTTCAAATTCAAAATTAGAATTACAATTGAGATTAACAAATCTAAAAAATATGGATCCGAAATCTATCTTAAAGATGGGTTTTAAACGGGACTGCACTTCTACATGTGAGTCGTCTGACTCACCCAACACTTTGCCTTTTGTATTTCTTTCTCTTTTGTTTTTTTTTAAATAATAAAAAAAGAGAAATTTTTTTAATTATTTTTGGGAAATTAATGTGAAAAAAACTGTTTTTAAATTAAAGATAGTTTTAATATTTTTATATTTTTGTATTTTATAGTGAAGCTCCTTTTTGCTATCAATTTTTTTCATTTTTTCTTAAAATTCCACCAACACTTGAAGTACCTAAACCCTTTTAAAATTTTTTTAAGAAGTTAGTTTGACACAATGTATAGTTTTTTTGTCCAAAAGTATGTATATCCTTGTCTCTGACCGACTTTTGGTTGGCAAGACTTGCAAGAGGTTGGTCCAACACTTGGATCATACGACCAAACATTATTATAGAGAAATTGGTCAACTACTCAAGTATTCGACATATTTCTCAAAAGAATTTTGGTTGTTGTATGTATTCAAGTATTGTACTAGGGGTATTTTTGGGTAAAAATAATGAAAATTAACAACATAACATAGGGATCCTGATGTAAAAATGAAATAATTGGGATTAGTATTTATATTAAGAAATAGGATTTCTACGTTTACCCAAAACCCATTTTATTTTCAATCCAAAGTTTTGGGCTTTGATAGTCTCAACCAATGGTTTAAAAAGCGGAACGGTGACCCGAGTCAGGCACCTCAAAAATTGATCCGGATCAGCGAATTGGCGATCCGGATCGGGAATCGGCTGAATCGATCTGATTAAAGCTTCAAAAAAATAGGAAAAAACTATTAAAATTCATTATAAATGTTGTTTTTTAGGAATCCAATAAGAAATAAGGGTACTACATTATTAACTTTCATTGTTTTCATCAATTTATGAATATTGAGATGTTCTTTCCATGTATGAACTTATGTTGACCATTAAATTTACATCACACAAAATAAATTATAGAATTATCATGGGTTAAGTATATAATCATATATAGACTACAATAAAGAGTTGACTAAATCGATGAAAAATTGGCCACTAAAATCTCGAATTGGCGGAAAACATTAATCCGCTAAAAGAACCCAAATTATTAGAACCTAACTGACTATAATATTATATACCAACAATATTTTATAAATATTTTATTATATAAATAATAACAAATTCAAAATATTTTATAATATCATTTAATTTAAAATGTATTATTGACAACTGTAAGAAAAATAGTACAGTACATGATTTATAATACAAAAATTAATAAATAAAATAAAAGATTTGGTTATCAATGTAGAAATTATTGGAATGCGTACCAATTTTTTTAATTTTT
>NW_006499776.1:5206324-5222003 GCF_000471905.2 Amborella trichopoda
TCATAAAAAAAAGTTCCAAGTTTAAGTTGTTCCAAGTTTAAGTTCCAACCCTTGGGTTAGAACTTTTTTTTAAAGGAAGATTGAAACTTGAACAATTCCTTGAAGTTTTGTTTGAAGTTCAATTTTTTTATCAAACTCAAAACTTGAATAATATTAAGAAGCTCTAAACTTCTAAGAAGACACTTCCTGTTATCAATCATGCCCTTAACGATAGGGATTAGGCACCTTGGGTTTCTCTCTCTCCCATTACAAAGGGAAAACTATCCCTGTGATTCTCCCTCTCTCTCCTTTCTACATATAAAATATTTCAAACTATCAAAATGGTTTATGACTAATTTCTACAAACATCCTTAGATTCTTTGAAATGTTGAGTTCTTTTAAGAAACTATGCTGACTCAGAGAAAGTAATTTTTTATTTAAATAATATAGACTTATTTCTTATTATTTTTAAAAGGTTTTCATAGAACGAGAGTATGCATCTGTTACACAAGGAGGTCACAATTACTTATAACCATCTGATGTGAAGCTTGATAGTTTGGGTTTCATGTAAAGTTTGAAAAATATTTTGAATTTTGAGCTTGGTCAATAGAATAAATGCACTCACTCAATTTCACATCCAATGGTCAATATTAATTGTGACCACTTTATGCAAATGGTCACATGTGCTTTTTGCTTTTCATTTAATTTTACCTTGGGGACTTTTTGGTCATTTATTTAATTAGATTTTTATTTTATTTTTATAATTTGAACACATTTAAGGCGACAGAATAGCCCACATGTCATCAAAAATTTTTTGTAAAAAAAAGAGAAAAATTTCACATAAGGTTGACACCTTCAAATGTAGAATTAAGGTGCACATCTAAAATCTTTAAGAAAAGGGATTTTTTAATATCGATAAATTATATAATGGATCATGTCAATGTCAAGATGTAGAAATATGGTAAGGAAAAAGTGATTTGTAGTCCAAAAAACAATACATCTAGTAATACGTGGATATGTCATTTCGCGTACATGTGGATGTCACCCTAAGCATATCTGTCACATAAATAAATGGTTACAATTGTGCAAGATTAGAGCTTCACCATATAGGGAATAGTTGACATTATCCTAAATGGACGCAAACATTACTTTGATTCTTCAAAGTTGCAAGTAAAGCAAACTACACCCAAAAATTAAAAATAATTTTTGTTTGAGTGAGACCATCTTAGCCGTCCATCCATGTAACTCGGTGATCTATAGTTTACACGTGGATAAACTCTTCGCGTGCACATGCTGTAGCCCCTGCAATTTTTCGCATAAATAAAGTGCCACAATTATTCATGGTAAATGTGTTACCATATTGGGAGTAGTTGGCACGGGGGATGAATGAATACTTACCCCAAAAAAAAAGGGATGAATGAATACTTGAGAAAAAAAGGGTGATAAATGATTACTTACCCAAAAAAAAAAGGGGGATGCATGAGTATTTACCCGTAAAGGGAAATGAATAAATTTCTTCTTTATAAACCTTAGAGAAAGATCTCTGTAAACCCTAGGTCATACTAACTATGGCAAATTGAATCTTCTCCTCCCTTTGCCAGTACTTGTTCTTTCTTTGCCTCCATCGCTTTCTCTCTCTTCCTACGTAATCTCTTCAAAACTCTTGAAGTGGACTCCTCCCTTCTTTCTTAGAGAGAGAGAAATGGGTTCTAGGGCTTGTAACCTTCAAGATGATATGAAGAACATATCTTATTGTATTTCCTGTGAAGTCCATATTTAGATTGAAGGCGGCATGTAGATCATGAGAAATGTTATTATCCTGTCACTATTTTTCTATGAACTACCAATCTATACTTTGATATATTTCTCTATCGTTGTCAATTATGTAGACGATGAGCCCCAAATAGATTGTGCCGATGCTCATGGAATTACGATTCCCTCTGCATTTAACAAAATAGAGTTTAAAAATCAAGATATAAGCTGGCTGGCTAGCAATAATGTCATTGTGTGCTGCAATTTATGTCTAGATCTAGACAATGGTGGTTCTATTGCCATCGAAAACCCCCTAAAGCGAAAGAATTTTATTCTCCAAAAAACACCACTTCAAGTGCACTACTTTAGAAATTTCTTTGACCCCATTATGCAGAACTTCTAGATATTGATAAAGTCAATGTACCAATCTATTTATTGGGATGGTTCTTTTTCTAGAACATGTTACATATATGATTCTTTAATGGAGAGATGGAGATCACCAGGAAATCTAACAAAACTTAAAACTCTATGAGCTATTGATGTCAGTTTGCATTGGCACCAGTTGCCATATAGGCTTTTTAGAAGGAAAAAAAAGGTATTTTCTTACATGTTTTGACATGGAGTGAGAGGAATGCAGAATAATCCATATTTCATTGGAAATCGAGCTCAGGCTTGAGTTGTTAGTAGTTAATGTTAGCAATGTTATATCATCATCATTAATGCCTTTTTCCAACTACTTGGGATTGGTTAGTCTGCCTTTCCTCTCTATCATGGGCCATTCCCTCAGTCATTTTGGACATACCCCTAGCTCTATTATAGCCTACTTGAATCAACTTGCACCTCTTAACAAACGTTGTACTGAGTCTATACTGCACATGCCTAGCCACCTAAGTTTACTTTTTCTCGTTTTTCACCTATTGGAGCTGTTAGCAATGTAACATCTCATTTTTAATTATTGTAGTTGAACTATCCAAAAAAAGGAAAAACAAAGATGCATAGTCCATTAAAGCTTGTGGATGATTGCTATTATAAAATCCAAGAGAGGGATGGTGGGCTTTGACTAATTCAAGTAACAAGAGATGTGCAAGCACAAGCACATATTTGGATTAGAGAATAAGTAGGTGCATGTAATGAAAGCTGATTTGAAGCAGTTGGATTAGAACAATTTGAAGCTTCTAGGGTTGGGGATCAAGGTTTTTTCATTTTATCAAATCTTTGGATTGGTGACCCACTATTTTTGAGCATCCATGTTACAAAAGAGGCACTTTTGAGGAGTTCATGTAGTTGGGACTTACCTATTGAATATAATATAAAGAGGATCTGTTAGGCAAAAAGGTAATTGATGCTGATGTTTACTGCATTTCAATGGTCGACCAACCCTATTCACTTCCAAGATGAAAGGGAAGGGAAACATTAGGTAGTCACTATGGTGGGATTACTCATTGCACTTTTAATATTTTTTGTTCTAGTGATTAAGTTCGTAGAAGAGTTGTGTATGTCCCTTGTGTAAGTCTCAACCTTTGTTGTAACGAATTGGGTTTCGGCTTGGGCTTGAATATTTAGTAGTTGACATTTTCAATGCTACATCTCAAGTTTGTATAATTCTTACTACGGAACTACTCAATAAAAATACCTTTGTTGTAACAACTAAGTGCCTTTTGTTTGGTTTGGTTTGGTTTCATTTCTTTGAAATGTTGGATTCTTTGGAGGTTTTTGCCCATCTTGCATGTTAATTTAATTGTTCTATTAATTGCTCCCATATTTTAGAGAGGATTGTCAATTTTCAAGTTTTCAAAAAATGCTTTTTGTAAAATTTTATACTTTATGTTGGTTATGCAATACTATACATTTGATTCATCACAGTTGGTCGATCAAGTTACTTATTGCTCGTAGTGAAGTCTACCAAAATGTACTCTATCTTTATGAATGACCAAGTAGCTCACATTAGATTACAGTTAAGTTTAATTCATAAATAAAGAAAAAAATTTATGTACATCAATAAAATGTGTTATAAGGTTTATATTGTAATCTACTTTTAGAACATACAACTTTTCACTAGGATTTTCGTCTTGAAGATTTCCTCAAGATCTATGCCCTATACTTTATATGGATTCTCCTCAATTAACGCTTTGAAGCTAATCATGGTCAGCTAATAATGAATTTGATCACTGGTTTTATGTTTGTTTTCTTTATTTGCCAGTTAAAAATCATGTGCTGTAGATTGTTAGAAGGTACAATTTTTCACATTTGGGTGATCCAAAGCTTATTACGTAGATCTCTGTAAGATCTATGCTTTTACATTGTATAGATTTGGTTAAGGCTTTTGAGCAAATCATAGTTGGAACCCTGATAAGGAATTTATTGACTAGTTCTAGGTATGATTATTTATTTTCTTTAGTTTCCAAAACTGGTATTCCGTATTTATTTCTCTATTTTGATTAGTTTTCTTATTTGATTTTAAGAGCTTAAGTTTCCTTCTTGTAATAGGATTTTTGGTTCACTAATTATTAAAGGCTACCATATACCCTAAACTTTAAGCATGATTTAGGTGAAAATGGCCAAACTCTTCTCGTTCAGGTCCTAAACTGTAGTGCAGCAAATCACCGCTACACTATAATGAATGCACCAATAAATTCTTAAAAGTACTCCCCCTGTATACATATACCTTTTTTGCAAATTTAAAATGTACCTGAAGACTTCTCTCGATTCTTTCGAAGAACGAAAGTGCTCCCCTTTTGTATCCAAAATGAAGATCGTGTCGAAGCGAATATGATAACATTGTTTAGGTGGAAAGTATATGATTGCTTAGAGTTCCAAATATGGCTAGGAGTAGGGTTATCAAATGCTATAAATGAATGAATTGGGCCCAAGACTAGCAAATGAAGTTCAAAAGTTGAATAAACAGTGGCTTCTTTAAGCTTAGGTGGTGTACTCTAACATTGGGTTGTTAATTCCTCATAATCTTATATTGCTGATTTTGCGAGAAATCCCTAATTTTGAATGGTGTTGATTCTGCAAGAAACCCTTAATTTCATGTGGTGGTGATAATATAAAATTTTAGGTTATCTTCCTTGTTCCTGTACATTGTTGATTCTATAAAAGCCTAGGTTATCTACTCCTTGTTGCTGATTCTGCAAGACTCTAAAATTGTTTAGTTATTAGTCTATACAATTATAGAGCCTCCTCTTTCAAATAGTTGTTCCATCAGCAATCCCCCTTCTCTTCCCACGATTGTCAACCCTAGCCTCCTACTCTAATCACCTCACCACCAGGTGCATGTAGACCACATGAGTTTGTCTGTCTATTTCTTGTTTCATAAAATAGATGCTGCTTTCCATTTCTTGAAGGAATAACTTCAAATGAAGGACTCTTATGATGCCTATCCCATATGGGGGCCCTTTATTAATGAAGACTTTCATATAGAGGTATGTTCATAACTGAGTTTTGACAAACTGACATTTCAATCCTTTAATATTTTTTTTGTAGTCTTTTACTAAATCACCTTCTGTTGAATATTGAAGCAGTATTAGATGAAACATTGGCAATTGAATGCCATTTGAAATTCATCTTACACAAGTTCTCATGAGATTCCTTTTCACAGTCTCAATAGTGGGAAGATGTTGTGATCTCATTTAAAAAGAAAGTGGCATGTAGAAATGCTTATGGCTTCCCTAACTTCATATGGTAAATGTTGCACATGAGTTTATAGCATTCTATATTGGGCAAAAATCATATTTGCTTCCCCTCATGGGCCTTGTTGCTCATCCAATTTGCTATCATGACACTTTTAGCGAGAGAATCAAGGATAGTTGACTGCTAAGATTTGTTATTGCATGAGGGAGCATCATATGCTCACCAAGCTTAATCATTTCTAAATTTAGAGCCTTGATCGTATCAAGCCTCCCTTGAGAATGAGTTGCTCTTGTTGCAACATGCAATGGCATAAACTTGCTAAAGTTTAATTTTCAATTACATGACATGCATTAATATTGTTAACAGTAGTTGATTTTGCTGTTAGACTTGATGACATGCTGCCATCTTGTATGACTTGATGACTTTACTATCAAAATTGGTGAGCATAAGAAACTTGTGAATGATATACTTTTTTAATGCATTGCCCATGTCTGATACTTGAGAATACGAATTCTCATTGTGATTAGAGCTACTTATTATTGATTAGGGATATAAATAGAAAAATATCAGTCATGTAAGTATGCTGACCTACATTAAGTCCAATAATATAGAACATAACCTGTATCAACAATTTTTTCTTTCTTTTTTGTTGGTTTCTATTTACTTGGCCCAAAAACAAACTTGAAGTGAATGACTTTCTTGTTGTTATTGTGAACAAAAGAGATTGACATCTTTGGTGATCAATTTGTAAAGCAATACATTGAGTCTTCTTAATTTTGTGATTTAAATTTGTTTCCTTACTTTCTTTTTTAGTTCATAAATAAGAATTCATTAATTTTGGGTGATGAATCAGAATTGTAGTGATTCCTGTTCTATCAAAGTTGTAGCTGGAGGCAAAAAAAAAAAAAAAAGCTCCAACTTGTCGAACTTTATGATGCTGAAAACTACCTTGTGTTTCTGCAATTTCGTCCATTTTGTATATCATTTCACATTTGTTGAAGTGTGAAACTAATGATTCAAATTTTGAATTCATTAACTCATAATTTTACGAATTGTGAGGGAAAGTTTACTGTAACTTTGTTCTAAACAACAAATTTTTTTGTAATTGAAAACTCAGAAATTTGTTGAGTCTGAAGTCCTTGGTATCATCAAGTAGTTCTTTTGCTTCTATTCAAAAGTATGCTGTATATAACGATTGCCTCATTTTAAAATGTTCCAAATTTGATTGAATTTGGGCAATTTTGTTGTTTGAATGTGAATTATTATCTAATATCCCACAAGTGCTAGTGCCCTACGCATGTGAATTGGACAGGTATTAAGACAACCCTCTCTACCATCTGTCTTTGAGAACGGATTGTGGAGATATATTGTGTCTTCACTCAAAACAAATTGTTTTCCATAAAATACAGGTACAGATTTTCTCCAAGTCTCCTCAGTAATGGAGCAGCAGGAGGGGCATGTGCATGGCTATACCATGCATTTTGTCTACATTCAAGCCCATGACAGGTCTTCCATTGAGCGTGAAGAGGAAAGAAGAAGCAACACATATAAAAAAATCCTCTGAAGATTGGTGACACACTATTTTTAGGCATCCACGTTAACAAAAGAGGTAGTTTTGAGGAGTTCATGTAGCTGGGACTTACATATAGAATATGATGTAAAGAGTGGTCATTTAGGAAAAAGGGTAATTGATGCTGATGTCCACTGCATTTCAATGATCGACGAACTCTATTCACTAGCAAGATGAAAATGAAGGTAAACTTTTGATAGTAACTATGGTTGGGTTTTTTATTCTTTTGTACTTTTTGTTCTAGTGATTAAGTTCATAGAAGTGTTGGGTTTATCACTTAATCGGCTCTCGACTTTTGTTGTAACGAATTGGGCTTGAATGGTTAGTAGTCGATATTTGCAACGCTACATCCCAAGTTTGTGCTATTCCTGTTGCTGAACTACTCAAGACAAAAAAAACCTCTGTTGTAACAAATAAGTGCCTTTTGTTTGGTTTTGTTTCTTTTTTATTTGAAATATTAAACTCTTTGGAGGGTTTTGCCCATCATGTATGTTAATTTAATTGTTCTATCAATTCCTTCCATATTTTAGTGAGGATTGACTATTTTGAAATTGTCAAAAAATATTATTTGTAAATTTTTTGTTTACGTTGGTGATGCAATACTATATATTTGATTCATCATGGTTGGTCGATCAAGTTTTGTATTGCTTGTGGTGAAGTCTACATAAATGTTGTCTATCTTTATGAAAACTATGTTACTGAAGTGAATTCTACGTGGAGAGAGATAGATTGATTCATTATATCATCAAATTTCTCAAATTAATGGCTAAGCAGCTCACATTAGATTACAATTAAGTTTAATTCATAAATGAAGAAAAAAATTTAAATGAAGTTTAATTCATATTTCCATTATTGCTTTAGATGACTGAAGTTCTCAATCCCTATCCTCGTGTAGTTTGCAGCATCTTCGTTTGGAATTTATTAAAATATAGAAAACAATAGATAAAGGATATCCATTTAAAAAAAGGATACGGTTGCTTGCGGCCAAGCCCGCACAAGTACAAATGCAAGCTTGGCAATAAATATATTTTTTAAATATAATTTGATGCTAATTTTAAGAGAATATATAATCTTTAACATGGAGATCATGAATATTAAAAAATAAAATACTTTTAAAAACAACAAATAATAATTATATTAAGAAATTATTTGGACTGTTAATTATAATTGTTTTTAGATGGACCACCTATTTGCATCCATCTTTAAGATGGATGCATTATATCTTTGGACCGCATATTGTAGAAACACTGTCCAGCTTGCAGGAAATAATTGTTCTTTAAAAAATTACCTCATTTTGGATACTGATATATAGTTTGGAGAATCGGCTGGATCACTCGCATTAGGCCTTAAAAAAAAAAACCTAAACATTTCTTAAAATCTATTTTTCTAGGTTTTTTTTTTCTTAAATATTGGTACTGAATTATATAGTTTTTTATTATTTAATCTAAAATATATAAATAGTGAGAACTTGTCTCTTGTCAGAATGTTCATTGTCAATTAATTTCACTTCACAGACTAATTCATCTTCCCTATCTCAAATATCGAAATGGATAAATGAATATGTGACAATAAATACCCCATTTGATACTGAAGTTATTTCTTGTGCCATATCAACAAATTAAAAATATATAAAAAACTCATTCGCAGCTTTACTAGTTTTGATAGGGCTGCAGCTCTATCAAATCGTTTTTCTTCAAGCCTCAAAAGTTCCGTTAAGATTCTCATAGCAAAGTTTGAACGTAGAGAGTTTTTCTTCAACATAAAGAGAAAAACTTTTTGGTTTATTAGTGTAAAAGGTTAGACTTTACTGGATGAATATTTGAAGGGCGAAGTTTAGGGCACTTGAAGCCGTGCCTTTAAATTTTGCTTGCTTTGAGAGATGGAATTCATTCTTATGATAGTTTTAATAACTTACTTTTATCTCTAGTAGAAATCAAAAAATTTAAAACATATTACACATCATTTGGATCTATGTATACCTAAAAATCATGAAAATATATGGCCTAACAACATGATACAAGATGCAATATTTTTAAAAAATCAAACTCGGTTATCTCTTCAAAACCATATATCCCTAGGTCACGATGATCATCAATTTGATTGTTTTTCCAACATGAGAAGACTCTTCTAAAGGATCTTAGAGGTGCACATTACTTCAATGGTATAAGGTTGACCCATTATGCAAATTTTTTCGTTTAAAATAATAATCTGAAAGATTATTATATGCTCTAGGCTTTTTTCTATCTCTTCCTTTCAGGATACAAAATATGTGCGTCTTCTCATACATCCAACATCCATCTTAGAGATGGGAGTGGCGCTTCCACTATACCTCAAAATAAATGGTGAAAAAATAAATTAAGAATGAAATTTCTTGTTTTCTACGAATTAAAAATTAAAATTCAAAATTAGAATGATAATTGAGATTAACAAATCTAAAAAATTTGGATCCGAAATCTATCTTAAAGATGGGTTTTGAAGGACTGCACATCTACATGTGAGTTGTCGGACTCACCAAACACTTTGCCTTTTTGTATTTCTTTCTCCTTTGTTTTTTTTTAAATAATAAAAAAGAGAAACTTTTTTAATTTTTTTCAAGTAATTATTGTGAAAGAAACTAATTCTGAATTAAAGATAGTTTTAATATTTTTATATTTTACGGTGAAGTCCCATTTTGCTATCAATTTTTTTAGTTTTTCTCAAAAATTCCCCCAACACTTAAACTATGAGAACCCTTTCGAAGTTCCTTTAAGACGTTCGTTTGACATAACGTACAAGAGGACCAACTTCTTTACAATAATATTGGTTTGACACTGCAAGTGTATTGGCCTCTGACACGTTTTTTGTCCACAAGTTTGTTTTTCTCTCGGACAGACTTTTGGTAAAAAAAACTTGCTAGAGGTTTGTCCAACTCTTAGATCACGTGAACAACATTATTGTAGAGAAATCGGTTAAATACTTCAAGTCTTGGACTTATTTCTCAAAAGAATTTTGGATGTTTTATGTATTTCAAGTATCGTACCTTGGGTAGTTTTGAGCAAAAATAAAGAAAACTAACAAAAGAACAAAGGGGCATTTTAACATAAAAATGAAATTACTGGGATTTGTTGTTATATTAAGTAATGGGATTTTTATGTTCACACAAACTCTATTTTATTTTCAATCCAAAGTTTTGGGCCTTGATAGTCTCGACCATAGTGGCCACAAATATGAATAAATAAATTAATAGATACTCCCTAATTTATACTTTCTAGGCATCCTCCTTCTCTATACTTTTTATGCCACACTATTATCTCCAACACCTTTTTCGTTGCAGCTAACACCTAAGTTAAAAAGTTGATTTATTTGGACAAAAATACTCCATTTTGACCTATTTTTTTAAAACATTGCAGCGAACATGTCTTGGTCCAACATAAAAAATGTGTCGAAATGACTTGTGTGGGGTGGACACAAGTTGAATATAGAGTTGATTTGGCACAAAAATGTATAGGTTCGGCAATGTACGACTCAAGCCGGTTTGATGCAAAAATGTACCATACTAGCACAAGCTGAATATAGAGCCGGTCAAGCACAAAATATGTGTAGGACCGGCTCTGTAGAAGTCGTGCCAGTCCAACACAACCGACTTATAGAGAGTGCGAAACATGACCTAAAAGAGGGTATTTTGGTAAAAACAAAACAAAAGAGAAGGGAGAGAGTCAACTTTTGTATTTGGGGGGTGTTGCAAAAAAAAACAATATTTGGTACTAGTGTGGCTCCAACAATATTGGGGAATGCTTAGAAGGTACAAATTAGAGGGTATCCATAATTTTCTCTAAACAATTAATTTTTAGAGCTACAAAAGGATGGATCTATTATTATTAGTGATTAAAGATGTGTTTTATATTCTAGATCCAAGTCAAGGGAGTCATAGTAAATTTCTCCCTTTTTGAATGTTAACCTAGTAAGAATTGAAAATAGACCTTAGTATCATATTCACCCTAAACCCCTTATCATTTGGGGTATATTTGTTTAGCGTGAAAATGTTAATTCCTTCATGTAGTTAGGTGTGGGATTTTCATACCAATTAGTTTCAGTTCATATTTTCACCCTAATTGGCAGTTAATTAGTGTTAAAATATTTCCACACCTAAACACAAAAAGAAAAAATCATATAAAAATATTTTTTAGAAAATATTTTCACACGAACCAAATGTGCCCTTAATGTTACCGGCCTTACATTCTCGATAGATCCCTAAATTTGTTATTTTTTTAAAGTAACATGCATCTTTTGTATAATTTTCAGTTCTACCGTAATAACAAGTGGCCACCCTACTTGATACACTAAAACCCTTCATGTTCTCTTTAATAATTGGATCCCTTTCTATTTTAATACCGTTACCACTTTGTGAGTACAGTTTATTTTTTTATTTTTGACAAATAACTCTATAAGTACAATTTAACTTATGTAGAATTGAATAAATGTTTATAATAAACAAAGCTATGAATAAGTTCTTCATATGACTTAATATACTTATTGAAAAATATATGTAGAAAATATTCACACTCTGCAAGGGTATTTACAAAGGAAAAAGTTCATATAAGGTATAAACCTTATACAATTGAAGTAAGGTGCACCACAAAAATCATGTATAATAGAGTGTTTTGATGTTGGGAAATCTCTTATTGACCATCTTGACTTTGAGACATATAGATACGAAGAAAAAAGGAATTTCAAGTCCTAAAAATAGTGCATCTTATAAAGAATAATTCGGACTATCAATTTTCAAGATTTTTAAGTGTTTATAGATGTACTCAGTATGTATAATTTTTAGGATTTTGAATTTCATAACCAGGGATGAAAAGAGATTTTATGGACAACATAAAATTTAGTCATCTTAGTTCTGCACTATATAAAAGACGCATGTATAAACTTCACTTAATAAGAAATCCTCAAATTATCGCTATTAATAATTGAGCGACTGAGGAAGTTGTCTTAATTCTATGCCAACACAAAGATCTAAACACGTCAAGCAATATATTTTTCCACTAAGAGATGCTATAAAGGGTTTAATATTTTTTTGATATAATAAGATGTTAAGGAAATCTTTACAAATGAGAAGAAACATGCAAAGAAACCTTAACAAAGAGGGAAATGTGTAAAAATATGGCTAGAGTTAGAAGCCCCCAATGAGATAGAACCTATAAAAATTAAAACATTTATAGAAACTGAAAAGGCTTTTGTTTGCACCAAGGATGAGATATTTTCTTTTAAGTTTTTCGAACTTTATCATTCAATTGTCTCAATGACAATTATCCTCAATAGATTTAATTTAATTATTTTTTATCTAGATATCTAATTGTAAATTTTAAACACAGATCAAGAAGATCTATAAATGTATGAAAATCTTTGTTTTTCTCATATCCTTACATCTCGATATTTAGATGATCAATGAGATGTTTTTCCGACCTCAAAACAACTTTCTCTTGAGAGCTTTTTGAGGTGTCCTTAATTGTACCTTTTAGGGTGTACATTTTTAACGTATCGACTTTATATAAAGTTTTTTTCATTGAATAAACATACATGGAGAAGTTTATTTTTGCACTTAATCTGTACCATCTTGATTCTCTACATTATTTATGGTTATCGATGTTGTGCTTGATTAACATGATTATTGTTCAACGTTTTCAAAATTTCTACTTAATAATTTACTTTAATTTTTGTAAATTAAATATTTCAAAAATTAATTAAGAAAAGTTTTTTCTATGTCTTCCTTTCTTTTTAAAAAATTATATATGACATTTTTTGTATTTTATGAATAATATTTCAATGTTTAAAACTATGATATCTATTTTTTATCATCTTAATTTTAATTTATGTTTTTTTGTGCCTCAAAGAAATTTATGATTTATTTTTTATTTTAAAAATTTTCAATTAATTAAAGATAATTATGCCGACTACATTATAGGAAGCCATTTTTCTTTTTTTGAAGTTATGATTTGAAGTGCAAAAAATTATGCTTAAACAAGATTTATGACTAATTTATAGTTTTTAATTAGGGATTTTTATTTTTATTAAGAATTTTATCCATTTAGTTTTTCTTCACACATGTCTTCATGCTTTTCTTTTAAATTATAATTTTAGACAATAAAATCGATTTTAAAGTTTTTTAAACTTCTAAATTATGAACTAAGGCTTTTGAATTTCACTCAAGAACCAATTTTTTAATTCTTTTCAGTGATTTAAAAATTGGCGAGTGGCAACAGACTCGCCTGAGTCGGCACGGGAATCGGTTACCCCGTGCTGATTCCAATGTAAAACCGGGAACTGCCTGGTTTTAGAACGAATCGGTCAGTTCTGCACAGTGAACTGCCTTCTATGACATCATACAGGGGTGAAAGTCTCACCCGTATGACATCACATAGTGAGTCACAACGAGTTAACATGTGAAAGTCTCGCCCGTATGACGTTACATAGTGCGTCACAGCGAGTTAACAGGTGGCAAAATACCGATTTCCACAAGTTCACACGTGGATGACTACCATCACCCACCGGTCGCTTGTGGATGTCAACCACGGGCACACACGCGCAAACGTTTATGAACTTACAAAGCTATTTATAGAAGCGAAACTAATGCTCGTTGTTGGATGTGGGATAATTCCCACGGTGCATTAAATTACGACAAAATTTGGATAAGTATTATTAATGTAGATAAGTATTACACTCGTGCTGAAAATAAATTTTTTTAAATTTTTTTTTTATTTTTTTTGAAATCTCTCTTCCTATTAACAATCTTTTTTACTAAATTTATTACATAAATCTAAAAAATTATTTTTTTTAAAGAAATTTATTCCATTTGAAATCTCTCGCTTTCTATTAACAATCTCTTATACTAAATTTATTCTAGAAATCTAAAAAATTCAAATTTTGAAAAATTAAAGTGTTCTTTCGAAAATTGGTATGCATTCTAATAATTTCTAACCAAATTTTTATTTTATTTATTAAGTTTTTCGTTATAAATCATGTAATTTATTATCTTTCTTACAGTTCTCAATAATACATATTAAATTAGAACGTATTACAAAATATTTTAGATTTTTTATTATTTGTATAATAAAATAATTATAAAATTTAAACCAACAATTTTAATTTCAGCATATAACATTATAGTTAGTTAGGTTGTAATAAATTTAGATTATAGTTAGTTAGTTTGTAATAATTTGGGTATTTTTAGGGGATTAGGGCTTTCCGTCAATTTTAGATTTTGATGGCCATTTTTTATCGATTAAATCTACTCTTTATAGTAGTCCATATATGATTATATATTTTATCCATGATAATTATATGATTTTTCTTATGCGTGATGTAAATTTAATGGTTAACATAAGTTTATACAGAGAAAAACATATCAATATTCACAAATTGATGAAAAAAGTGAAAGTTAACAATGGAGTACCCTAATTTCTTATTGGATTCCTAAAAGACAACATTTATAATTATTTTTAATAATGTTTTTGGATGTTTTTAAAGCTTAATCCGACCGAGTCAGCCGATTCCTGATCCGGATCGCCGATCACCGATCCAAATGGGTTTTTGAAGTGCTCGATCCGGAGCACCGATCTGTTTTTTAAATCATTGGTTCTTTCAAATAAACTTTAATATATAAAATATTCAATGTATCAAAATGGTTTATGACTAATTTCTACAAACATCCTGTCATTATTTGAATTGTCGAGTTCTTTTAAAAAACTATGCTCACTCTTTTTGATAAAAAATAGACAGAGGAAGTCATGTTTTTTGCATTTATTTTTTTATTTAAATAATATTATAAATTTACTTATTAATATTTTTAAAAGGGTTTTCATACAATGAGACCAGTCACTTGTCACACAAGGAGGTCATATGGGTTTAATATTTGAGATTTACTTATTAATATTAACCCTAGAGAAAGATTAGTCATCATTGCTAAACCTTAGCAAACCATGGCAAATTATTCTTTTCTCTTCACTTTTCCTTTACCCCTTCTCCCTCTACCTTCCACTCTTTCTCTCTCTTCCTACTTAATCTCTTCAAAACTCTTGGAACAAGTGGACTCCTCCCTTCTTTCATAGAGAGAGAGAAATAGGTTCTAAGTTTTGCAACCTTTCGGATGATATGAAGAACAGATCCTTGCTGCATTGCCTGTGAAGTCCATCTTTATATCCAAGGCAGTATGTAAATCATGAGAAAGGTAATTCTCCTGTCACTACTTTTCTATGAACTACCAATCTCTACTTTGAGGTATTTCTCTATCTCTGTCCATTACGTAGACGATGAGCCTCAAATAGTTAGTGCGGGTGCTAACGGAAATACCAATCCCTAGTCCTATGACAAAATGGAGTCTAAGGATCAAGACATAAGATGGGTAGATGGAAATAATGGCATTGTGTGTTGCACTTCAGATCTAGATCTGGACAATGGTTGTGGCTATGCAATTGGAAATGCCCTAATGCGAAAGAATATCATTCCACGAAGAACACCACTTCAATTGGTTTACTTTGTATTTTTCTTTGACCCCATTACTCAGAACTTTAAGATATTGGTAAAGTCAATTTGTCATTCCATCTATTGGGATGATGCTTTTCTAGCGCCTGTTACATATTTGATTCATCAATGGAAAGATGGATGTTACCAAGAAATCTAACAAAACTTGAACTCTATGAGCTATCGATGTTAGTTTTCATTCACACCTATTCTTATGGAGGTTTTTAGACAGAAAAAAAGGTGTTT